>CAUYUJ010008335.1:825278-922778 GCA_963575745.1 Prorocentrum cordatum
GGAGGGGTCGAAGAAGTTCTGTGGTTTGTGACCTAGGTCGTAGGCTCAGGAAGCTGGCCTCGGTCTGAAGCTGTGTTCATGCAGCCAGCTCGAGCTGCGTTCTTTTTCTTGAAGAACTATGGGGTTGGATGCCCCCTCAGCCCGCGCCCTGGTGTTAAATCGTCATGTCAGCATCGATCAGTTGTTGTTGCAGTATGTCTGCCAGCCCTCTCGGGCTCTGCTCCGCCTGCCCCCCTCAAGGGTTTTCAAACCCTCCCCCTGACTGGCTCTGAGTATAGGGTTAAGGTGTAATTAGTTGTTCTTGAACTTTATTTTGCACTACCTGTCGTAGTCTGTTAGCCGCCCTCTCCCCCCTCCGTCCCCCTCTGCCCCTCTGGGCTCAAGTCGGCCCCACCGCACCCTCCCTTTGGGGAGGGGTCGAAGAAGTTCTGTGGTTTGTGACCTAGGTCGTAGGCTCAGGAAGCTGGCCTCGGTCTGAAGCTGTGTTCATGCAGCCAGCTCGAGCTGCGTTCTTTTTCTTGAAGAACTATGGGGTTGGATGCCCCCTCAGCCCGCGCCCTGGTGTTAAATCGTCATGTCAGCATCGATCAGTTGTTGTTGCAGTATGTCTGCCAGCCCTCTCGGGCTCTGCTCCGCCTGCCCCCCTCAAGGGTTTTCAAACCCTCCCCTAGACTGGCTCTGAGTGTAGGGTCAAAGTGTAAACATTAGTTTAACAGGTGTTGGACATTAACCGCCAAACCGACACATGTGCCCAGACGACGGGCGTCGACGACGCGGCGACGGGGCGGCGGCGGCGGCCACATAACCGCCAGACCAACAAGCAGGCCCAGTTGCTTCGAAGACAAGTAACAACCCTGAAGTGCAAACACCGATTGGGGAAAAAACGAAAAGGGAACGGATATGCTTTCCGCGCACACAGTCTAGAGACCAGCGAAAGCAAACACCTCACTTTGGATGCCATGACGTGGGGGACGAAAGGGTCTGTCTGGGTATGGCGGCGGCGGGCGGCGCGGGCAGGAGCACGAATGTGGGGTCCGCTCCGTCGCGGCCCCAGGCGATGACCCACCTCGGGCCGCGCGCGGGGCGAGGGCGTTGGGCGAAGAAGTCGCCAGGAAAGCAACCCTCCCAGCCTCTCCCTCGAAGAGGGGACGATAAGGGCTCTCCACAGGCCATTTGCATAAGGAACCACCTTGGGCGGGGGGTCACAGGGGCATCCAGTGGAGGCCCGCAGACCGAACTGCTTAGCCCGCAGATTGAAAAGGGGCTCCACGGTGCTCGAATTCAAACGGTCCGTAACGATGCGGAAGAAGTTGCCTCCCGGTGCCAGGATATCCCTGTGGTTCGGCCCCGTCCCTGGCCGACCCTGGCCATGGCGCTGCCCTCCGTTGCCGCCGACTGCTTTGATCGGGCCTTGTCCACAACCGCCCCTGTCGCCCTCTCCCGCGGCTCAACCTTGTCTCCAACTGTCATCGGCTCCAGCACGCCACACGTTGAAGAACTTCATGCTCTGAGTGTGCTCCTCTCCCTTCCCCCGCACTCTGTCTCCTCCTTCACCTGTTGTGCCCAATTCGGCCCTAGCATCCCTTGGCTGCCCCCGAACGCAGTGTGGATCCTCGCCGCTGGGACACCCCCAGAAAATGTCACCAGCAATGGTGGTGCCCTGCGTTGCCGCCAACTCCCACGGTTCGGCCTGATTCACTGCACCGGGTCCTGCCGCTGCCCTGCACTGCCACAAACTGCCTCTGTGCGGCCTTGCCCCTCGATGCCCCGGGCCCTCGTGCTGCCCCGGGCCCTCGTGCTGCGTTGCCGCAAACTGCCATCACTCGGTCATGTCCTCGACGATCCCTGGCCGCGGTGCCGCCTTGCGCTGCAGCCAGTTTCCTTTGTTCGGACTGAACCCTGGCCGTCTCCGACCCTAGTGTTGCCCTCCATCGCCGCAATCTTCTCGGGCCTGGCCTGATCACCGGCGGTCACCCGCCCCAGTGCTGCATTCCGTTGCCCCCAATTCCATTGGTTCGGCCCCGTCCCCAGTTGTCCCTGGCCCTCTCCGTTGACGCCAACTGGTTTGATTCGGCAACTTCCCCGACTGACCCTGGCCTTGGTTCTGTCCTCCAGAAGCAACTGAAGCCGCAGAGAGAAAAGTCAGGGAGGCATCCGGCACCGCGCCTCTCTGGGAAGCCGAGCCCTCCTCCTCCAAAGTCAGCGCTCGTGCGCCAGGGAGGTGATGCGCTGGGCGCTGGGCCTAGTTACTCGCCGAAGGACGGGGGGGAAGTCACTCGGAGGCCCGCGCGAGGCTGAAGTATCTGCCACCTTGGAAGCGGCCAGGAGGGTTTGCGCTGGATGGGCACCGAAAAGATCGGTCAAGAAGGGGGGGGGATGCGGGCGAATGCAAATCCGCTCCCAAGGTCAAAACTGACCAGTTTTCCGAGCCGCTGCTGGCCGGAACCAGTGCTGGGCTACCTCAGCCCGCCACCGCTGTTGCAGCAAGACGCATGTGTCGCGCCCGTGCGGCGTCTTCCCCCGGTGGAACAAGAGCAACCAAAGCCCCCCCGCCCGAAACAGCTCCCACCAAGCACTCACTGGTAGCTTCCACCGCCTAGTCTCGGCGCTGCACTGCCCTTGGAGACAACCACCGACTACCTTCCACATGTTCCGCCAGGACGACCAAGACACAGATCTTCCAGAGTTCTGCAAGGAGTCGACGCTGGGCCCTCCTGACGGCGCCCCAACGCCAGCGCAGAACTCAGGCGCGGGGGACACCCCTGGACCCAAGGCGCCGGCAGGAACGCAACGCCTCCAGCTGCCCCCTCATGTCCCGTACCGTCTCACTCCGCCCGTGCGCCTGCGCATTCCTGCGCCATCCCTCTTCTCCACCCCATGCTCTTCTCCACTCCTCTTGTCAAATCGCGGCCCCCCTTCTCCTGCCCATATCCTCGACCTCCGCCCTCGCCCCATGGCTTCCCTCTCATCTCCCTTCTTCTCCACCGCATCCATATTTTCCGCGCTCTTCTTCCCCATCACACATGATAGCATCCCGCCCCTCATGAGTATCCTCCTCCTCTTCCTCCTCCGCCTCCTCTCCACCACCACCACCACCACCACCATCACCATCACCATCATCATCATCATCATCATCATCATCATCATCATCATCATCATCATCATCATCATCAGCACCATCATCATCAGCATCAGCATCATCATCATCCTCATCCTCATCATGATCAGCAGCAGGAGCATCAACATCAGCTACAGCATCATTAGCATCATCATCAACATCAGCATCAACATCAGCATCCTCATCGTCATCATAATCAGTATCATCATCGCCAGCATCATCACCATCACCATCGACACCACCATGACCATCACCATTACCATCAACGGTATCAGCATCAGCATCAGCATCAGCACTCAGCATCATCAGCATCAGCATCAACATCATCATCATCATCATCACCATCATCACCATCACCATCGCAATCACCACCACCACCATCATCATCATCAGCATCATCATCATCATCATCATCAGCATCAGCATCAGCATCAGCATCAACATCAGCATCATCATTATCGTCATCATCGTCATCGTCATCATCGTCATCATCGTCATCATCGTCATCATCATCATCATCATCATCATCATCATCACCATCATCATCATCATCCGCCACAGCCAGGCGCCCTTTTGCGATGGGACCCATGCTCTCTCCGCGACTTTTAGAATCCGCAGCCATGACGAGAGCGTCGTGGGCACCCTGGGGAAGGGGGCACTGACGAGGGCGAAGACGCAGGGAGACCCACAGAACAAGCGGACAGCCCCTGGGCAGGGCAGCGAGGGCGGTGACACAAATGGCGGCGACGCTCGCGGGACCCCCGAGCCACATAAACGAGTCTCGCATTCAAGGCATCGCCGACGCGCGCATGACGGGGCTGGTCCGCGCTCGGGAGAGCAGCCTAACCTGTTTAACCCGGCTCAAAGATGCTCGCCACCGTCTCCCCAACTTGAATGCTGCTGAGCAATTGGCCCCCTGGCAGGACGGCGTCCACGGCTCCGAATCCAAGCCCGCACGCACGACGGTCGGCCATCATCTGTTCGAAAATCCGCTGACCTCATCTCGGCAACCAGGCTATGACCGTCCTCGCTGGACTGGCCTTGCCATTAAACCCTGATGTGTTGTTTTTGTTGTTCTCTCTCTCTCTCTCGGCCATCTACTGTCTCCTGTCTTTTGTCTCTCAAAAACCTGAAGCGTATGTCCCAAACTATCGATACCCGCCCTCTTCGTCTTTGATCGTACCCCCTTAGGGGGCATATTTTCTTACCTGCAACATGTGTTTCGTGAAGCCTCTAAGGCAGAGAAAGAGAGGATGGATGGAGGGAAGGGACAAGGGGGAGGGAGGAGGATGGAGCACGAGTGAGAGAGAGGGTAGCAGGAGGGGGGCTAGGAGCAGAAAACACGTGGCAAAAACAGACAGGCAGATTAGGCGGGTAGACCCTAACGGGCGGGTCGGGAAGGCGGGCCCATGCGGCCAAGTCGAGCAGGCGGGTTGCTGAAGCGTGCGTCCTGCATGAATCGCGAGCCTCGAGCGATAGCGCGCTTCCAAAGTAAATCGCGCGATAAGCCATAGCGAGAGCGTGATTCCCGAGTGTCGAGGGCGCGGCGTCTGAATAAATTGCTAGGAAGTCCCACGCGAGAGCGCGATTCCTACATATCGTGTGAGCAGGAAAGGCGCCTCAAATGAAAAAACTACAATGTGCCACGAAGGGGGGGCAACCAGTACGTATTCTTCAATAGTGAGAACTCCACAACGACAGCTGCAGCAACAACCACTATCACAACAAC
Organism: Prorocentrum cordatum; assembly: GCA_963575745.1. Classification (NCBI taxonomy): domain Eukaryota; class Dinophyceae; order Prorocentrales; family Prorocentraceae; genus Prorocentrum; species Prorocentrum cordatum. The sequence goes on from CAUYUJ010008335.1 coordinate 830,126, forward strand.
AGCACCAGCAACAACAGCAGCGGCAACACCAACGTCAACAACAACAACAACAACACTCCTGTGAGAGTGTTCACTCTTACCTGCTCCCATGCCGCTCAACACGTATACCCTCGATACCCGCCCTCTTGGTTTTCGACTGTATCCCAATCAGGGGTCGATCTTTCTCACCTGCAACGTGTACTTCGTGCAACCCCTACGGCAGGGGAAGCGACTGCGGATGGAACTAAGGAACAAAGCGGGGAGGGAGGAGGGCGGAGCACGAGAGAGAGTACCAAGAGGGGGGCTAGGAGCAGAACACACGTGGCAGAAACAGGCGGGCAAATCGCGCGGGTAGACCCTGACGGGCGGGTCGGGAAGGCGGGCCCAGGCGGCCGGGTCGAACAAGCGGATTGCTGAAGCGTGCGTCATGCGTGAATCGCCAGGAAGCCTCTAGCGATGGCGCGATTCCAAAAACAAAAAAGGAGGACGTCCACAGTGAGAGGGTGATTCCTGAGTGTCGGGGGAGCGGCGTCTGAAACAACTGCTAAAAAGTCCCACGCGAGAGCACGATCCCTGCATACATTGCGGGGGTGGGTCCTACGTGAGAGCGCGATGTGGGAATAAACGTTGAAGGAATATCAAGCGGGAGCCGCTGTTGTTGAAACCAAGGGTCAACAACCCAGCTTGGTGGCCCCACGATGTCCCTTTTTTTATTGAAAAACAGAATGCGAAACCCGCAAAGAGCTCTTCACTTGAAAAAGGAACTGGTTACCCAAGGGGGGGCAACCATACGCATTCGTTGCAAATGAAGATCAAACAGCAACGACAACCACAACAATATCGACAACAAGAACACAATCAACAACACTTACAATAACCACGCCAACATCAACATCAACAATACCAACAACAACGACAACAACAACAACAACATCGACAACACCGACAACAACAGCAACAGGCATGTTAAGGCTGGTTGCTCTTATCTGCCCGCGTGTCATTCAACATGTATTTCCAAACCCTCGATGCCCGCCCTCTTCGTTCTCGATCATACCTTTCTTGAGGGTACCTACGTTTTCCCTACAGGCCGGGCCCCGGCAAGCGGCGGGGCGGCCGCGGACCGTCGGCCTGGCCAGCGGCAACACTGATCGGCAGCAACCCGACCCCAAGAGGGACGGACAGGGGACCGACCACGACGACGACGACGGCGACGACGACGGCGACGACGACGAGCGAAAGAGAGAGCGAGAGCGAGAGCGACAGCGGGACCACGAAGGGCAGGAACAAACCCACGAAGGGCAGCGAGGGGGCCACGAAGGGCGACCACGGGGCCACGACACGCATACATAGACGGGGCCACGGAGGGCAGCGAGTGGGCCACGAAGGGCTGCAACGGGGCCACGGAGGGCAGCAAGGGGGCCACAAAAGGCGACAGCGGGGCCACGAAGGGCATGCATATGGCGCCACGGCGCCGCGAACGAGCGAGGGCCACGAAGGGCACATGTAGATTGGGCTGCAGAGGGCAAGGGCGGGGCCACTGAGGGCAGCAACGGGGCCACGAAGGGCAGCGAGGGCCAAAACAACGGGGCCACGAAACACACGCATATGCGGCCACGGCGGACGCGAACGAGCGGGGGGCACGAAGGGCATACATATACGGGGCCACGAAAAACTGCAACGTGTCCACGAAGGGCTGCAACGGGGCCACGAAGGGCTGCAACGGGGCCGCGAACTGCAACGAGGGGGCACGAAGGCCCGCAACGGGACCACCAACGGCAGCGCGGGGGCCACGAAAGGCTGCAACGGGTCCACGATGGGCAGGAAGGAGGCCACAAAAGGCGACAGCGGGGCCACGAAGGGCAGCGAGGGGGCCACGAAGGGCAGCGACGGGGCCACGACGCGCAGCGAATTGGCCACGAAGGGCCGCGAGGGGTCCACAAAAGGGCAACGAGGGGGCCACGAAGGGCGACAACGGGGCTACGAAAGGCAGCGATGGGGGCCATGAAAAACTGCAACGTGTCCACGAAATGCAGCGAGGGGACCACAAATGGCTGCAACGTGGCCGCGAACGGCAGCGAGATCCCGATTCCTAAGCAAGCTTTAAACGAGTCCTAAGCGTAAGCGCGACTCCTGGGCGCCTGGGTGTCGGGAGCGCGGCGCTTGAATACATTGCGGGAAACTCCCATGCAATAGTGCAAATTCTGATGAATCGCAAGCACATCTCCAACGAGACCGCGGCTCCAGAGCGCGGAGAGCGATTCCTGCATACATTGCAAGGACGCCCCAAGCGGGAGCGCGACTCCTGCGTAAAATGCGAAGAACGCTCAAGCGGGAACGGGAAACCTTGCGAAATTATGAAAAAGTCCCAAGCGGAAGCCGCGTTTGTTGTTGTAGTTCGGCGGCCATGGGCGCAATCGGAACTTACTTAGTGACTGCCAGTGATAAAGAGCAGGGTGCGAGCCCCGGGGGGGAACCTTTCAACTGGAATAACACCATGGTCGCCGGAGGGGGGATCTTCGCGTTTACATTGCGTAAGCGAAAGTTCAACAGCAACAACAGCAGTCATGGTGGAATTGTTCGCTCTCACCTGCTCACGCGTCATGCAACACGTATATCCCAAACCCTCGAAATCCGCCCTCGTCGTCTTCGGCCATCCCCCCGAAAAAGGTACATATACTTCCTGCTTGCAAGGCGTATTCCGCGCAGCCCCAGAGGCAGGGGAAGCGAGAATGGATGGAAGGAAAGGGCTAGAAGGTGGGGGGAAGGTGGGCCACGAGAAAAGGATAGCGTAGCAAGAGGGGGGCTGGGAACAGCAAGCACGTCGCATCCTGCAGGAATCGCGAGAACGTCTAGAGCGATGGCCGGATTCCCAAACAAAGCGCGCGGAAATCCACGTCGAGCACGTGACTCCTGAGCGTCGAAGTAAATCGAAAGAACGCATGAGCGCGATTCTGGCATAACGCATGATAATGTCCAGCACGAGTGCGCGGTTTGACAATGCACTGTCAGGAAAATTCGCGCAGTATCCGTTGTTGTCGCAGTTCGGGGGCCAAGGGGGCAGCCCCCTGAGACGCGAGATAAAAAAACAAGTGCGAGGGCAAGAGGAAACGCGTCAGTAAACAATGATCACTGGAAGTGGCGGGACCAACCATACTTATTTCTCAATAGTAAGAATTCACAAGCATGGAAACAGCGTGATATTGTTCGGTATTATCTGCTCGCGTGTCACGCAGCGCGCATATCCCGAACCCTCGACGCCCGCCCTCTTCGTCTTCGGTCGCACCCCCCTGGGGCATATCTTCCCACCTGCCGCGCGCAGTTGGCGCCGCCCCTAAAACCGGGGCAAGGAAGGAGGGACGGGGGCGACGAAGGGGGGGCGAGAAGGATGGAGCACGAGAGCGAATCGCTTGCAAGGCAGCGACCCATGGACAGCCTGGGAAACCAAGAAAACATTAAATTGCTTACAAAAAATGCGCGCTGCGAAACGCGCGAAAAAAGTGTCTCCGCTACGCGCTCACGCAGAAGCCGCTCGCTGGATCAGAGCAGCGGCGCGCGGCGCGCGCGAAGAGCAACTGCGCGCGCTCGCCCAGAGACGACCCACCCCGGACAACTCGAACGCCTCGCTTGCGAGTCGACGACGCAACCCCGCCAAATCTGCACGCATCCGACGACGCGTCTGCGACGGCAGCGGCGGCGGCGACGCGGCGGAAGGCGGACAAAGGGGGCAGAAACAGCAGCGCAGCCACCGACAGGAACGACGGCGCCGGGGGACCGGCGACGGGGCAGACGAAACCCGCGCGCGAAGAGAAGGAGAGGGGGCAAGCGCGCGACGTCGCCTGGAGAATAACACTGGGCGAAGAGGGGGCGGGCAGGGGGGCGACTGGAACTCGGGCGGGGGCGGCGGCTAGAACGACGGCCTCGACTGGGCCACTGAGAACGCGCCCTCGGGGCGAGGGGGGCAGGGCGACGAGGCGGGGGGGGGCCCATGGGGCCGGGCCCGGGCCGCCCGACATTCCTGCGGCCCAAACTCTCAGATGGCCACGCGCAGTGCCATCATCGCGCGAATGCCGACGGCAAAGCGCCCCGCGCGCCCCCGCGCGCCGATGACGTCGAGAGCGCGGCGCCGCTCGTGCCCGGCCCGGCCCGCGCCGACTGCGCCAGCGCCTCGGGCGGCAAATTCGAGGGCCACCAAAATTGTTGCCAGATGGCCACCGCGACCCGGGGCGGCGAAAGAAGCCGCCCAGGCTCCGCGCCAGACGCCGGCGCAATCGCCGCGGGGTCTCGCTCGGCGCGGCCCCCGGGCGGTCGCGATTTGTCTATGCGCGTTCGAGGCGCTCCAATCGAAAAGCGACAAACATGCAGAACAAAACGGGGCCCGCATTCGCAATCCCCAGGGGGGCGCGGCGCGCCCATTTGGAATGAGTAGAAATCAAGCGGCCGAGTTCAGCGAGGCGCCAGCCGACTCCGCGCGCGCACTGTTCGCGTGCGTCGCGTCTATAGCCCCCGTACTTCTTGCGCCAGAAAATGCGCAAACAAATGCGATGGAAATGAACTGCCGAGGGGGGGGGGGGGTGGCTATTTGCCCCATGAAAAGCCGCGCGAAAAATAAGCCCGCCCCGATCGGTGAAAATGCAAGAAACAAAAACGCGCAACGACTTGTTCCCAAGGGCAGCCGGCGGAGGCGAGGTGGAATAGCGCGACGCACCCGGGATGCCCGCGACGGAGCGCGGCTGCCCCGCGGGGCCTTGCCCGCCCCCGCCCCGCGCCCCCTCAGCGCGACAGCATGCCCGGCCGCCCCCCAGCGCCAGACGAAAGGGGTGGGGGCGGGCAGGGGCGCGGCGCCAGGCGAGGGGCGCAGCCGCACGGCTCAGCAGATGACGTTTGCGCCGCGCCACCTCCCGCGGCAATGCGCCCGAGGAAATTCCGCCGACGCGGGGCGGGGCCCTGTGACAGAATGCCGCGGCCCCGGCGGCCGAAGGGGGGCCCCGCCGTCGCCCCCGACGAGGGGCCCGCCGAAGACCCCAGCGGCGGCGGCGGCGCGCGGCGATCGCAGGCCCCTCATGAATTTGCCCAACCGACAGCCGCAGTGGCAGAGGCTGCGCGCCCTTCTGACGCGCGCCTCGCACGCTTCGTAGCCCCGCAGGCGACCCTGTCGAGGCCGCGGCAGCAGCGGCCGCGCGCGGCGCATGCGCCCCCCCCCCCCCCCCCCCCCCCCCCCCCCCCCCCCCCCCCGGCTTTGCAAAGGCCCCAGCGGCATCGGCCGCGCGCGGTGCTTGCGCGCCCCTCGCGCGCTCGATGGCCCGAACATGGAGACCCGCCGCAAGTCCCAGCGTCAGCGGCCGCGCGCGCGCTCGGGCACCGCCCGCGCGCGTCGCGGCCCCGCGGGGGCCTCCACCGAAGGCCCCGGAGGCGGCGGCCGCGCGCAGCACCTGCAGAACCCTCGCGCAGTTCGCGGCTCGACAGGGGACCCCGCCGGAGGCCCTGGCGGCAGCGGCTGGGCGCGGAATAGTTGCGCAACTGTCGCGCGCGTCGTGGCCCCGTAGAAAGCTCCGCTGAAAACCCCGACCCAGCTGGCGCTGCTCGCGCGGCGGCCCTGGCCCGCGTCGGCGCGCCCCAATCGCGCGCCCCCTGGCCCCCAAAGAAATTCCACCAGAAATTGTAATCAGAACTGCAGATGGGCGGGCCCTTCGCCAATGATTTGCTGGACGCGCACGGGCGACGCCGGGCCCCGCGCCGCGCCAATTCATGGCGCGCCCCCGCGGCGAGAGACCCCAGAACCGAACCGTGGAAGCCGATCCCGCGCGCCGCTGCAGGACGCATGATCGCCTTGAGCTGCCGTGGCAATCGGCTTTCCCAGCAAGGCACTCGCTGCGCGCCGCGAACGCAGATTGCGCTTGAGCGCTTACACACTATAGCATAAAACCATGTAGTTTACAAATGTCGAATCGATGTTGCTCACATACTTCCGCAAATTATTGCGCGGCTACTTTGAAATTATTCAACAGACCAGCATCTCCCCGTATCACCTTCGCTCTCACGATTAGCAACAGCGGGGTCAGGAGCAGGGGCGCAAACAGCAGCACCAGACAGGCGCGTCGGGCGGGCGGGCCCCAACGGGCCGGTCGGGCGGGCGGGCCCAGACGGCCGGATCGACTGGGCGGGTCACTGAAGCGCCAGTCCAAGATGAATCGCAAGAAACATTGCTCAGCACGAAAACGGAAAACGAATTCACTTTCAGAACGCGAGATCGCCGGCTTATCCGTGATTGCGCATGTTCCTCGCCCTTATCTCGTCGTTCTGGTTTTCCGTATCCCTGTCATGTTGACTGCAATGCCGCGTCGTGACCCTTTTTGTGATGCTGACGACTTCCAGGTGAGCCTCTTCGGGCACCTTTGGGGCCGTTTTGGTTGTCAGTTAGGAATGTATTGGTCCGTCTTGACGCCCGCTTGGGAACCTCGTGGGCCGTCGTGGCGCAATCTAAGGGATTCCCAACGCTGCCTCGGGCCGCTCTTGGTCCGAATCGGCGAGAACCTTACAAATTTCAAACGAAACGTTATCTACGCACTTAACCTCCTGAGGCCCTCTTAGGAGTCCTCCTGGGGTTGTTTGAAGCGCGTTCGAAATATGTTGGGCCGCCCTGTAGCCATAGTGCGGAGCGCCCGTGGGAAGTCTTCAAGCGCACGGTCGATCAACGCGGAGCTTACACGCCTATGCGAACTGACGCGGGGTTTGCGCAAAACGTGCGCGGGCATCTGCGAAGATGTTACGCGCTTTCGCCGAACTTACGCGGAATTTACATGCTTGCGCGAAACTCACGGGGTTCGAGGCATTCCCGCGCGCAAGAGGGTTCGAAGTAACATGTCCATTGCATCGCTGTGATTTGAAGCGTTTTGACCCCCCGCTGTCCCGAACGATGTATGTTTTCCTGTTTTCCACGTTCGGACCGCCCGTCGGTGCTCATAGGGAAATCGACAAGCGTTGTGTTCCCCGTTCGGACCGCCCGCTGCCCGAATCGTGCCCTCCCCGTTTGGACCGCCCACCAATTTTCCGAGGGAAAACAACGCGTGTTATCACATCTGGCACTTTGGGGGCGTCCGCGTCGGGCCTTTGGGTCCCACCTTCTGTTTTTTTGTTGCATTAGATAGAATAGCTGGATACCTGCCTTCCTCGACTTCGATCGTACCACCCTTGGGGGGATACTTTCCTTCCCTGTCGTTTGAAAACGGCGCAGCCCTTCGAACAGGGGAACAAGGATGGGAAAAGGGACGTGGGGGACGGGAGAGAGGAGGGATGGAACACGACAAAAATAAGCTGCAGGAGGGTATGGACCAAGGACACATGCGGCAAAACTAAACGAGCCGGCCGGGCGGGCGGACCCCAACGGGCAGCTCAAGCGGGCGGGCTTGCCAGCGGGCCGGGTCGAACGGGCGGATCGATGAAACGTCAGTCCGACACCATTCGCGAGAAGTGGCGCGGTTCCGATGTAAATACGTGGCACCCCGCAAATGCGGATAAGAATGATGGGGGCGGCGGGGACGTCGGATGTTTGCGAGACTTTAGAGAAGCCAGCCGTAAACGCCAAAATTCCACAAATTATACAACGAGCCCGCCGCAATCACCTATGTGATTTCACTTGTGTACATATATATATATATATATATATATATACACATACATACTTACATACATACATACATACATATATACATGTGTGTATATATATATATATATATGTATATATAAATGGGTAAGTCGCGGGTGGGTCGCAAATGGGTCGCGGGTGTAGAGGGCAACGAATCCACCCCATAATAATCGGCCCGACAAGCGAAGCCGTTTAATAAACGCAGGCAAGGAATTAATCGAACAAGGCGGCGCTGTTTAGTAAACGCCCAAGGCCGTTTAGAATCACATAAATTGTCGGGTCAATCTTGGTTTTCCCCCCCTTGACAGTGGGTCGCGGGGTGGGTCGTGGGGCGGGTCGCGGGTGGGTCGCGGGCGGGTCGTGGGCGGGTCGCGGATGGGTCGCGGATGGGTCGCGGGGCGGGTCGCGGGTAGGTCGCGGGGTGGGTCGCGGGAGGGTCGCGGGGGAGGTCGCGGGTGGGTTGCGGGGTGGGTCGCGGGGTGGGTCGCGGGTGGGCCGCGGGGCGGATCGCGGGGCGGGCCACGGGGCGGGTCGCGGGGCGGGCCGCGGGGCGGGCCGCGGGCGGGACGACAACAACGAACAGCAACAGCAACGACAACAACAAAAACAACGGCAACAACGACAATCATATACCATCGTGCGCCGCGGTTCCACATGTCACGCGCATCCTTCTGGGCGCCACGCCCCGTCGCGGGGGGGGCCTTATGGCGCGCGGGGCCCGGCGCCCCCGCGCCCAGATCCCCCGCCAAAGAACGCATTGCCACGACCTCCCCCGAGGAGCTTCGACATCCACAGCGCGGACGGCGCGTCGCCGTCGCAATCGCCCCGGGCACGCCCCGCATCTAGGAAGAGGAGGAAGAGCACGAAGAGGGGGGAAGATGAGGGAGAGGAAAAGGGAGGGGAGGAGGAGGATGGGGGAGGAGGAGGGGGGGGGAGGGGGGAGGAAGGAGTGGTGTAAGTTGCAGTACCACCGAGGACTATGTGGTTCCTACTCATCGTTCGAACTGTTGCGCCACCACCCTGCGGCCTCTGCGCGTGACCCTGAGCGTTCACGCCCCCGGGCGTTGCCGCCCCCGTGCTCGCATCCTCCACCTGCCCCTTCCACGCCCTCTCAAGGAATCCCTGAAGTCAACCCGTCGACCCTCGATCCTTGGAAAACCTGGAAATCATGCGTCCTCCTTCTTCTCCTCCTCCTCCACTTCAATTTATGCTATCCAATAATGATAATGATTCAACGATGAAAGTTCAACGGGGATTCTTGGAAGACCCCCAACAACGATGCCGAAACGAGGGCCCCAGTCCCGAGTGAAACATAAGGAAGTGTCAAACAGGAGCGGCGAAGGAGGACGGAAGGGGAATGGAGGAGGGAGGGAGGAGGGAGAAGGGAGGCAGGAGGACAAGGGATACGAAAAGGGAAAGGACGACAGAGGAGGGGGGATCAGGAGAGGGAAGAAGGACCGGAGAGGGAGGAGGGAAGAAGGAGAAGAGAAGGTGGAGGCAAGCTAGGTGCGCTCGCGTCATATCTGACATCCTACCCGTCCCTCCCATCCATTACCATGGCGCAGATCCCCTCTCTACTCGCACAGTCGGATGTCGAAACGAGCGGAAGCACGGAAATGAGGCCACCGCTGCAGCGGGAGCGCGATTCGGAACGAGCAGTGCCCGAAAATGAGGCCGGCGCCTCAGCGAGAGCAGCATTTTGAAAACATGCAAGCGAAAACCCAACTCCGGGGAAACCTATGTGTAAAAAACAATACGCGGGGGGGAGGATCGAGCACTTTCAAGCCGTCATCAGGGGAAGCGGGAAAGTAGTACTCATATTGAGTAATTGTGAAGAAAAGAAAGAAAAAGGAAGGGGGAAGGAGGGAGGAGGGAAAAGGAGGAAAAGGAGGAGGAGGGGAAAAAGAAAAAGGGATGACGAGGAGAAAAAGGTGGAGGAGAGGGAGGAGAAACGGGGAGGGAGGAGGAAGGAGGAAAGAGGAACGGATGAGGGAGGAGGGAGAAGAGGAACGGGCGGAGGAAGGAAGAGGGAGGAAGAGGAGGGAGGGGGAGGAGGGAGGAGGAGGAGGAGGAGAAGGAAGAGGAGGAGGAGGAGGAGAAGGAACAGGAGGAGGAGGAGGAGGACGGGGTGGGGGAGGAAAACGAGGACGAGGAGGAGGAGAAAAGGGCACAAGTCTTGCGTAAAACGGGGGGGAGTCGCGGGCGGGAGCGCTGGTTTCGTCGGGACGGGGGTTGTCGGCGGCGAGCAAGAGCACCGCCTTGAGTAAAAAAGGGAGGACAACTCGAGCGGGAGCATTGTTGCTGGGGGGCGGCGCCGATGAGAGAAAAAGGACAGCGCCTTGCCAACGTAAAACGGGAGGAAGTCTCGAGCGGGAACAATGGTTTTGTTGCGACGGTTGCTGTCGGCGGCGAGCAAGAGCAACAACCCTGAGTAAAAAAGGAGGAGATCTCGAAAGGGAGCGTTGTTGTTGTTGGGGGGGCCGGTTCTGGCGCCCCCCCCAACCGCTTCAGAGCGGGCTTCATTTTCAATGAAAATACAGCCGGTGCCTCGACGAGAGTGCTAGGCCGCCTGTAAGGCGTCCACCAAGATAACTGTTTTGCAAAAAAAAACCCAACAACAACAATAACAACAACCACAACAACAACAACAACAACAACAACGACAACAACAACAACGACAACAACAACTATAATAACAACGCCACCAGCAACAACACCAACACCAACACCGACAGCAACAATCATTTTAAGACTGTTCGCCCTTATCCGAGTCCAATAACGAATATTTCCCAATACCTCGACACCCGCCCTCCTCGTCTTCGATCGAACCCTTTTTGGAGGGTATACCTGTCTTCCGTGCAAACGGGGCCCCAGCAAGCGGCGGGGCATCCGCGGACTGTCGGCCTGGCCAGCGGCAGCGCTGATCGGCGGGGCGGCCGTGGACCGTCGACCCGACCCCAAGAAAGATGGACCGGGGACCGACAACGACGACGACGACGACGTCGACGACGCCGGCGACGACGACGACGACGGCGACGACGACGACGAGCGAAAGCGAGAGCGAGACAAAACGACAGCAGGGCCACAAGGACACGAAGTAGGCCACGAAGGGCGACAGCGGGGACACGAAGGAAATGCGTATGGGGCCACGAAGAGCGCGAACGAGCGGGGGCCACGAAGGGCAGATAATGCGGGGCCACAGAACGCAACAATGGGGCCACTGAGGGTAGCAACTGGGCCACGTAGGACAGTGAGGGGGCCACAAACGGCGACAGCGGGGCCGCGAAGGGCATGCACATGGGGCCATAACGGTTGCGAGCGAACGGGGGCCACGAAGGGCATACGTATACTGGGCCGCGGAAGGCAAGGACGGGGCCACTGAAGGCAGCAACGGGGCCACGAAGGACAGCGGGGGGGCCACGAAGGGCAACAGCGGAGCCACGAAGGGCATGCATATGGGGCCACCACGGGCGCGAACGAGCGGGGGCCACGAAGGGCATACATATATGGGGCCACGGGGGGCAGCGAGGGGGCCACGAAGGGATGCAACGGGGCCACGAACGGCAGCGAACGGGCCACGAAGGGCTGCAACGGGGCCATGAAGGGCTGCGACGGGGCCGCGGGGGGCAGCGAGGGGGACCACGAAGGGCTGCAACGGGGCCACGAAACAAAGCGAGGGGGCCACGAAGGGATGCAACGGGGCCGCGAAGGGCAGCGAAATCCCGATTCCTATGTTTTATGTGGGGGAGTCCTAAGCGTGAGGGCGATTCCTGGGTGCCTGGATGGCGGGAGCGCGGCGCTTGAGTAAATCGCATGATATTCCAACGAAAAGGCGCTCTTCTTCAGTAAACGGCCAGCAAGCGAGAATGCGACTCCAGGGCGCCAGGAGAGCGATTCCTGAATAAATCAAAAAGAAATCCAAGCGAACGCGATTCATGAATAAAATGTGAGGACGTTTCGGGCGGGAGCGGGGGTCCTGGCTAAATTGTAAAGAAGTTGCATACGGGAGCCGTTGTTGTTGTAACCCGGGGGCCAGGGGCCCACTTTGAACCTCAAGAGTTTCCGAACGAGCGTCGGGGGGCACACTTTGATCGAAAAACAACCATATACACCGGCGGGGGCGACCAACAATAATTATCCTCTAGGCAAGACTGTTCGCTGTCATCTGCTCGCGCGTCATTCAATATGCACGCCAAACCCTGGATACCCGACGTCTTCGTCTTCGATCGTGGTTCCCTTTTGGGGGTATATTCATCCCGTGCCACGCGTGGTTGGTGAAGCCCTTGAAAACCAAAAGTAACAGGCAGCGGGGGGGAATGAGGACGAAAGGACTGGAGGACGGGTGGGGAGGGGCAAGAAAGAGAGAGGACGATGATTTGCACTGCGAATGGCGATTCAGCTTGCGCCATGGCTTACGCCAGCCACTCCAACACATGTTAACAGTAAGATTCGCCATGGGTCGCGCCATAAACAGCGCCACGTACCACCCCCTTGAAAAAAAAGGGAGGACAACAAAGAAACAAATGGAAACCCCCACGGGGGGAAGTGCAGCTGCGAAGTGGTGTCCGAAAGCCATCTCGTGGAACACTGAAAAAAAGCGGGATGTTGGGAGAGCGGGGCGGAAGGATAATGAGAACTGCAACCGTGTCGAGAGGAGCGTGGAAGCCCCAAGTGAGAGCGCGATGCTTCAATAAGCTGCGAGGAACTATCAAGCGGGAACCGCGATCTGGTGGTAAATTGCAAGGAAGTCCCAAGCGAGAGCGCGATTCTTCAACAATACACTGTACAGAAATATCAGGCGGGAGCCGCTGTTGTTGTAAACCGGGGGCCAACTACGGAGTTTGACCGTCAAGACTTTCCTTGATAAAAAACAATGTGGAACCGGACGGGGGATATCAACAATAATGATTCTTTAGAAATGAGAGTTCAACAACAACAACAACAACAACAACAACAACGCAACAAACATAATTCCCACCACGAATTCCTTATTCAGCCACGCACCGATGGACAATGAATGACCGTTCGGCCCCATCACTCGGATAAGTGATTCCTGAGTGTCGAGGGCGCGGCGACTCAATGAATTGCGAGGCGGTCCCACGCGAGAGCACGATTCCTCTGTAAAATGTCAGGACGTCCCGCGCGAGAACGCAATTTTGAGTACATGTGTCAAGACATGTCAAGGTGGAGTCGCTCTTGATGTAAAATGGGGGCCAGGGGCCCATCTGAGGCGCAAGACCCTCCCATGTAAAAAACAGGGTGCGAGCCCCAGAAAGGGCACTTCAATCGAAACATACAGTGTGCCCCGGAAGGGGGGGATCAAAAATACGGATTCGATACTGAGAATTCAACACAAACGCACCAGCAGGGGGGGAATCAACACTAATTATTCTTCAGACATGATGATTCAACAACATGAATCCGACAGATAGGAAAACGAAAACGAAGAAAAAAACAGGGCTGCATGACGTCTCAAGATAACCTGGCCATCGTTCAACCGATCCCTATCCCCACTAACGCGGCCGTGGCCACACTGGCCGACTGAACCCACTACACGGGAATGCATGCTGTTCCCGTCGGGTTTCGCGGAGCATATCCCAAATTTGGGGTGGTGGGATCGTGGGGCTGAGAAAACATGGCCCAATGGAGATGGCGATTGGTGAGACGATAAGCATAACCCCATGATGGCTTGGCTTTAGGTGGGGCGGCGGCAGAGACCGCAGCCCTTCAGATCCCTGTCAGGAGAGCGGAGGGCCCTGCCCTGAATCGGCAGCGTTCCTCACCTCCCAGTGTCGCGAAACAGATCGCTCCGTCAACGAGTGAGGCCTGCAAGAGCAACGTTGGTAACAAATGGGCGGCAAAAAACAAGCCTGTGGCCAACACCGGGACTTTGCACTGGCCGCTCAAATCGCTGCCGCAGGCAACAGCAGTGCCATCGCTTCTGAGCAGAACGGTATGGCCATCTCCAGCTGCAACTTGCCTGTACGTCAGGCCCGCGGTCAACACGGGAATGTCGCACTGGCCCGAATAATTTTCGCCGCAGGCAACTACTGTGCCATCGTTCCGGAGCAAAACTGTATGGTAACCTCCAGCAGAAGCCTGCGTGTAAATCTGGTCCGCGGCCAACGCTGGGATGTCACACTGACCATCATCATTGTTCCCGCAGGCCACAGCAGCGCCATCGCTCCTGAGCAAAACAGTATGACCACCTCCGGCAGCTGCATGCGTGTAACTCTGGCAAGCTCCCAACGCTGGGATGTCGCACTGACCCCTTTCATTGTCGCCACACGTCACGGCCACGCCATCGCTCTTGAGAAGAACGGTATGGCCACCTCCAGCGGCAGCCTGCGCGTAAGTACGGCCATCATTCAGATCTGGGATGTCACATTGGCACTCATCATTGTTGCCAAAGGCCACAGCACTGCCATCGCTCCTGAGCAGAACTGTAGGACCATATCCAGCGGCGGCTTGCGTGTAAGCTAGGCCAGCATCCAGCAATGGGATGACGCACTGACCCTGCTCATTGTTGCCGCAGGCCAAGGCCGCGCCATCGCTGCTCAGCAGAACTGTGTGCCGAAATCCAGCGGCAGCCTGCATGTAACTCAGGCCCGCGGCCAGCGCTGGGATGTCACACTGGCCCTCATGATTGCCGCCGCAGGCCACGGCCGTGCCATCGCTCGTGAGCAGAACTGTATGGCCCCCCCCGGCGGCGTACATCGGCGAGGGCCCGCTGGGGACGCCGCGTGATCCCACGCGGTCGGCTCAGAAGGGGGAGCTCTGTCCAGCTTGAGCCAGGCACGGACGCGTGGCGGTCAGGGTACGGCCAAAGATCCCAAACGGCAGGCCGGGACTGTCTTGCACAATGTTCCGCCGCCACAGGCTCCGTGCAAAGGCCAGCTATGAGGGCGAATCAACGCAACGTGGGCACAAGGGCGGAAGGGGAAGGCGGGAGAACAGGGGGAGCAAGGGCACACCGAAAGGCGGAGAGACCCCATGGGTCTACATAAATACATGTGTTGGGCTACATGGGCCATGGTGGGAATCGGGAACGAGGTTCTGCGTACGTGCTGTTGCAACTCCTGAGCGGACGGCGTACCTGCGCGTCTGCGTAGATTCCCCAACTAATGTTTGTACTTAAAAGCACTTGCGTTCTGAGGAGCAGGGCCGTGTCTTCGGTCTGGCAATTACGTTGCCGCCGTCGCCGTCCCGTCGCCGCCTCGTCGCCACCCGTCGTGTGGGCCGTGTCTTCGGTCCGGCGGCTATGCCCCGCAAAGATTGCACCGCATACGTTGACCTCATAAATCGCACCTCGAAGGTTGCACTGCATTGACTGCGTCACATATATTGCACAACAGAAATTGTCAAATATAGATCGCACCGCATAGATCGCATTGCATAGCTTGCGCCAAGTAGATTGCACCACGTAGATTGCACCGCGTAGGTCGCACCACGTCGAATGCATTACGTACATCGCACAACATACATTACACCGCACAACTTGCACCACATAGATGACACCACATAAATAACACACCATAGATCGCACATCATGTATTTCACAAAATCGACTGCACCACCGGAGTTGCACAACGTCAGTCGCACGGCATGCAGTGCACGACGTATATATCCAGATGTGTATACCGATAAACATAATATACACCATTAACCTCAGGAAGGCATTAAGAAACCCCCCTGGGTTATTCTTAGCACCCGGTTTTCTCAATATTCCAGGCGGGCAGTTTTAGCCGAACGATACACTTAGCACCCGCCGCACACAGAAAACAAAATCCACACTACTACGACTACTACTACTACTACTACTACTACTACTACGACTACTACTACTACTACTACTACTACTACTACGCCTACTACTACTACTACTACTACTATCACTACCCCTACTCCTACTCATACTCCTACTACTAGTACTACTACTACTACTACTGCTGCTACTACTACTACTACTACTACTACTACGACTACCACTACTACAATTACTACTACGCCTACGACTACTACTACTACTACTACTACGACAACGACTACTACTACTACTGCTACTGCTACTACTACTACTACTACTACTACTACTACTACTACTACTACTACTACTACTACTACTACTACTACTACTGCTACTCCTACTAATACTACTACTACTACTACTATACTACTACTACTACTACTACTACTACTACTACTACTACTACTACTACTACTACTACTACTACTACTAATACTACGACTACTACTACTACTACTACTACTACGACAACGACTACTACTACTGCTACTACTACTACTACTACTACTACTACTACTACTACTACTACTACGACTACTACTCCTTCTCCTCCTCCTTTTTTTCCTATGCGATTCCATTGACAATTCCTTTAAAGAAATCGATTTTTTCGGCTGTCCTAGGGGGGAGTCCACCCGAGGGTATGGCGCCGCCCCGCACCGAGGCGTTATTTTAGCACCCGGACTACGGAATGAAATTAGTAAATCCTGCTCAGCCCTGCTAAGCCCTGCCACTACTACTACTACTACTACTACTACTACTACTACTACTACTACTACTACTACTACTACTACTACTACTACTACTACTACTACTACTACTACTACTACTACTACTACTACTACTACTACTACTACTACTACTACTACTACTACTACTACTACTACTACTACTACTACTACTACTACTACTACTACTACTACTACTACTACTACTACTACTACTACTACTACGACGACTACTACTACTACTACTACTACTACTACTACTACGACTACTACTACTACTACTACTACTACTACTACTACTACTACTACTACTACTACTACTACTACTACTACTACTACTACTACTACTACTACTCTCCTCCTTTTTTTCCTATGCGATTCCATTGACAATTCCTTTAAAGAAATCGATTTTTTCGGCTGTCCTAGGGGGGAGTCCACCCGAGGGTATGGCGCCGCCCCGCACCGAGGCGTTATTTTAGCACCCGGACTACGGAATGAAATTAGTAAATCCTGCTCAGCCCTGCTAAGCCCTGCCACTACTACTACTACTACTACTACTACTACTACTACTACTACTACTACTACTACTACTACTACTACTACTACTACTACTACTACTACTACTACTACTACTACTACTACTACTACTACTACTACTACTACTACTACTACTACTACTACTACTACTACTACTACTACTACTAACTACTACGAGGCCAGGTCTTTCCGGTGCAGCCATAACGCTCCAGGGTGCGGGGCGTTATAATCCACCGGAAAACGGGGGGGGGGGGGGGGGGGGGGTTCTTAATGCCTTCCTGAGGTTATATACACGTATATGTATCACAGAACGCACCACGTAACGTACATTGTTCCACATACGCTGCACAACACATACCGATAAAAAACACAGTGTTGCGGGTCCGCGTTGGCAAACCTATTTATACATCTGCATACCACGCGCACGATTCGCGCGCTTAGGTTCGACCGCAGCACGGGGAGTGTAACAAACCTCTTGGGGCCCTTTTGGGGGCCTATGGGGCCGTCTGGGGGCCACGTTGACCCTCGCGGGCTCGAGGGCCGTCATGATGCCATCTCTGCAAGGGACGCAGTGGCCCGAGAGAAACCAAAACGCACGCGCTCCGGCCGCTAATGCCGCAGCCGTAAGCGGCATCCTACACCCGTTTCACCTCTGCACGCCTCGACACGGTGTCCTTGCGCCGCGCCCGAGCTGCACACCGCCACCGTGGCACAACAGCAAGCCCTTCGAATGCCCCGCACGAATATCCCACCAGCCCTCTGGGCGAAGGTGGTCTAGCGATATCCTTCTGTATCCTCGGATCGCCCCACAAGAGGTGCGATAACGAAAAAAAGGGGGTGACATTGAGTTTTCTTTTGTTTTTTTGCATGGGTGGCAGAAACGGAAGCGTGTAGCTCCCATGAAGGTGATGATCCAGGGTGGTGGGTGGGTTGTACAAAACCGGCCGAACGCCTGAGCTCAGAAGGCCAGTGGCATCGGGCGGAGCGAGAAGATCCACATTCCCGTTGGCACACAAGGACGCATCTTGGCACGGCCCTGCAAGCGGTGCGATGGCAGTGAAGGGGGAGGCGACGATGTCTCTTTTTCGGGTGGCGAACACGGGGGCCCTGTAGCGCAGGAGCCCGAACCTCGCCCAGGAACCTGCCCCCCTCCCTTCCAACGATGGGATTGGGTCGCCAAGGAGGTGAGGTGGAGGCCCGGCCGCGCAGAGAACCGCGCAGAGAAGCTCCAGCGCCGAATTGGCCCTTGTTCGGGTCATTTGCCTCGGCCCACGCCCAACAGCACCACCACCTCTTCCACCTCCAGCGCGCCGGCGAGCTCCTCGCGCGCCGCTGCTCGGCGGCGCCCAGCTGCCAACCCAGCGGCGCCCTTCCTCCGCCGTCGCGCCAGAGCGAAAGCGCCTGGCGCTCTCGATCCTGGACTTGATGGGCGCGTCTAGTCTCTAATCTTCTCCACTTGCCATTCGCGGGCCAGCCCTGGGTCTGCCTCAACGACGCCGGCGAGCCAGCCGCCACTCCCAGACCAAGACCATCGCCGCAAAACCCAGGCGCCACAAACCCGAGGCCAAAGCGCTCACGCGGGCGGCCGCCGCCCACGCCGCCCCGGCATCCGAGGGGCCCATAGCGGGCGCACTTGGCGCAGTCGCAGCGGAGGCCGCATCGCGCCTCGATCCTCTCCAGAAAATCCGAAGACGTTGGCTTCGCCAAGGGCTATGAAGGGACGCGTGGATATTTTTTCCTTCTCACATTTCATTTTAGTGGTCTCGTGCCGAACAACGACAGATCTTATTGAACTGATCTGCTCAACGAAAAAACAAACGCGCGCAAAATCCACTGCGGATGCCCTCAGAGGAAAACGAACAATGGAACGCTGCATAAGCGGCGCCGGCGCCCCGCCCGCAGTCCAACTGCAGACAAAACCACAAATGATCAGCCCGCCGGAAAGTTCACGAGCATTGCGGCGGGGGCGGTCATACATCGAGCGAGGGCAGCGGAATTATAGCCGTCTGATGGAGCTCAGCCAAGGGCTACAAACATACAACCGCAAACTGGAGGCAAAGAAACAAGAGCAGTGCGAAAGGAGGTCACTGCGAAACCAGACAGATGTCTCCAGGAAGGGGAATGCCTGCCAACGCGCCGCTTGCACTTGTTAGTCATGCTGGCCCGCGGTAAACCCCAGCGGCAACGCCCAGGCGCCAACAATAACACCTAGACGCCCGGTGAAGTCATTGACGCGTTGCTCAAATCCTCGCGAGCCAATCCATGAACAACCGCAAGGCGAGTCGCCCTGATCAAGGCCGGGTAATCGGGCAAGCGGCGAAAATAGCGAGCCGCATCCGTATTCGCGGATGATGAGGTGCAGGAAACGGAGCAAAGGTGAGGAGGGCGGAAAATGAAAAGCATAATGAACACGGTGAAAAGAGGGAGCATGGCGATAGGAAGGACTGGAAACGTGCAAGAGCATGAGCAGGTAGGAACACGGAAGAGGAGCTCGGAGGGGGTAGGAAGAAGCACAGGAAGCCTGAGGGAGGCAAAAGGCGCACCAGTGATCCGCGCGGAACGCGCGTGCGCGGCGCGCCCTCACCAGCGAGGGTGTAGGACGAGGCGGGAGGATCAAGGAGCAGGAGGAAGTAGGAGGAAATAGGAGGGGCAAGAACATGCAGAAGAAAGCATTTGCAGACTCGAATCCCAAGCAAGTTGCGCTAAGCATGAAAGCGAAGTGAAGCAACAGGCAGCGCCAGAAAAACATGATGGACCCACGAACCCGGAAAGGGATATAGACATGTGCAGCATGGTCACGTTTTCACGATATCCAACTGGGCGACACCTCACGAAACATCCCACGAGACACCCCGCGAAACATCCCAGGAGACACCTCACGAAACAACCCACGAGACACCTCACGAAACATTCCACGAGACACCCCGTGAAACATTCCACGAGACACCCCACGAACAGGCAACCACTCAACCAGACACCCCACGAAACATTCCACGGGGGTGCGACTGGGTGTGGTCGTGCTGGGGTGTGGTCGTGCTGGAGTATGGTCGTGTTGGGGTGTGGTCGTGCTGGGGTGTGGTCGTGCTGGGGTGTGGTCGTGCTGGGGTGTGGTCGTGCTAGGGGGGTGGTCGTGCTGGGGGGTGGTCGTGCTGGGGCGTGGTCGTGCTGGGGCGTGGTCGTGCTGGGGCGTGGTCGTGCTGGGGTGTGGTCGTGATGTGGCGAGGTCGTGCTGGGGTGCGGTCGTGCTGGGGTGTGGTCTTGCTGGGGTGGGGTCGTGCTGGGGTGTGGTCGTGCTGGGGTGAGGTCGTGCTGGGGGGTGGTCGTGCTGTGGTGGGGTCGTGCTGGGGTGGGGTCGTGCTGGGGTGTGGTCGCGCTGGGGTGTGGTCGTGCTGGGGTGTGGTCGTGCTAGGGTGGGGTCGTGCTGGGGTGGGGTCGTGCTGGGGTGTGGTCGTGATGGGGTGTGGTCGTGCTGGGGTGTGGTCGTGCTGGGGCGTGGTCGTGCTGGGGTGGGGTCGTGCTGGGGTGGGGGCGTGCTGGGGTGTGGTCGTGCTGGGGTGGTCCGCGCCCTGTGATTTATCGATCGGGTCGTGCTGGGGTGTGGTCGTCGTGCTGGGGTGTGGTCGTGCTGGGGTGTGGTCGTGCTGGGGTGTGGTCGTGCTGGGGTGTGGTCGTGCTGGGGTGTGGTCGTGCTGGGGCGTGGTCGTGCTGGGCGTGGTCGTGCTGGGGTGTGGTCGTGATGCGTGGTCGTGCTGAGGTGGCCCGCACCCTGTGATTTATCGATCGGGATTTCAAAAACAAGCGTTTCGCCTGAGACATCCTCAAATTTTAATCCGCCGGCCTCCTTCGACCTCGATATTTATCAGGGAAAGAATCCGCCGGCCTCCTTCAAGTTGGCCACGGGGGGATATGTTTACATAGGAAAAGAGAACCCTGGGCCGATGCCCTTTCCGGGAAAAAACGAGGACAACCGTTGCATTAGGGAAGAGAAAAAGGCGCAGGAGTAATTAATCGGAAGATGCGCAGGAACGGGAAGGGAGCAGAAAAGGGAGGAGGTCACAGAAGAGGGACGAGGAGGAGGAGGAGGACAAGGAAGGGAAAGATAAAGGATAGGGAGGAAAAAAACACGCTGACGACGACGGGCATCAATCATCGAGGATCTCGAATCGTTCGCTTTAGGTGCCTGCGGGACGCACCATCAACGTCGTCATATCGGTGCCGCCGCGGCGCTCTCTTAGGGCAATTCTGGCTGCCTTTGGCGGCTGTCTTGGAGCCCCTTGGGGCCCTCTTCGGGTCGTTTCGGGGATCTCCTGGGCCCCTCTTGGAAGCCTCGGGGGTCCTCCTGGGGCCATCTTGAAGCCGTCGGTCAAAGAAGTGGGGCCCTAGCAACGCCCCATTCCTTCTCGAGCCCCCCAGTCGCCAAATGCGGCCCTCTTGCGACGCCCTTGAAGCGTTTTGGGCCGCTCTTTGGTGCTCTTGGAGCCGACTTGGGCCCTGATGGCCCCCTCTCGAAGCAAGTTCAAACCAACTCGCAGCCATCTCGAGGCCTCTAGAAACTACGGAAAGCAAAAAGGCGAGAAGGAAACAATTGAAGCGCACAGTGATTGTAAAGGAGTTGAACCTGTTGGAAGCCTCCTTCAAGAGCTCGAAAGACAATTGTGGGCTGTCACGAAGCGGTCTTGAGGGGGCTTGGAGGCACATTGGAAGCAAAAGTGCACCATCTGCAAGTATATGGAGCGATCTCGGAATCCTTCTTGGGTTGCCTGCGGTTCCTTTGGAGCCATCTTCGGCCATTTCGGGCGCTCCACCGCCCCGCGGCCACTCTCTGTCCACGCCCGGGGACGAGAGGGCAGGGGGGGGGCCCCCGTCCCTGCCAGGGAGAAACGCGCGGATAAGCTAGCCCGTTAAACCACCACCCACGCCCTGCATGGCTGGTGGGATTTTTCCACGGCCGCCTGGGAATACTACCCCGGATTCTCGAGTGAATTCTGCCCGGATTTTTCCAAATCCAAATGTGAATTTGCCCCGGAAACCGCGTGAATTTTTCCGGGTGCCCTCCGGATTTTTCCGCGCGTGTTTTTTCGATGCGCGCGCCCACGGAAAAATCCACCAAGAATTCGGAGAGGTATTCAAAACGAGTTTTTGTTTTTCTCCCCGCAGTTTTCACTAGGCCGCGCGCGGAGCCTGGAAGGAGGGATGGGGGGGGGGGGAAAGTAGCCAGGAGCGGGGGGGCACGCCGCAGGAGAGGGCCGGAGGGAGACAGGAATCCCAGCACCCCTTTAAGCGTGAGCGGCGTGACGAAGTAATTCATCCAAGCCCACTCTTCCCCTTCATGGACACGGTTCCCCATTTCCCCGCCCAATCCTTCATGCGCGGGAAGGTAGCCGCGGGTCGTTGGAGCGCCCTATACGGCCCAGAATGTATCCGAGATGGCTGCAAGGAGCCCAGATGCGCCTCCAATGTCGCTCACTGCATCCCAGGACGATTCCGAATAGCCTCCAACATGCCTCTGAGAGTCGCCAAGACCGCTTCAAGACGGCCCCGCGTGCCCTTCGAGCTCTCCAAGGAAGCCTCCAAGACAACATGATGGACCCACGAACCCGGAAAGGGATATAGACATGTGCAGCATGGTCACGTTTTCACGATATCCAACTGGGCGACACCTCACGAAACATCCCACGAGACACCCCGCGAAACATCCCAGGAGACACCTCACGAAACAACCCACGAGACACCTCACGAAACATTCCACGAGACACCCCGTGAAACATTCCACGAGACACCCCACGAACAGGCAACCACTCAACCAGACACCCCACGAAACATTCCACGGGGGTGCGACTGGGTGTGGTCGTGCTGGGGTGTGGTCGTGCTGGAGTATGGTCGTGTTGGGGTGTGGTCGTGCTGGGGTGTGGTCGTGCTGGGGGGTGGTCGTGCTGGGGGGTGGTCGTGCTGGGGGGTGGTCGTGCTGGGGGGGGGGTCGTGCTGGGGCGTGGTCGTGCTGGGGCGTGGTCGTGCTGGGGCGTGGTCGTGCTGGGGTGTGGTCGTGCTGTGGTGAGGTCGTGCTGGGGTGTGGTCGTGCTGGGGTGTGGTCTTGCTGGGGTGGTCGTGCTGGGGTGTGGTCGTGCTGGGGTGTGGTCGTGCTGGGGGGTCGTGCTGTGGTGGGGTCGTGCTGGGGTGGGGTCGTGCTGGGGTGTGGTCGTGCTGGGGTGTGGTCGTGCTGGGGTGTGGTCGTGCTAGGGTGGGGTCGTGCTGGGGTGGGGTCGTGCTGGGGTGTGGTCGTGCTGGGGTGTGGTCGTGCTGGGGTGTGGTCGTGCTGGGGCGTGGTCGTGCTGGGGTGGGGTCGTGCTGGGGTGGTGTCGTGCTGGGGTGTGGTCGTGCTGGGGTGGTCCGCACCCTGTGATTTATCGATCGGGTCGTGCTGGGGTGTGGTCGTGCTGGGGTGTGGTCGTGCTGGGGTGTGGTCGTGCTGGGGTGTGGTCGCGCTGGGGTGTGGTCGTGCTGGGGCGTGGTCGTGCTGGGGCGTGGTCGTGATGGGGCGTGGTCGTGCTGGGATGTGGTCGTGCTGAAGTGGCCCGCACCCTGTGATTTATCGATCGGAATTTCAAAAACAAGCGTTTCGCCTGAGACATCCTCAAATGTTGATCCGCCGGCCTCATTCGACCTCGATATTTATGGGGGAAAGAATCCGCCGGCCTCGTTCAAGTTGGGCACGGGGGGATATGTTTACATAGGATAAGAGAACCCTGGGCCTATGCCCTTTCCGGGAAGAAAAAAAATGGAAACCATCGCGCGCTCTGTGTTATGTCTTGTCGCCTTTTCGTTTTCCATGGGCTCTTGAGGCCCCGAGATGGCCGCGCTGGCCTGAGATGGCCCTCCAGAAGAACCCGACAGGCCCCAAGACGGCGCCGAGAGCGCTCAAGAGCAGCCGAAGAACGTCCCAAGAGAGCGCCAAGAGGCGACGTGGGCGGCTCCAGAGAGGGGACGCTGCAAGGACCCCCCCCCGTACTCTTTGACTGACGGCGTTTCCAAGATGGCTCCGAGAGGGCCCCCAAGGCCTCCAAGACGGGCCCACGAGACCCCGAAGAGGATCCCAAGGAGGCCCGAAACAGCCTCAAGAGGACCCCGTAGGCTCTCCCAAAATGGCCCCAAATTAGCTCCACAATGGCCCACAAATCACCCCAAGGGGCTTCTAACAAGAGCCGCGTGCGAAAAACAAACAAAATCCTCCATGATTGATTCTGGCCGTCGTCGTGACTTTTTCCCTCCCATCCTTCCTTTTCCTACTCCTCGTCCTCAGCCCGCCCCTCCTCCGTTTCCTCGTCATCCTCCTCCTTGTCCTCCTTCCCCGCTGCTGTTAATCCTCCGGTTCCTCCTGCGCCGTCCTCACGTTTCTAACGTAAACAGCGTCGCCCTCTTGGTTGAGCACCATGCTGGCACACGTTTCTGATCAACGCAGTTTGCCTGGGCACCGTCTCTGGAACTGCTTCGTCCTGAGTGTTATTACCCCCGTGTCCTCCTACCTCCCCCATGCCCTTCCCACCTCCCCATCTGGCACATTCCTACATCCTCGTTTACGAAAGGATGCGGCGCACTGGTGTTCTGCGCGGATCACCAATGCGGCTGCTACCTCCCCCTGGCTCCCCGTAACCCCCCCCCCCCCCTCAGGTCCCTCATCATCCTTCCGACCTTTGCATGCTCTAGCATGTTGCTGTTTCCTCCAGCACGCGTCCATCCTTTTGCTGTTCCTCTTCTTTCGTTACTACTGGTCCTTCGCCACCATATTTGTTCCCCCGCTTCCTCCACCTCCTCTTCCTCCCCCCGGACAGAACCAGTGAAAACGCATTCGGTTCGCTGCGGCGCCGCATGCTGCCACGCATGCTGATCGAGGCAACTCGCCTGGTGATTGCTTTTGCCTTTGCTGGCGGAAATACGCGAGGCGTCGGAAATGAAGGCAAAAAGGCGGATGAACAGTAGAATCTCGCGGACCACGGCCGAAACGCGTCAGAACATATGTGAGGAGACAGGTATGTAAGTTGTTTTGGACCCCTACTAAGCCTGTCTTGGGACCCTAGGGCCTGCTTGCAATCCTTCTCGGGACCTGCTGGACTCTCCTCGAGCTCGCTTGCAGCTTTCCCGGCGCCCTGTTGGATCCTGCCGCAGGCCCTGACAAAAGAAGATGACAGCGGGAGGGAAATGAAGAGAAAAACAATGCAGGCAAGAGGAATAAGATAAATGAATACGTTGAGGAAGAATCAAGGGCACGGAAGACATGCGAAATTCGCTGGCCACGCGGCATTCGCACGAACGCCCGAGCCACATGATCGATTGACGTGCGCATATCAGAAAAAAAGGAAAATAAAAATGAAAAACGAAGACGCAAATCCACGCTGAATTCACTCTTAGCACCGGCGAAACCAAGAAGACGCCGACCTTGACGAGAGTGGCCGGTCGCTTCCCCCGTTCTGGTCGCCTCCAAACCGTCGGCGTGGGTGCGCTGATATACTGGCCAGTCGCCTCCCAACAGATCGCCCGAAGCGCAGCTCCGGACGCTCTGGCCCGCCATATCGAATCGATGGAAATGCCGCGGGAGCCGACAGTGTCGCAGCACGCCTCGCGCTCGAACTCGCAGACCAGCTGGCCCCGCTCCCCCCCGCTTATCAAGACGAGCCGGCGCGCGCCCATGCCGTCAGTGACAAGCAAGGCGATGACTTCGTGGCGAACATCGACACAGCTGATGGAGGTAGAAACTATTCCCCGCGGGCCCGGGCATCCCCTGTCGGTTCTGGCGCCCCCAACGGTTCGCGGCGACCTCGCGCGCGCCGTCATGCGCGAGTCTCTTCCTGCCGCCCACGCTCTCCGGGGCCGACAACGCCGCCGTGGCGCAGTTGCTGAGACAGCGGTTGCGCAGCTTCTCCTTCTGAACGCCATGATCAGCAAGCCCGCCTTCAACTCGCCCGCGATGTGTCCTCGGAGCCAAACGCCGCGGCCTCATGCGCTGATGTAGCTGGCCGCCTCTGGGGCGGCCCACTGGCCGCCCCCTGGTCGAAGCGCAACTTCGCGAGCTTCGAGTTTCCCTTGCGGGGGGTCTCGCGCAGCATGCCCGCTGTGACCCCCGCCCCCGGCCCCCTCGTCAACGCCGCGTCGGGGCCCTCTGTTTCGCTGGAATGGCCGCCAGCGAACGGAGGTGGACGGGCTGCTTTCCGGCGACGCAGCCCAAGTCGCCGACGCGGCCCGCCCGCCCCGCTGCTCCCGGCCAACATTCGAGGATCATCTCAACCGCCTCCTAGACCCTTCCCCGCGAGGTCGGCGGGCTCGCTCGGGTCGGCGCCGGCCTGGCGCCACTGCGCCGCCGGCTCGAACGGGGCGCGTTCTGCGGCCCCCAGCCGAACATGACTTTCGCCACCCCTGCAATGAGCTAAGACCTCAATTCGGCCCACCTCGGGAAATTCCGAAAGTCGGGGCCCCGCCGGCCAGGCAACAGCAGGCCCGCGCCGTCGCGCGCGCGGCAGCCGGCCCCCACGTCGCAGAGGCGCCTGAAGGCAGCGCCGTCGAGCCACCGGGGCGCTTCGAGCAGGCCAGGCCCCGTCGAGAGCCAAGTCGCGGAGAGCGCGATGGCGAACTCCGCTCCGCAACGCTCGACGCAGAAGAGTTGCCCGATTTGCCCGGCGGGAACTGGCCGCTGAACCCCGGCGCAGATGCCGCCCTGGCCAAGCGGGCCGCCTGCGATGGGAGGGCCTCTTCGGCGCCCCCACGCCCTCGCCCTGCCCCCCGAGAACGCCGGGCGGATCCGCCGCGCCGACTGCGCACTGCGCTGCCGACTCGCAGAGCCGCCGGCGGCAAGCCGCGGCGCCCGCGGCCTTGAACGCGGCGTCGCCCCGCCCGCGCTCGAGCGACTGGCGCCCCGCGGGCGGCGGCGGCAGCGGGCCGCGGCGCGCGCCGCTCGCGTCGAACTTCGGCGCCCCGCGGCGGGGCCGCGGGTCGGCGGTCAGCCCTGGCAATTGACCGATGAGGCGAGTCGGCCTCGGGCGCGGCGCGCCGACGCAGCGGCGGCGGAGGGCCGCTGGGCGCGCGCCGTCAACGGCGAGGAGCTCGCCCACCCCTGGCAATGGCCACCAGTTGGCAGGGCGCTGACCGCAGAGGTCGCCCGCCTGGGCGGCGCCGCGACCCTCGGTTTGCCCCGGGAGCAACGAGACCGCGAGCGCACCCCGCTCGCCTGCTGCCGGCCGCTCGAGGTAGCCCCCTCCCACAGATCGGAGCGCGCCGCAAAAATGAGGCGTCGAGATCCGCTTCAAAAAATGAGCTTGTCAAGTGGGGGCAAGCTTGTCAAGCGAGGAAAAGCTTGCCATCCGACCGTGGGATTTGCAGGCAAACTTGACGGAGAAGGCAAGCGCGCCGTGATTCGCGCATGCGCATGCCAAACCGCAGGCGCGGCACTGCGCCCCCCAAGGATAGACGCGCCACCATGAGTTGGCAACAGGGGGGGGGGGGGGGAGGGGGGGGGGGGGAGGGGGGGGGAGGGGGGGAGACGAGGAGGAGGAGGAGACGACGAGAGGAGGAGGGGAGGAGGGGAGAGGGAAGGGGAGGAGGAGGAGGAGGGAGGAGGAGGCGGAGGGGGAGGAGGAGGCGGAGGGGGGGGGGGGGGAGGAAGAAGAGGACGACGGCGACGACCACGACCAAGACGACGACGAAACGACGACGACGACGACGACGAGCACGACAACAGGGACGAAACGATTAGGACGACGACGATGACGACGACGAGGGCGACGACGAAGACGATGAGAAAGCGGGCGAGGAGAGGAAGGAGGGGGGGCAGTACGACGTCGAGGGGGCGACGAAAAGGGGGGCAGGACATGGAGGGGAGGCAGGGGGAGGACGACGACAACAATGGGGGAAGTGATGGGCTAATCGCGCGCAGATGCACGAAACAGGCCGTTTTTTCTTTCACCGCAGCACCAGCGCAGCGATCCACCTTGCAGCTTTGGTATATATATAATCCCGTGCACAAGCCGACCGAGGCCTGGCACGCGCGCGAGGGGCCCTTGCCATCCGCATCCTCCTCCTCATCATCATCAGCAACATCATTCATCAACATCATCAGTACCACGATCATAATCATGGTCACCGTCCATCATGGCCACCGTCATGATCCTCGCTGGCATCATCATCATCATCATCATCCTCATCACCATCATCATCGTCAGCAGGGACTCCAAAATCAACATTCGGCTCCATGCGTTTCCATGGATCCCTCGGCGGCCAATCGCCCCGCGCGCGGCACTGGCCGCCGACCCTCACGGTGGCCTCCTCACGTTGCCCTCCCTCTGTCCCCCAACCTTCGATCCGCCATGTGGGTGTGGGACGCGGGCTAGGTGTGAAACATTCAAGTGAAACGTGTTCTATCTAGGCGTGAAACAACGAGACGGCCTCTTGCATGGCATATCGAGCCCGTTTTGTACAGATGTCAAGACCGTCGTTTGTAGCGCAGCCGTCGATTGCCATGCATCAGCAAGCCTCGGGCGGGACCTTCTGTAAAAAGGGAGCATAGAAAGTGCCTCCGTGATGGAGGCTCTTGGCCACGGTGCCTTGCAGACGCATTTCTTGTTCGTCGGCGTGCGTCCAGAATTTCGTCGGGTTGCCGCGGGCCCTTGCCCGCGCGGCCATCTCCCAACATCATGTGGAATGTGAAAACGCAGTGGCCGCCACTTGATACCCACAGGTTGAGAGATCTACGCGTGGCTTTCTGGCACGCAGAAACGCCGGCATCAGATATCTGGCGTGGTTCGGAGTCCATGACGTCATGGACCTCCTGAAGCTCTTTTACGGCCAACGCCAGCGCCGCGCCATGCCCACCGAGAAATTCACGACTTTCTATACACAGCAGCCCTAGCATACCCAACAGGTTTCGAGCTTGGGCAGCCTTTGCCTTCAGTCGTGGCGCTACGCCATCAGGTGTGAGCATCTTATAAGTGAACTTCTAATAGCTGGACAAACTGTTCAAGTCAAACGTCTTCGTTATATAACACTGCGCAAGCCTCCTCCGCAAGTAGATCACATTGCCCACTCGGCGAAGGTCGGTCTTCGTCTTCGTTGACCGCGCAAAATAATTGCCCACTACTAATTTAAAGAAGGGGGCCTGCAACATTTTGGGTGACACCTAAATCCACAATGTGCACACCATCTAAGTGGAGCCCGCTGATTGAGAACAAAACAACTACAGAAAAAAAGAGGCGCGAGGAACGCAAGGCCGCGCGCGGACTTGGAATCCCAGAATTGAAGCCATGCTGGAAGCTCTATATCTTTGACTGCGTGGATGTCTCTCATCGCATCGGTTTCCATCCGCCTGTGGCCTTGCCGAAGAAATAACTCTGGGAACTCGCAGATCAGAGCGTACCCGAAAAAGTCGTCGTCAAAGCACATGCGCCCCAAAAGGCGGTTCAGCTGGCCCCTGTCTGCGACGAAGCGCCTCGTATTTGTTTCGAAAGGGCCCTGGAATGCGACTCGCTGTCCTTGGGCATCCACTTGCATGTGTCGAAAGTTGGTGGGGGCGAGAACAGGCGCCCCTTCCTCGCATTGCAGCAAAAACACGGTTGGGACACATGGTCCCGCAGATTGAATCCAAGGGCAGCTCCCATCTCTAGTAAATCTGCCCTGTATTCACACAAGGCGCCACACAGCCCTTGTCCAGTGAGTTGGAAGCCGCGCGTGATGCTTCGAAGCTCGTTTGAAGAAGGTTCCAGGTTGTGGTCGCACTCAGGGTGCGCCCCAGCTGCCAAGGTATTAAATCTCCATAGTCTCTCACACGGAAGACAGTCATCAGCGCGCATAGGCCGCGGCATCCACATTTACATAAATAGGATTTCCGAAGAGAATTGATTAACTATCGGCGGCCACTGATAATGTTACCCCAATAAATCGCGAAGAAACTGTCGGTTTTTGTATGTGGCACTGCATCACTAAAAAACGATCGGCACAGACAATGGCCCAACCCTGGCTGCAACTGGATGGTCCGCATGCATCGTTGGAAGATCCGGGTTCGGCAGTGTTGAAACATCGTACTCCTCAGGGTGCTGTGCAACTGCGGATGCGAACAGGTCGTGTGGCAAATTGAATTGGAAGTCCACTCATCTGCGCTCTTCTGTTGTGGAGTCCCACATTGGAACTTTCGTGGTAAAGACGTTGTTTTTTAGCCTGTGTCCCAATGGCGGATCGAAGGTACTCTGACTGGTGAGTACTACTCTCTCGGAGTGCCAAATCTGCCACGCCTTTCGCGCCTGCTGCAGTAGCATGTGACGATGTAGCACATGCGTCTTTAGCTGTCATCCGCCCCTGCTTGCAGCGACCGGGCAAGAAAGATCGAAGCCCCGCTCCGTCGGGCGAACCTGGAATGATACCTGCTGGATCCTCCTCCCCTGGATGCCATTCTGTAGCCTCGCCCCTTGGCGGCCGAGACCTCGATGGAGCCGGCCCCGACGCCCCTCCCACGATCAATGACGCAGCCGCCTCTCTTCCAGACATGGGATCCCTGTAGGAGCCACGCCCCAGAGCGATGGCGCGATGCGTGGCGAGCTTGGGCTGGGAAGGCTGCGGCGGCACATGCGCTCATGTTCATGCTATCCTGGTCTCCAGCAGTGCTCGAGGACAAGGCTCCTATATGCTGCAATGCTGCTGCCATCGCAGCATGAAGCTAGGCAGTGGAAGCAATGCCGAATGCAAGCGAGTTCGCCCGACGAGGTGGGGGAATCGCATCCGTGGAACGAGGGGGCCGCCCAAGCGGGGAAGGGGAGGGTGATGATGCGAAGAACGCAGGGGGCCAGTGGGCCTGATTCTGCCGACGGCGGCAGCGGGCCCTGCGCCGCCGCTGTCGCCGCCATGGCGCCAGCGCGACTTGCCGCCCACGCCGGGCGGCATCGGCGGCGCCGCAGCCCATCGGGGCGCCCTGGATCGGAGGCGCCGCCCCGGGGCCCCCCGAGAAAACCTCGCCCCGCGCGTCTGCCCCGCAAGCCGGCCCTCTGCGCTCGCGCCGCTGGCGGCCCCGCGCGGTGCAGGGCGAGCGCGCGCGGAAGCAGCGGCGCGCCCTGGTCGCGCGAGGCCATCTTGGAAATGCGCCTGCAGATGTTCTCGCCGCCCGACGTCTGCGAGGCAGGGCCCGCGCCCGGGCCGGACGCCCGGCCGCCTCGATTGCGCGCCCCGTCCGTGCGCGCCTGCTTCGGCGGGGCCCCCGCCGCCGCGGCCGCCGCGGCGTCGGCCGGGGCCGGCGGCGGGCCGCCAGGTTGGCGAGGGCCAGCGGCGTCGCGAATTAGCGCCACTTGCCAGCATAAGCGCCCATCGCCATCCAGAGCGCCGCGTGGAACTGCGTGCGTTCCTGCTGCGCCAGCTGCCAGCCTTCCTGCATATCTGATGCTCGCACTGCAGCGCCCGTCCTCGCCGCGAGTTTCCAGACGCGCCCCCCTAAAGCGAAGCCCAGGTGCGCCCGGCGCCGCCGCGGGCCCCCGCCATGCAACTCCTGCCCGCACGCGCTCGCGCGAGACCTTCTTGGTGGTGCCTGTCTTGTTCCAGTCAAAGAAATCGCGGTCCACCGTCTCGTTCGTCGCAACCTGCCTGGCGCCCGCCCGCGCGCGACGACGCGCGGGGAGAGTCACCTCGGCGAAAACGTCCACAATGAGGTATTCGTCCAGATGCTGGGCATCCAGAGAAACGAATATCGCGTTGAGCTCCTCCTCGTCAAACTCGGTCTCGAATAATCCGAAACAATCTCCCTCGCCGCCGGCCCCACCGTCGTCCTCAAACCGCGATGGCTCAGGCGCCGTCGTCACAAAAGTCTTGGTCTGCGGAACAACCGCCTGCATCTTCGGAAACGTCGGTCTCTCTGCGATGTCCAGCTCCAGCAGTGCCCGTCCGACGGCGTCGAGTGACTTTTCGCCGGCCATCAGGGTCCTGAGATTGAGCCGCATCTGCTGGGTGAGGTTAGCTCCTTCCTCGTAGCATCTCGCCTTCGCTGCATCTGGCAACGTCAGCCCTAGTCTTTCTGCGGCGGCGACCAGCTGGTCACGACGCATGGCGGAATCCGTCAAGTTCTCACTCCTGCGGATACAGTCGTCGAACAAGCTTTGTTGACAGCTTCTCTCTCCTCGTCGCCTGGTCGTTCGCCCTTCAACAACTTGAGATAGTCAATGACACTGGTGAGACCGTCGCTGGAGTCGCAAAGATGACGAATCGCTTTGATCCTGGCCTGAAGCTCGATGGGAAAGGTCTCGATGACCCTCCCTGCCCAGGCCTCGGGTCTGAATGCCGCCCTCTCGTTCCATGAGCCCAGGCCGGCAAGGTGCATACCTAAATGTTCCAACCACTGCCGGACAGGATATGCGGAGTAGTCTCGATTGACTTCTTCCCACGGTGACTTGGCCCACATACTGTCTCCCCGCCAGTCGGAACCAGACCGCCGCTGCCAATCAGACCTTGGGCCTCTCCTGCCGCCCCGCGAAGGGGATGCCGCGCCTGCGTCTGCGGGGCCGGAGCTCTGCAAGGTCGGTCTCATCGCCATCTGTCCCACCGAGCGCAAAGATATTGGCGCCGCGCGCGGTCCGTCGCAGACTGCGTTTTTCCTTTCGGCGGTCATGCAGCGCCCCGGCATCGCGGCCACGCGCGCCGGGATTCCCACGGCTGGCGCCGCCGCCGGGCCCGAGGCCCGCGGGGCGGAGGGCCCGTCAGCGGCGCGGCCGCAGCTCGTCGGCGGAGTCCGCGACAGTGGCACGCCGAGCGACACGTGCGGCGTTGGAGGGTTTCGAGCGGCAAATGGGCGATCCGCGCTGCGGGATCGCGAGGGCGGCCGAAACCGTTAAGTCGCCCGAGGCGGGGCGGGCGCGGCCCCAGGTAGCTCGAAGCGGCGCCCTGCTCGGGTCGCGCCCGCGGTCGCTGCTGCAAGTGCGTAGCGGCTTCGAGTGCTGGGTGAAGTTCGCGCGCGACGGTGTGCAGCGCGGAGGCAGCGAATTCCCGCAGTCGGTCGACGGCCTCCTGCTCTGGTGAACGACGTTCAGGTGTCGCGCGACTTTCTGTATTTTTTGTCGCATTTGAAGAAAGCCTGCCGCGTCGCGCGAGTGGCAGACGCGGCGGCGACGCAGGCGTGGGCACGGCGCCGATGTGTTTCGGCCTTCGCCCTGGCGCGTTTGACGCGGCGGGCTGGGGCGTCAGCTGCAGGCGCGCGGCCGCGGCCTCACCGGACGCTGATTGGGTGCCGCCCTCCTCTCTCGGGTGGCATCGCGGTCGGACGTCGCCGCGAAGGAGATTCATGGGGCGGCGACAACTTGTTATTGCAGGTCGTAAGTCGACGCCCCCAGGCGGGGGTGCCCCGCCTTCGGCGCCTCGCGCGATGGCGGGCGGCTGCGTGACCACCCGCCGCGGCTTGTTTTCCCCCGCCCACCACCCTCGAGGGGGCGCGTGGCACCCGCGTGCTCCGGCCTTCACCCTGGCGCGCCAGCCGCCAGTGTCGTTTGACGCGGCGGGCTGGCGTATCAGCTGGAGGCGCGCGGCCGCAGCCTGACCCAACGCTGATTGGGCGCCGCCCTCTTTTCCCGGGCGGCACCGCCGCCGAACGTCGCCGCGAAGGAGACTTATGGCAGTTGCATGATCTTGGTAGAAACGCGCGCGTACATGAGCACGCCGCATGCTTCAATCTGACGCAGGGTCGCCCCTGCCCCTTGTTTCAGCGTCTCGCCCCCCCCCCCCCCCCTACGTAGCGGACAGGCGTCAGCGGGCATTTTGGCTTTAGGTGGCGCTGGCGCGCCAGTGACTTTGCGTGAGCCGAGTATGTATTTTGGCCTCCCTTGAGAAACCGTACTTCGGGCCTCTCGGCATCCGCTTGCCCCCCATGCCGTCTCGCAATGGCAGCGGAGAATAGGCGGGGACCTGCCGGGTCAGGGGCGCGAAGATCAAGAAAATGGAGAGGGCGCCGTCGAGGACAACACTGGCGTTGGCAACATAGGCGCCCATGTCTTCGATCCGTGGGAGACTGTCTCAACGCCCCAGAAGGAGGGGGCACAGCGCGCCCTTTCAATGCAGAGCGGCGCGCGCGCGCCCCGCGCGCCCGCAGTGCTCGCCGCCAAGCGGCCGCACAAGCTGCTCTCTCACTGCTGCCAATGCGGCGTCAGAGAGACAATCACAACCCAGAAATTAATCAAACAGCGCGCCCTCGAGGCGCTGCAGCGCCTTCATTCCGTTGGATCACGGGCAAGAGTAGATCGCGTCGATGACCACGCGCGGCACATTGCGGAGAACACTGCTCAACTGAGCATCGAACTCTTCGCGAGACACAATGAAGCAAAACATGCTAGCTTGGCACTTGCGAGATGCTCACTCGCCGTGTCTCGCGCGCCAGCCGATGGCGCGCGCCGGGAGCCACGCGGGCGCGGGCCCGCGTCGCGACCGCCTCGCAGCAGAACGTGCTGCGAGCGCTGGCTTACCTTGCTGGGACGAGCCTCGATTCCCACGATGCGGGCGCGCAGGAAGCCTCGTCAAGGTGCGGATCAACCCGCGCGGCGCCGAGCTGCCGCAGCCTGGGACGGGTCGTCGGCCATATTTTCGCTGGTCGGCATCCGCTCCGCGCGGACGAGGCACCGCAGGTGCGCGATTTTGACCCAGTGGCCGCGCGCGAGACACGCGCGCGCGGCGCCGCTGCCGGCGGCGGCCTTTGCGCCTGTATTCTCTGAACAGGTCACGACACGCCGACGGCGAAGCAGGTGTTCAAACGAACACAGGCCCAGAGCGACGCCCAGGATCTCCAGGCCCATGATCTGGTTACCCCCTCTGGCCTGGAACGCCCCTAGGATCCTGGCGAGCGCTTGTTCGCGCGACGCGATCAACTGTTGCTGTCCTGCTCAACCGTTCCTGGCGGCGGGTGGCAAGCACGCCCAGACGCATTTGTCGTCGATGAAAAATACGGCGGCCGCCATCGGCGGGCGACTGGCCGCGTCGCAGAAGGTGCGCCACAGGGCCAGCCGCTTCGCCGCGCCATTTGAGACTGCACCAGCTCGCCGCCGAGCGCGATCAGCCACCACCGTAGCACGAGTCGCAGCTCTTGCCGCATGTCGGGGGAGTTACGATGTGCCCGGGCGAAGATCGGCCTGACGCGGTGGGAACGCGGCGACCGCGATGTTGAACGCACGCCTGAGCATGGCTCGCCCCGCGGGATTGAACATATCTCCTGAGGCCCATGCCGGCGAGCCCGCCAGCTTGCTGGCATCACCTGGCCGCGCGAGCCACGACAACGCGTGATAGGGGGAGGACCGAGGCCCACGCCTGCGCGCAGAGTGCCCGAGTCGAGCGCCGCCTGGATTCGGGCTGCCCACGTGGTGATCTTCTCAGGTAGCGGCACGCACGTCATCCTCTCCGATGAGAGGTCGACGCGAAATCCCAGGATGCCGAGCGGGACAACGCGGGGAATCGTTTCGTCACCCTGCGCGGCCCAATAGACTAATCACGACGCGCGTGATGCAACCCGACAGGTGTTCGACCAACCGCGCGGCAAATATATGCAGCCGATCATCCAGCAGACGGGCCTCTCGCGCCAACCCATCTTTCGGCTCCGAACATGTCGCCCACGTGTCGAAGTAACGCCGCGTGAAGTATGCCGCGGAGTATCGCGCAGATGAAGGCGCCAATGCGTTCCCAATTTTGCACGCTTGCGGCTGCGCGGGAGTTAGGCGCGGAACAGCGCGCGCTGGGTGCGGTCGGCGCGCCTGCCCCGAATGTGCACGAAAGAGTCCCCGATGCTCTGGTCGCAAAGGGGGCCGCCGGACGGCGGCGGCGATGTCGAGCTTAAACAAGCGCGACACTTCGGGCGCATGCAACCCCAGCGCGCGTTTCTCTTGCGCACTCGCGGCGCAGCGGCCACCTCGCCAATAGACAGTTTGCAAAGCGCGAACAAGTGATCGACCGTTTCGTGCCGCATACGTTCACGCGGACGCTTTGCGGCGTCGATGTCTGCAATGGCAATGGGCCAGTCGTCCACTGCCCAAACCTTGCCACAGGACGCGCGCGTTCTGCTCGCGCGAATGGATGCACTCGCGCGGGCGCGCGCGCCTCGCGGGCGCCGTCGCAGCTGGCGCCCTGTTCCACCCCGAACAGGGGCGCGAGAACGACCCCGCCCAGGTCGACATCGGTCCGACGCCCGGGCACCCGCATGCGCGAACGTCGGAAATGCTTATTCGCAAGGTCTCGCGACTCTTGCGCGTTGGGGTCGGACCGCAACCGCGCGATCATGCACTTGTTCGCCGCCTTAGCGCCTTCTATGAGGTCCTTCACGGGCCTCGCCAGCGGGAACACGGCCCGCGCGCCGACGGGCGCGCGACGGCCGACCGCGGCGGCGCGCGGGCGCGCCCGACGGACAAAAAAAAAACGCATTCGCGAATGACGCGCCCGACTCTGGCCGCCAATTCTCCGAAGAACGGCCCTTCGACATGCAGGGCGATCCCGCGGGCGCCCGCGCCGGCGTCGCGGCGCCATGCCTCGACGGCGCCACTCTGCTCGAGCTGGCGGGCCCGAGTCCCAATGCGCCGCGCGGCTCCTGGCGCGCGCTCGCCGATCCAGCGAGCCGCGTCCGAAACGAAGGGCGCCGACGTGACTGACTTCTCAAATTCACATGTCCCGGCCCGAGCCTGCCAGATAAAGTCGCGCCCAAGGTCACTCTTGGCCGAAAGGTCCAGCCGCGGTCGGTCAAAGGCCGGGGGCGTCGGCAGACGCCTCCCCGGCCCGCCGCCCGGCCCGCTTGCGAGCGGGGGCGGAACTGGCGCCGGCACTCTAGCCTGCGATCGCCGCGCACACGCGGGCCCCGCTGCGGCGCGTCGCCTCGCCGAAGGGCGCGGAGGCTGCGGCGCCCGCCGCGTCGCGCCGAGCAGAATAATCGCACAACTGCAACGAACCAAGGCCAGGCGCCGCACTGGGCCCGGAAGAACTAGGCGCTGCGGCCTCCAGCACGCGGCGCCTCGCGCGTCATCGCGCGCGGGCGCGTCGTCGCGTCGACGCCGACTTGCGCGCGACTTGGGGCGCCCCCCGACCCGCGCCAGGGGGCATTTTTGGGGCAGCGCGCGCGCGCCCCAGCGCGCCAGTCGCCGCGCGCGTCCAAGCGCCGCGCGCGCCGCGCGCCCCCGCGCGGCCGCGCCCGGCACCCCTCGTCGTCGCCCAGAGACCTGGCGCGCGCGCGCGAACCCTCACCACGCCGACGCGCGCCTCCCCCATCGAGGTCCTGGCAAATCCCATGAAGGCGCGCCGCGCTTCCTGCGGCAGGGACGGCGAGACCTGGGCCAAGACGAAACGCATTTCCGCCCTGATCACTTCGAGCCGGCATTGCCTTGCGTCGCGTGGGATCCCGCGGGGGGGGGGCCGGTCTAACCGGAGGCGGGCCCGCGGGCGTCGGGCGCCACATGGGGCCCGCCCCTTTGACCAGCAAGTGCACCAACTTCTCGCGCGCCTGCGACGGGCGGGCGACCGCGGTCGCGTCCGACGCGCGCGGCGCCGCGCGCGCCTTCCTGTCCCGCCCCATCTCGCATTGCCCCGTCGCAAAAGAAACCGCGCCAGAAACCGCGCTGGACGGCGCCGCCATGGCGGGCGAGCTAAATCAACTTCTCAAGCGAGAACAAGCCTCGACAAAACTGCGCTAGCAGCGAATGCACCTCGCATGGGGGCGTCTTGCGCCCCCCTCACTTCTTCGCCCATTTCGCGGGCCGGGGCGGCGTGCGCGGCGCGACAGGCGCGCCCCGCTTCGCGCTGCCGAGCGCGCCGTTGTTCCATGCGGCGGAGCGGCCCCAGCCGCCGCTGTGCCACGACGCGCCGGAGTGCGAAGAGCGCGCCTCCGCCGCGCCTTCGCTCGTCGCAACCGGCCGCTGCCGCGGCCGGTGCCCGAGGGCGTGGCCTGCGTGCCCTGCCCCTGCGCCTGCGACACAACGACCGCGCGCGATCGTGCCGCACTGGCTTGCGCGAGCTACCTTGGCGGCGCGATCGAATTCGTTCTCAGCTGTCCGCGGGGCGAGCGACCGCGGTCGCGCCCGGCGCGTTCTGGCGAACGGACGCGCCGCGCGTCGCCCCAGGGGTGGTCCAACGCGGCGCTCTGGCAGGCAGAGGACAACGCCCTGGCCAGCCGCCCCACCTCAGAGCGTACACAAGGCAGGTGGGGCGCAGCAGACATGGCCGGGCACTTGATACCCCGCCCCGCGGCCAGGCGACAGAAAGGAGACAATTCGACCGTGCATGGAGGGGCAGAGGGAGGAAGGACACCGACGCACGGCCGCGCGGCACGCCAGCATGCCCGCGCGGGAGCCTGGCCCGCCCGACGGAGCGGCGGCCCCCGGCGGGTGGTCACGCAGCCGCCCGCCATCGCGCGAGGCGCCGACGGCGGGACACTCCCGCCTGGGGGCGCCGACCTACGACTTGCAATAACAAGTTATTACCGCCCCAATAGTATCATACTTATCTCATTACAGAACTGCGCACAAAGGCCCTACTGTGATTGAAAAACTACTTTCTACTAAAACAAATCCCAGTGCGACCCTACCTAGAAGTTGGAGCCCCTAGGAAAGCAGCATTCGTTGCTATGTTATGCTATGATATGTTATGACATGGTATAATGCGCTATGTTATGCTATGCTATGATGTGCTATGATATGATATACTGAGATATGTTGTGTCATGCTGCGCTGTGTTATGCTAAGCTGTGCTATGCTATGATATGATATGATACGTCGCGCTATGCTATGCTATGCGATGCTATGCTGGGCTATGCTATGATATGCTGTGCTGCGCTATACTATGCTACGCTATGATATGCGATGTCGTGCTCTGCTATGATAAAGCTCAGCGAAGTTAAGACGAAGGTGAGCTAGCTAAGTTAAACCTGAGCTAAGATGAAATTAAGCTAAGACAAGATGAAATACGCTGGGCTAAGATTAGATAAGCAACGCTAAGCTAAGGGGACGTAACGGGGGGAACCGCGGGGCGGATACTGGGGGAACCGCCCGGGGCGTGGAACACTGCCCGGCCCTTTAAGCACACCGAGTAAGAACCCTTCTAGGCAGAGCCTAGGTAAGGAATACTACGATCCCCATAAAACGAAAGTGTGATGTGAGATGCGCAATCCACCGAAAATGGTGCGCGCACGCGTAACGAAGATGCTGTATTGAACTGTCTGGCCGAAGCGAACCCTTAGCACGTAATCATTGAACTCACAGCTGCGAATGGTTGCCTTTGCGTATCGTCGACAAACTTGTTTTGGTATGAAAATGCTGTCCGTGAAATGCTCCTCCTTCCCCTCCTCCTCCTCCTCACTTTCCTCACTCTTCCTCGACCTCCTCCTCATCCTCCTCCTCGTCCTCCACACTCCTCCTCCTGCTGACTTCTCCTCGCTCCTCCCCCCCGACTCCTCCCGACCCCTTTTCCTCAATTGTCCTCCTCACTCCTCCTCTGCTCGGGCGCCGAAGGGGCGCCAGCACGGCGCCAGGTATGACAGGGACGTCTCCGCTGCGGTCCGCGAGCCCCTCTTTTTTGACGGGGGATTGGCGGGCACGCACCTGTCACCCAGCTGCGACTTCCGGATGAGGCCCTGGCGCGTGGGGGCCATTCTGCTCCACCTGACTGTCCAGACGCTACCCTTGAGTCCAGATCCAGAGCACAGTTTGTACAGTCGTCGATCGAATCCGCCTACCCCTTGTGGGTCTTTAAGCGTGTGGCACTATCCCCCCATTATCCCCCCCCAGGGACCCCGAACCGGCAATTTGACCCACCCCCCCGGGCCCCGGGCCAAGCGCGACCCTGGACCGAACGCGCCACGGAGGAGCGGAGGGCTCCAAAACTAGCCAAGAAGGCACCCAAACGCTCCCCAGACGGTCCCAGGGGGCAACGATTCGCCGAAATATCGCACTGGACGCCCACGATGGCATCCAGACGGCCTCCGAAGCTGCCAAGACGCTCCAAAAGGCCCCCGAGATGCACCCCAAGAGGGTCCCAAGAAACAGGCATCGTCCCACTCCTCTCGACAAATTCGCCGGCCCAACGGGCCAGAGGCGTGCTAAGATCTCCGGTAACTGGTTAACAATTCTCTAGTTCGCGCGCGCGGGGCGGCCCCTGGGGGTCCCCGGACGAAAAGTACCCCGGCAAGGTCCTGAGAGAGTCCCGGGAGGAGTCCCCCAGAGCGCTCCAGGAGCGCTCCATGAGCGCACCAACAGGGCTCCGAGACGTCCCCGAGAGCCCCAAGAAAGGCCAAGAGGCCCCCAAGAGGCCCCCAAGATGGTACACGAGGGGTCCGACATGCCACAAGATCGCTCCAAGACGCCCAAGATAGCCCCCAGACGCCCCAAGAGGCCTCCAAGAGCACTCCCAAGAGGGCCCCCGGAGGCAAAATTCATTGTTTTTCCTTAGGTTTTTGAAAGATTTTGGAGCTTCCACCTTTTCGGTTCCCGACGCCCCAAGACGGCCCCAGAGGCCCCCAAGATCGCCCCAAGAGGGCCCAAGAGGCCCCCAAGAGGGCCCCAAGATGGCCCAAGAGGGCTCGAAGACGGCCCAAGAAGCCTCCAAGACGGTCCAAGAGGGCCCCAAGAACACCCCCAAAGGGGCCCCAGAGAGGGAACACGAAACAAAATTTCGAGCCCTCGGCCCTAAGAAGCCCCTACGAGGCCCCTAAGAGGCCCCAAAAGGCCCCCACGAGGCCCTCAGGAGG
Source organism: Prorocentrum cordatum (assembly GCA_963575745.1). Classification (NCBI taxonomy): domain Eukaryota; class Dinophyceae; order Prorocentrales; family Prorocentraceae; genus Prorocentrum; species Prorocentrum cordatum. The sequence goes on from CAUYUJ010008335.1 coordinate 870,517, forward strand.
CCCCCAAGAGTCCCCCAAGCGGCCCCAGGAGGCCCCCCAAATGCCCCCCCGAGCGCCCCAGGAGTCCCCCAAGCGGCCCCAGGAACCCCCAAAGCGCCGCATTGACACCAGGCCCTCGGGCAAACGGCAGACATGAGACCGTATGGGCCGGCGGAATGAGCGAAGCGATTAATAAGCACTTGTCGCATGCTCGCCGATTCGGTCTTCAGAACGTCCAAGACGGGCAAAGAAACATTCAATATCGCCCCCAGACGGCCAAAGGGGCCCTCAAGAAGGGTCGAAGAGGGTCCAACAACAGCCCACGAATCCCCCAAGACAGCCCAAGAGGGCCCCCACACGGCTCCAAGACGGAGTCCAGATGGCACCTTTTCGAGCCTTCGGCCCCAAGACGCTCCCAGCCTGCTCCAAGAATAGCCCAAGAGGCCCTGAGGGACCCCCAAGAGAACCTCCAAGGCCTCCAAGAGGCCTCAGGAGGCCCCCAAGCGGCCCCAAAACTTGACCCAAGATGCCTCAGGCGGCCAGATATGGCCTGCAGACAAGCCAAGATGCCACCAAAAGGCAACAAAAAAGCACCAAGAGGTACGATAACAACAGCGAAACAACAGGAACGATGTCGAGCGCCGTGTCATGATTCTAACAAGCCTCGTGAAATGCAGTCCTGGAGGCGCGATAGTTTATATAGGGGTCGGCAGATGTAAGCAAGCTGTCCACCACCACCAAGCCTCCACATATCTTGGTGGATATCGGCTTCAGGCCTGGATGAGAAGAAATGTTCACCATGAAGGTCTAGACCTGAATTAGTAACGTGGGGACTTGATGGTTGGTGGTGGTGGAACGTGTTCCTCCCCGCATGCCCCTCATCACCGCTTGACACTCCGACATCCTGAGCTACCATCTCGTTTGCTGTTCTCGAGCGAAGTCGCTGAAATCACGGCCGGGCGTGGAAGGACAAACGGTGTACCAAAGCATGGACCCCTTCCCCCGAAGAAAACGGTCTCTGCAAGCACAGGCGAGACTGATGGGCTCTGCATCAATCCTGCCTTCCTCCCGCCTCATCAACCGGCATCTCTCTTTCTCTCACTCCCTCATTATCTTACTCATGTTTCCTGCTATTCCTCCATCTTCCTTCCCCGTCTCCTCCTCCTCCTCCTTCTCCCCCTCCTCCTCCTCCTCCTCCTCCTCCTCCTCCTCCTCCTCCTCATCATCATCATCATCATCATCATCATCATCATGGACAGCAGCATCATCATCATCAACAGCATCGTCTTCATCACCATCATCAGAACCACCATCATCAGAAACACCATCGTCAGCAGCATCAGCATCGTCATCACCATCAACATCATCATCATAAGCATCATCATGCTCATCATCATCGACATCATCATAAACACAATCAGCATCGCTACACTCATCATCCTCATCAACATCATAATCGTCATCATACTCATCATCGCCATCAGCATCACCATAATCAACATCAACATCATAATCCGCACCAGCATCACCATCAGCATCATGAGCATCAGTATCATCATCAGCATCATCAGCATCATCATCATCCTCGACGCCTGGAATGGTCCTCCAACGGAGCGTTCGCTTTCCTGCTTGAAGACGGTCGCGCATCCCATGTTACTGCCACGTCCATCCAGCTCGACTCGAATAGCGGCTCAGATGCTACAGTTTCCAGCAAGGGAGCTCAAAACATCTCAGGGCACAGGCCAAGGGGCACGACCCATAGTCCAGCAGGGCGAGAACAACAAATCCCAACCGTTGGAACAGGGCACCAGCCATAGGGATCCACACATACAGTAACAGGACAGGAACGAAAAACTCTGACAACTGAGGCATCATAGAGCACCAGCCATAGACCACCACCGAAAGAGCACCAGGGCGAATCCCATCAACAATGTCAAACTCCTTTCCATTCAAGTAAACATCGCTTAGTGCAAGCACTGTTTGCGGAATGGCGCTTCACGGTTGAACGGCCTAGACCCTCGCTTTCATGTTTTCGCGTTCGTGGAACGCTGAGGCTCTCAACTGGCCGGGCCTGGAACCTCACTCAAACGTGAGGTATTGGATCAACTTGGCGGAGCGTGGCAATCTGAGACAGTGCAGCAGTTGCAGATCAGAGGACGAGAGGGGAAGAGGGAGTGAGGGAGGGAGGACTCGAGGCCGCAAGAAACTGAAGCAACCAAGAGCACCTCTTGAACTTCTTCCTCACAACCGGCGTTCCGCAAACACTCGAGACGCTTCGACCGAATGCTTCAAAGGCGACGTGGCTAGGTCTTGGCGAACGGGGTCCGACCATACACCTCCAAGTAGCACTCGAGAAGCTCTGTGGCCATCTTTGAAAAGAAAGGGCGGCAGGGCCTTGGTGAACAGGGTCCGGCCGTCGGGCCTCCAGGTCTCCACGGTCAGGCTCTTGCCCAGAACGCAGTGGGTCACCTCGCGGATGGAGGAGTAGCAGGATGAAGGAGGAAGGATTCCACAGGAGCGAGCGGAGGAAGCGAGAGGATCATGAGGAGAGGACAACGACGAAGATGAGAAAGAAGCAGGAATGAGAGGAACAAGACAAACACAAAAAGAAGACAATTAAGAAACGCAGGAAGAAACGCAGGGATACGCCACACGGGCCGTGCCTTCAGCACGTGGTTGAGTGTTCGAAGGCTCATGCAGATGTGAGTGCTGGAGGACTTGTACGATTCCCAAGGATCGGGGCACTCTGCTGAAAAATTCTTGGATGCTCCTGGGCGCTACCAACGAGTCCCACAAGAGCTTTCCAAGAAACGCTCGCACATGCTCAGAAACCCTCGGTGGCCCTAAGGAACCGTCCTGGGGCTTTCCGGGGGGCAGGCCCTTGGACCCTCGGGGCCGGCGCAGGAGGCCAACATTGATTCAATGCATCAGACCCTGTATGTCACCAAAATCATCCAAGACGGCCCAAGAGGCATCCGAGAGATCGCCTAGACAGCCAAGACAGCCCGAGAGCCAACAGGGGTCCAAAAGGCCCCCATCAGGCCCACAAGAGTGACCCCGAGAGAGGCCCCCGGAAGAGGAGAGGGAACTAGAAGGGACCACTGGGGCACACTACCCCAAGATGGCCCCCTAGACCGCATCCAGGCCCCCAGAAAGCTCCAAGAGGCCTCCAGAGGCCCCCAGAAAGCTCCCAGAAGCCCCCAGAAAGCTCCCAGAGAGTCTCAGGAGACCTCCGCGAAAATTGCCTAGGACTCCGAAACAGCATCAATACAGCCCAAACGAGCCCTTTGACGGCCCAGGGCGGCTCCAAGAGAGCTCCAAGCTGGTCCACGAGTGCGTTCAGAAGGCTCCTCGATAGTCCCAGAAGACTAAGACCGCCCCAAGACGGCCGCAAGAGGCGTCTCAGATGGCAAAGAGGGCCCAAAGACGGCCCAAGAGGGCCCCAAGGCAGCACAGGAACCCCGAAAAGGGTCAAAAACGCACCCGAAACGCCCCCAAGAATCACAACACTTGTCGTGAGTTTTCCGCTCCAGCAGGAACCATTTACAATTTCACACGCACCGTTGGAGGTCAAAGAAAGAGCTAAACAAGCCCCGACAGTCCCAATCTGGTCTGAAAGCCCACGACATCAGCTAAGCGCAACAGAAACATCTGGATGGTCTGAACTAATAATACAATATCATGCTGTAACATCGATGGTAAATTTGGGTGGGGTCGTGCTCCGTTGACCGTCGCCCTCGTTCTACCAAGCGCATGCTGCTCCCTAGCGCAGGTTTCACGCGAAAGCTCGAAGATACCGCCACCGCCCGACGACGTCCCAGTCGCCACAAGCACGCAGACAAATGACAACGACGCTACAACATGGACACGCGGAATATGCAAAACGGTTGGCTGAGGAACAAATCTTCGTCTTTGCCCTGGAAGGCGCCTGCGTACACGAGGAGAATCGGGGGAGCAACCATAGAACGACCTCAGGAACAGCGAGCACGTTCCGAAAACGAAATGTTCCGTACTCTGGCGTCCCTGCAGTGCAACCAGAATCGTCCTCATCATCAACCCTCTCCCCTTCCCCTCCCTCCTCCTCCTGCTTCTGTTCTTCCTACTCAGCAGCAGCAGCAGCAGCAGCAACAGGGGGTGCAGTCATCATAATCATCAAAATCATAATCAGAATCATCATCATCATCAGCATCATCATCATACAACAGCATCATCTTCATCAGCATCATCACCATCTTCACCATCACCATCATCATCACCATCACAATCGTCATCATGTTCAACATCATCATCAACATCATCATCATCATCATCATCAAACACAACAACAACCTCATCATTATCAGTAGCAGCATCATCATCTTCATCATCATGATATCAGTGTCATCATCTCAAGCATCAACATCATCAGCAGCAGCACCATCATCCGCATCAGTATCATAATCATTACCACCACCATCACTAATAGCATCATCATCATCAGCATCGTCATCATCATCATCATCATCATCGTCAGCAGCATCATCACCATCATCATCAGCATCACCGTCATCAGCAGCATCAGCATCATCACCAGCATCAACATCACCATCATGATAATCAGCATCAGCAGCATCATCATCGTTATCCGCGGCATCAGCATCATCATCATTAGCAACACCATCAGTAGCATCATGAGGACCAGCATCATCATTATCATCATGATCATCATGATCAACATGATCATCATGATCATCATCAGCAGCATCATCATCAGCATCACCATGATCATACTCAAAATCAGCATCGACATCATCACAACCACCATCATCATCATCGTCGCCAGCATCATCTTCAGTTTTCTCATCATCGTCATCATCATCATTATCATTATCATCATGTCATGATCATCATCATCACCATCATCATCATCACCATGACCATCACCAGCACCATCACCACCACAATCATCACCATCATAATCGTCATCATCATCAGCATCATCATCACCCCCCTCGTCCTCATCTGCCTCTTCCCCTTCGAACCCTTTGGGGTCATCTCAGGGTTCTACCTCTGGCCATCGATGTGCACGAAGCGGCGCATGGTGAGACTGCTAACGAAATGGTTTGCCAGCCAAAAAGAGAAGCCTCGTACTCCGAGGGCTGCTTGTCCGCGGCGCCGTCCTTCCACTTGCCGAGCAGCGAGGAAAGCACGCGCTCCACCTCGTCCTGGCTGCCGTCGCCGCACGCCAAAATGGAGGGGAGCACCTAAACACGAGCGGCCTCGCACACGTGTGAGGACATGTAGGAATTAGATCCTTCGAATGCGCGGCAGGGTGGACTCCACGGTTGCGCGGGCAGGAATCCTCATCCTGTTCATCCTCCTCCTCACCCTCGTCCATATCATCATCAGAACCATCACCATCGCCATCACCATTACAATCACCGTCAGCATCATCGCATTCAGCATCAGGACATTCACCCTCGTCATACTCATGCTACTCATCTTCCTCTACTGGAAAGCAGCATCGCCACCGGCCTCCCCCCATCAACCTCAACATCATCGTCCGCATTATCATCAGCAGCAGCAGCACCATCATCATCATCATCATCATCATCATCATCATCAGCATCAGCATCATCATCATCATCATCATCATCATCATCACCAGCATCATCATCATCAGCATCATCATTGTCATCGGCATCATCGTCGCCAGTTGCAGCAGCAGCATCACCAGCATCATCAGCGGCATCATCATTAGCAACAACAGCGTCATCACCATCATCAGCATCATCGTCCTCATCATCATAATTGGTATCAACATGATCATCATGGTCATCACCAACATCAAGAGCATCATCATCGAGATACTCATCACTATCATCAGCATCATACTCATCAGCATCGTCATCGTCATCGCCATGGACACCATCATTACCATTACCATCACCATCATCATCACTATATATAGGCATCATCGTCGTCGTCAGCATGACCTGCATCATCATCATTATCATCATCATCATCACCTTCATCATAATCAGCATGTTCATCATCATCGACATGATCAGCATCATCCTCAATATCATCATCATCCTCCTCCCCCTGGATCGCCTCGTTATACTTCTCCTCATTTCGTATGATGAGCGTCATCCCCCTTCTCCCTTTCCGTCCTCTCCCTCCCCTTCCTCCTGCATTTGCGCGGGCGCTGAGCTGACCTGGTCGAGTTTTACTTTCATCTCCTGGGGGCGGCGGAACATCGGAGGGACACCCTGAAAGTTTCGGCGCATGACTCCTGGGGGACTCGCGCCCGACATCCGCATCATCCGATGCCAGCGTGGCAGCGCAGGAGAGACCTGTCAGAAGCGCCCAGACTACTGCCATTCAACGAAAGCAGACAGGGGGGCGGAGAGATCCGCCGGCCCCCTTGTGGGGCCACCAGGCTGCGAGGCGCGTGATTCGCAGTTTCCGGTACCAGTTGTAGTTTCTAGTTTCCAGTGTTACAGTTCTGCTTCTTGCTGGTTACTGTAACTAGTTGACTTCTTGCTGGTTACTGTAACTAGTTGATTGACCGCGCGAGGGGGGGGAGGCCCAAACAGGATTTTCCAGCGTCCCCTGGGCGCGTTATCTGAATTACTGGGGGGGCTCGAAATCTACACCCCTCACGCAGATCCGCGGGGTCAGGGTCCAAAAACACAGGAGATGTGCCACATTTCTGAAATTCGGTGCCACCCCTCATGCAGATCCGCGGGGTCAGGGTCCAAAAACACACGGGATTTGCTACATTTCTGAAATTCGGTGCCACCCCTCACGCAGATCCGCGGGGTCAGGGTCCAAAAACACATGGGATTTGCCACATTTCTGAAATTCGGTGCCACCCCTCACGCAGATCCGCGGGGTCAGGGTCCAAAAACACATGGGATTTGCCACATTTCTGAAATTCGGTGCCACCCCTCACGCAGATCCGCGGGGTCAGGGTCCAAAAACACATGGGATTTGCCACATTTCTGAAATTCGGTGCCACCCCTCACGCAGATCCGCGGGGTCAGGGTCCAAAAACACATGGGATTTGCCACATTTCTGAAATTCGGTGCCACCCCTCACGCAGATCCGCGGGGTCAGGGTCCAAAAACACAGGGATTTGCCACATTTCTGAAATTCGGTGCCACCCCTCACGCAGATCCGCGGGGTCAGGGTCCAAAAACACAGGGGATTTGCCACATTTCTGAAATTCGGCGCCACCCCTTACGCAGATCCGCGGGGTCAGGGTCCAAAAACACACGGGATTTGCCACATTTCTGAAATTCAAACCCATCACGCACATCCATCGCAAGGCGTGGTAACCCAAACTGCGAGAACTCCCTCGGCCCTTTCATCGCAAGGTGTGGTAACCAAGCCCTTAAACCATACACGTCTTACCAATCGCCAGGTGTGGTAACCCCTCTTGTGATCAGTTGGTTTTGCTGATTGCGACTCGGCTTCGCATGAAGTTTCGATACTGCTTCACGACAGCGCCAAGGCCTCATGACTTAGCTCTTCCATGGCCCATTCTCCGAGAGAGGGGGCCGGCGGCAGGGGGCGAAGCCCTTACGGATCAATAGCAGCAAGAGGATGGGCGGAGGGGCCGGGGACAGAAGGAAACGGCGAGCAACGAGAGGAGAGGCATGAGGAGGAGGGAGCCGGGAAGCGAAAAGGACGAAAAAACGACAGCTGTCAATTAAAATTGAGATCCCTCGCGTGGCGATGCCGCGGATACCCTCAAGCAGAGCCTCCTCCTCCTCACCCTTTTTCCCCTCCTCCTCCCCTTCCTCCCCCTCCTCCTCCTCCTCCTCTTCCTCCTCCCCTTTTTCGTCTCCCTCCTCTTCCTCCTCCTCCTCTTCGTTTTCTTTTCCTCCTCGTCATCGTCATCGTCCTCGTCATCGGCAGGGTCTGCCCGGGACCAGGCGGCGGCCCGTAACACCACCCTGTGAACAGGAACGGGCGGCGAATGGCATCCTCGGCCCAGTAGTGGTCGTCGGCCTGGCAGCGCGGCAAGCCGCGGAGGCGCGGCGAACGACAGCGTATGAGCGTTCTGCCCACCGAACGTCATGTTCGACAAATGTGTCTTGGTATAGATACGACCTTATACCCGTGTATACGATTCTCCTGATAGCTCACGAGAAACTACCCCGTACTACGAAGTAGTGAGGACATGGCTGGGTGAGTCCGATAAGCGAAGATACTCTAAACGAAATGAGATGTGTCTGTTCACCCGCGCGCATGGCCAGCCCGCCCGGCCGGCCGGCGCGCCCTTGTTTGCTTGAGTAACTATACACATAACTATTCGGAAACAGCCCGTCCGCATGATCTATGCCCTGCCAACGCTCTGCAAGACAAAAGAGCGGAGGGCTACATAAATAGGCGGAGAGACAGTCAGCAATGACTCCCCCCGCGGCCACACAGCGCGACATTGTCACGCCAGGGCGGACGTCAGCACATCGGCTAACATCCCAAGCTGAAGAAGCGAGACATGCCGAACAACCTTCAACAAGTCCCGAGAGCGTTGGACAGCCTGCACCCTTTCTCCCAGCAAGGCCACTGTGGGCCCCCCGCCGCGCCACCCCCAAAAAGCTTTTCACGGCGCAGGCGACAGGGAACATACCTGGCCGCGCAAAACAGGACGCGCAGTCGGCGTTCTCGTCTGCCCATTTGCTGGGGAAGACCGCTGGCATGTTCTTGATTGCGATCGCCGTCTTTCCTGGGCAATACCAAGGGTTGTCGCCGTCAAATGCCGGGAAAGTGCATCCAAGTCCGACGCATTGCAGCCCCTCGATCCATTGGGCCGCCCCATTCATCGCGCGGTTCCACCAGACCTTCCACAGGCCAGTCGGCAGGTTATCAAGACCACCCTGGAACTTGCAGGAGGACTCGAGGAGAAACTCTAGCAGCGCGGCCTTTTGGTTCGGGTCTATAGCTCCCGACTGACACTTGGGACCACGGAGCCTGACAATGTAGTGCTCCTGGTAGGCCTTCTCTTCTTCTTCTTTAGGCTGGCAACCCGCAGACATGCAGGCAAAGTCTCGATGCCAATTCGCAGCCGCGACTCCCATTCACCGCCGGCTCTCTCGATGAACCCCTCATTCTGACGCTCGTTGCCTCGACCATCGTCGACGACGTTCTCATCGCGACCTGCAGCCCTTACCCACGTCCAACGGGGCCCCATCGATGAAGTAGCGCGGACGGGACTGAAAACATCCGCGAATCCGCGATTGTTTTTCGGAGAACACCAAGCCCGATGCTGCTTCCCCTGCTGCGGATCGCTCATGATGTCCTTCGGCAGCACTACAACTTCCCGAACTTCTTCGACCGCGTTGTCGAACTCACGCCACGTCATGTTCAGATCCCGACTGATCGCCCTTGGTGGATGTCCGAACGACGCGGGAGCGTCGTAGCCGTTTGCTAGCATCGCCGCCCATATCCCACGAAGTTGACCAGACGCGAAAGAGAACGGCATATGCTCAGCTCGTCCTCTTTGCGAACTTGTGGCCGCGGCTCCTGCTGGAGGCGCGCGAGACAGTCTCGCCGCGCGCTGATTATTTCCTTCGTTCGCGCGAACCCATCGAGTTCGCGCGCAAGACTCAAAGAAGCAGACCTCGCAGGCAAGCAGGCATGGTGCAAACCTGGCCCAGTTGGTTGGGTTCGCGGAATCCGCGAGGCAATTGAACTGACGGCAGCGGCACCATGGCGGCGGCGGTCCGGAGGCTTCGGAGCGTCGCAGGAGCGGAGCGGGCGCCCGAGTCGCTGCGAGCCAATGCGGCAGCGGCAGGCGCGGCACGCGACGACAAAACGACGACAACAACGGCAGCGACAGATGGCAACATGGATACAACGACCAAATGATGCAAGCGCCGAGCAAACGCATCTGCATAATCCTCTGTAAGCCTGCTGTGTGATCCATCACGCTGTCTCTCTAACCCCTTGGCAAGAGCCACCGAGTAGTCGCAATCGCCCATGGATTTCCCATGTAATGACCTCGAACTGTCAGCAAGACCACATACGCATCCATGCAAGCACACCTTGATCACGCTACGCCTGCTAAGGCATTATTTAACCTGTGGGTCACGCCAATACTAACACGGGGCCGGCCATGCTAGTCATATAATTCGTGTCCACTCGAAAACGCATCCAACAAACGCGAGACATGCCCAAAACAATAGCGGAAACATTGTTGTGAGACCGCGTCGTCTCCTCAAAGCTGTGGCAACGCCGCTGCAGTGGAACAGATTGTCACCAACGCATTGCCATGGGGGGCCATCCGCAGAAGGCTTTGAGCCCCACTGGACGACAGTCGCCCCTGAAGTTCTTGAGCTGCTTTTCATTGCGTCCTATCCCTGTAGTAAAGGTCGTATCCTTTTGCTCGGTTAGTCTGACCACTTCACAATTCGCATCGTTGATGTTTACTTGGTTTCCTAACATGCTGCCAGCTCCACAAGAGAACTCCAGCATCAGCCGACTCGGGCCAATGTGACCCTCGCGCGGCACCTGGCCCGACGGACCACGGTCAGCAGCAGCTCCGACGGCGTCGTTATTCGTGGTGCCCTATGTGCGCCGCGTGACACTGTCGCGCGAATGTGTGGCAGGCGCCTCAGACAGCACCTTTACCACTCCGCCACGCGCGCGCTGCGAAGCATCAGCAGGCGGTTTATATATGTTATTTCCTTTGGGTTCTTTGCCGCCTTTTACTTGCTACTTTTGCACCCGGTGCAATGCCGACCGCGCTCCCAACATGGGCTTCAGGATGCCCCCCGGTTTCAAGGGCAAGGCCACGTCGCCTATGAATAGGGGCCCATGTGCTCCTATTAGCAAGGTGAATCCCAGACACCTGAATTGGGTGAATGACTGTGGCACATGACGAGGTCGCTCAAACCTCTTCGCCCCACGCCCGCAGCGTGATCCCGCGCGGGGCAATAGGCCAAATCCATCGTACCTCGCGCGAACTCTTCGGCCACAGCCGTCGCGTCAATCCCATGGCACCCATGTAAAAACTCATGCCAACTCAACAAAAAGTACGCGCGGTACACCGTGAGAGGGAGAAGTGAACAGAGACCAGTACAGTGGCAAGATATGCAGCTAACCTGACCGCATAAACTCAGCTCTCGGACGCCGTCCAAGCAGCGCTTTCCGCGACGGCAATGCCGGGGGCAGATCACTCCGAATAGCTTCGTCAGCCGAGGCGATTGCCGCCTCTAGCGTGCTATGTGCTATGTAACGTCGCCGTCTGTCTTCTGGAATGCTCTAGCGTTTGGTCCCCGCAGCTGTTGGGAATTCGCGCTAGCGCAACGATGGGCCCAGATGACGCTCGCCAGGCCGGCATCCGCACGCTGCCCCAAACTTGCGTCTGGAAGCGGGCCACCGACCCACGGCGCCACCCAAAAGTACGCCGCCGACCTGATGCAGCATAGAGGACGGAAAATGCCATGCCCCGTTGTTCCGTCCACTTTGCAACGCGGGGCGCAACGGCGCAGACGGCCCTCAGCAAGTCGCGCCTCGCCATCCACGCGCCACATGATATCTTCGCCCAGAGTTTGGAAGCAGCGGCCTGCAAAACGCCAGACGGAGCCGGAGACTTAGGACCCACGGTTCCGTCATCTTCGATATCAAGCCCGCCGCCTCCAGGGACTATGTCCTTCGGGCCGGATGGGGCCTTGACATCCAGACGCTGACTCTCCAGCCTGACTCTCCAGCCAGGCGCGCGCCCCGGCCTCGAGGCACGCCCAGTACGTCCTTGAGACTTCTCCAGCCAGGACCGCATGGCGTCCCAACTGAAAGATAAGCGGTCGGACCAGCGCCTGCCGACTCCGCGCAGAGAATGACGCAAGACATAAACCAGCCATGTCATATCCCATGACTTGCGCTCGCCGCGTCGGGTCGGGCCTGGCCCGAAAGGTTTTTGCGCCCCTGCGGCCTCCGTCACACAAACGCAATCAGCGACCTATTGCGCGGGGCTCGCTGAGGCATAGTAGCATGTGGGATATTCTCAGTATCAGGGCGGCATGGGGTAGCGCATGGCGCAGTCGTACTCCCTTCCCCGAAATGGCCGCATCGGCCCGGTAGAACAACGCCGCGACAGCGTTCCTAGCACCGCCTGGGCCGTCCGAGACCAACGCGCGCAGGCGATCCGGGCCAACGTTCTGCGGGTCTCGCAGGTCCTCCAGTTCCTCCTAAGCGTCATAATCCAAAACGGCTCTTCCAGCTGCAGTTATCCAATCAGGACCCGAAAGTAACGACACCTTGTGACGCCGAGCGCCCGGGCAGCACCTGGCCCGCACATGCTGGCCAACTGGCACAGGATAAGAATGATCGACATATCGTGGGCTGTCCTCCCTTCGCCATGACGCTCGGGTTCGCGAACCCATGCTCGGCCGCAGCCGCGCCCTTTTGCTTTTCCTTTCGGGGGGGTCCAACGCAGTTTCAACCCAGCGATCGGAGACGCGGAGCTCGCGCCGCAGGCATCTTCCTACTTTCATGGGACAATCCACCTCAATGCCAGTCGGCGCTGGCTCGGATGAAGCCGTCCGCCGGACCTGCCGGCCTGAAATTGTCCACGCACATGATCAGGAGCCGTTTCAGGCTAGGGTGGGGAAAGCAGCTCCGCCAATATTGTATCGGCACGAATCCTTCCGAGAACGCATGCGCCTCGCAAAGCTGCCCCCAATGCCCGCGGGCGTCTGGGTGCGCGTGCAGAGCCGACCTAGGCGGGCACGCAGGGCCACGCATCCCTTGCCAACATGTCGGCCAAGCATGAAGTCTCACCCACGTCGGGGTTCCGCCTAAATTGGGTTGCGCGCAGGCCTGGCGCGAATCCGCCTGTTGGGTATCGTGATTCGGAAACAGTCAGCATGAGTCGGCAGCCTTACCCGCCTGCATCATGACAGGACGAGATGGCAAATCCTAGAACAATGCCGGATTCTGGGCCAATTGCGTCTGAGCCGTCGAAGACAAAGCGCCACTTAAATGCATCGCCATTGCGCCCGTCGGGAAGTTCCACGACCCCGACGAAATTAACGAACAATCACCCTATGAAAGGTGTTGCCTTTCATATTCCGTTTCACTTCGTTCAGTTCCAGTGTGGCATCGCGTGGACAATCCCATTCCTACTCCAGGGAAGCCACGCCGTCCGCGTCGCTGGCTGCTTCGGCTACTGTCACTGGCCTTGCCACACATGCGTCGACAGACTGGTGTGCCACCAATTTGGGCGGGATCCCAGAAGGGCTGGGAGTCGCGCTTTGATCCGCACTGTCCGTAAAAAAAGTTGCAACACGGCACGGTCGCAGACTCGGCTCCCTTTCTCTGCGATCGAGGCAGCTCGCATCGCGCGCCCGCAAGGGCATGCGTGGAACGCTGCGCCTTCCGCTCGCGGCCGCACAAGCCATGCCTGCGCGCTCCTCAGCATTCTCACCATCAGTCGAGGAACTGTTGTCCGCCCCAGAGTCACTGGCTCCTTCGCGGTGATCACAATCTGTGGTTTCGTCCGTTTCGCCCTATGCGATTGTGAGCACGTGGCACACTCTGCGCCAAATCTCGTCTTCGAACTTCGGATCTCGCCAACAGCCGAAATCACAAAGGCAGGTGGTGGTCGAGGGATAACTGTGCCGATTTCTTTCAGAAGGCTGGCGTTTGGCCCTAGAACGGGCAACCGTAGAGACCTTCACCTTCAGCCGTCGGCAACTGCCCTCTGTCTTGCATATCCCCCCCTGGTCTGCCATCTGTTACGATACGCACCTGGATTAGCTGACTTCTTCAGCGCGCGCCCGAGCATCGCCTCGCCATGCTAGGGGCCGGACGCCCAGGCGGAGTCGGGCTTCCTCTGCGCATGGCCATAATAAAGCCCAACGCGTATATGTGTCCCCTTTGCTCTTCCAGCGAAACGAAGCCGTTGGGCATTTTCCTCCAATGTCTTCCATGCAGTCACGGCTGTCTGTTCGAGAAACTCTCCGGCCGCCAAGTTCTCGGTCGCACGGGCCATTCTCTGCTCGAATTTCGGTTCTCCGCGCGCTGGGGACGGGTGAAAATGCGTTCGTCGAGCGAGAAAGACTTCGCGTTGAGCAAGCTTGCCCGACAAGGCGCTCAGGCGGCTGTGACGCGCTGCTCGGCGTGCTCGCGCAGGCAGGGGAGGCAGCCCCGATGGGCCTTCGTCATCCGACAGGCCCTGATCCGCCTGCCTTTCCCGCCGCCTCCACCGCCCCATCGTCGCGGGCCGGGGGCTGTCGATCTCCGCCATGCGCAGCCGCCCCGCTCGACGTTGCGGATCGCCCCCCAGACTGCCGAGCACCGCCCAGGATCTTGGTCGGCCCTCCATGGGAGACATGGTCACCGGCAAGTAAGCCGCCTGGGATAGTCGAGGGAACCGTCACCGACGCTTCATCGCCTGCCTTTCGCAATGGACAGAGGACCTTCGCATCTGGTGGTTTGTTGTCAATAGTCCCATGGGCGTTTGCGTCGACGCCTGGCTCTATGCTAGTGTCAGCCCACGCTGGTTCGGACCTGTCGACGACGGGCCGCGCCCCGTCCTTTTTCATGACTGTCTTGGTACTCAAGCCATCTAGCTGATCAAGAAGCACGCGGTAGTGGTCGGGCCACACCCGCCCCCCGATTGCTGGACAGCCCAGGTAGATGCCGACGTGCGTCTTCGGACCAGTCTCAGGCCGTTCGAGACGGGCATCGGGCGGCGGCGCCGACCCGAGGGGCACGGGGGGGGGATCGGAGGGAACTCCGGCTCGCTTTTTCCACTGCGATTTGTCTGCGCCTCGCTGCCGCGCGCTGCGGCATCAGCAGAAGAACGACGCGTCGCGCGCCAAAAATTCGGCGGGCGGCCCCGCAGTCATCGAGAGATGTCTAGCCCCGTCTTGCACAATCCCGTCGGCCCTCTCCGCGACGAGGTCATGTTTCTCATTGGCCGATTGGGTCGAGTCGCGAGCGGTCGTCGCCTCGCTCGACGGGCGCCCGCTGAATGGTTCAGAAGCCTTCTTGAGCTCAGGCGCCGCATTTGCGCGAACGCACGCCAGGTGCTCATTCGGCGCCCGGAGGTTGGCCTGGAAGTCAACCGCGCGCCCAACCGACTTATCGCGGGCGCTGCGGCTCGCCGGGAACCCCGCGCACCGGTCGCGCACCGTCGCGCGCGAGGATTCTCCGCAGAGCCCCCTCGAGAGCTCATCAGCTGCAAACCAAGGGCGCACGGCGCGCAGACCCCCGAAATTCGTCGTTTCCGAGCATGGCCGTAACTGTTTGTAGGTCATATGTTGATTGAATATGAAGTGTGCCGCTGCTGCGCCCGCAGCGTCTAATCCCACTGACACGCGGGTCAGAACGGGTTGTTCTGCGCGCGTGTAAACAAATTATGTCGGGAAATCGCTCCCAAGCTCAACTGGTCGCATTTTGGCGCCCCCCCAAAACCGGCGCCATCCCCCTCCGCTGGGTCGTCTCTGCCGAGGTCGTCGACTACCTCGACGGGTCATATCTCGTCGGGGCCTGCCTCGGCGACATCAACGTCGAGGGGGGCAGGAACAGCCGCGGGCCGCGGCGTCCACGACGAATGCTTGCCGACGCAGCCAGTACTGGGCCGCCGCCCCGGCCTTGCTCCGATGCCTGCTGAGGCATATAATAGAAATACCCCGTGTCCCTCACCAGTTCTGGGGGTACCTGTAGTCCGGGGCGGGCACCTGTAATCCGGGTGGGGGGGGGGGGGCAATAGTCCGGGGGGGGTGCCGGTAGTCCGGGGAAGGGGTGCCTGAAGTCCGGCGGGGGGTGCCAGTAGCTTCCGAGAAGATTTGCAGAGCCTAACGGGGGTCGTGCAGCTTCGGAAAGGATTTGCAGCGCCTATATCGGGCCCCGTAGTCCGAGGGCAATCCCCGCCAAGCCGCATCGCGCTGGGTTTGGGCCGCCACCCCGCCAAGGTCGCCGCCGTAGGGTCCGTGGCCTCGTCGCGGGTGGCTCTTCTCTCCCGGCCCTTGGCCCGGCCTGTCTGCTTGCGGTCGCTGCTTTCCCTCCCCCTTGTCCTCCTACCCCCACCCCCCCCCTCGCTTCTGCTCGTTGGTTCCCTGCCAGCCGTCTCCGCCTGGCCCGTCTTCTGCCCGCCCGCCTACCCCGCCGGCCCTGGGCCCCCGCCCGGGCGCCCGTCGCCGCCAGCCTGCTTCCCCCCTCCTCGCCCCCTCCCGCCAGTCAGCGCAGCGTGCCCGGAACCGGCGCGGCGGCGTATAAGGGCCTGCAATTGCATCATTTGCTCGGGGTATCAGGCGCGACAATAGCCTCAACGCACCCCCCCCCCACCCACCCCCCCGCGCAGCTCATCGCTAGCGACGCGCGCGGCGCCGAGCCTGCGACTGCCCCCCTGCAGCGTTGAAGGCCATGCGCGCTCGCGCAGGAGTGATCCCGCCAACGAGCCCCCCGAAGAAAGCGCACCGCTATCAAGTTGGACCCGCGCCCTGCGTCAATAGAATGCCATGAGGTCTGAAAGGAACAAATTTTGGGAGCATGATTTATGTTAGTTCTAGAAGATCACGTTTGGGAACATGATTTCTGGTCGTTTAAGAGAATGTGCGTTTTTTTTTTTTTTTTTTTTTTTTTTTTTTTTTTTTTTTTTTTTTTTTTTTTTTTTTTTTTTTTTTTTTTTTTTTCACATAACATGTCATGCGTTTCGCCAAAAACATTCACGAACATTGCATTTTTGAATTGCCGGCGACCTTGGTCGCACATGCGGTGTGTCGGTCGCTGTTCCGCGACGAGTTGCGGGTCAGCGCCCGCATTTTTTTTTGTAATATATATATATATATATATATATATATAAAGAAAAAAAAAAAAACGCACGGCGGCCCATGCAATTGGCCCGCGCGCGCGGGTGAAGTTCCCGCGGGCCGCGCCGAGGGTTTGAGCCAAAAAGGCAGCGGAGGGGAAGAGGAGCTGGAAGAGGAGGAGAAGGAGGAGGAGGAGGAGGAGGAGGAGGAGGAGGAGGAGGAGGAGGAGGAAGAGGGGGAGGAGGAGGAGGAGGAGGAGGAGGAGGAGGAGATGGAGGAGGAGGCGGGAGGAGGAGGAGGAGGAGGAGGGGGAGGAGGAGGAGGATCGAGAATCACGAGGAGGAGTAGGAGGTCGAGAATGACGGGAATGAGAAGGACAAGGATAGTGCGATATGATGGATACAGCCCCCCTGCATGAGCCGTGCGCCTCGGAGTTCTGGGCCCGTCTTGGGGCGAGCGTTGCCCTGTCGAAAAGGTAGCTTTGCCTCGCAGAGTGCACGGTGGCCTCGAGCCCTCCCAACCTCTCCCCACTCCCCCCTCCAGTGCACTTAAAGAAAAAGAAATGCCATATTAGCTAGCCTGCACCCCTCCTGGCATGTGAATGCGGGTGCGCAAGCAGACTCCCGCGATCGCAGGTAGCGTCGGGGAGTGAGGCAACCAACTCTCCTGGCGTCTGCGCGCGGACGCCGTGCACTGGCTGTGCAGTGACAAAAACTTGCTGGCTGGCTGCATGCATGGCTGGCTGGCTGGCTGGCTGCCACTGGGAGCGGCAGGAACTCACTTGGGGTCAACATCGGCACGCTCGATGATTTCGAATACTTCAATCGGATCATCCGTGTAGGAGGTGGCGCGGTAGTCTGTCCTGCCGAAGGGCACCCACGTAGCGGGATCATCAACGTCGAACGCGTTCCAGACAGACGGCGAGATCCATTTGGATTCGCCCTTGCGCTGCCAACCGTACTGGACCCACGTTGCCTCGTTATTTTCATCCCATGGCAGCTGGCCGCCCTGCTCGATGCTCTGCTTCGTGAGCTGCTTGTCGCACTGCTGGGTGAGCTGCGCAATCTTGCTGAGGGAATCGCGCTTTGTTGCGGTCTCCTCCGTGCTGTCCAGCTTCGCGCTGGCGTTGTCGAGCAGGAGGCCCTTGATCTTCTGCAGCTCCATCGTCACCAGGTCGATCCTCGAGCCGTGATTTTGGAGGGTGAGCAAGTTGGCCGTGCGCTGCTCCTCCGTGCTGCCAGGGCTGAGCGTCACGTTCATGGTGTGAGCGATGGCCTCGGTGACTTTAACCTTCTGGGCGTGCATCGCCTTGACCACCTCCGTGATATTGATGGCCTGCGTTTCCATTTCGTTGGCGAAGCTGTTGGTCGTGATGAGAGCAATCTCGGCACAGCTGGTCGATGTTGCCATGGCGCTGCACTTGCGTCGGTAACCTGTGGTGTAGGTCGTGACTGCTGGCGCAGTTGAACCGAGGGAAATAGCTACGTGCGAAAACGAGTGCCTATGTGTCTGTGTCGTTGCCTTAGCCGTCGCTTCCTTAGTAGCCTCGCGCCCCGTGATCCTGACCGTTGTTTCCAGGGAGGAGGGGGGGGGAGGAGGGCGAGGGGGGGGAGGGGGAGGAGTGCAATATGGGGAGATGCGAGACGATCTGGAAGGATTACCTGAACGGATTACTTGGAAGGAATAGTTGGTTACTTGTGAGCTCTCTCCACATTATTGCACCCCCACTCTAAACCAAACTGCCACTGCTATGCCACAGTACCAGAAGACCCCGAAGCCAGCACCCCGACTAGCCCACAAGGGCGCCGCACGGTCCCAGGACTCAGGAGGCGACAAGCTGTTTAGGGGCGTTGCCCCCAAGCTGGCCACCCTGACAATCACATGTGTCAGAGGCGTCATTCAATACACCACGTGCCTCGCACCTGTGCGCCCAAAGTGTACCCCCCTTATCCCGTGTCATATCCCCCTTTTAACGCATATCTTTATTTGCGATAGTGACTCTTTGCCTACTTCACTTAATTCACTCACCCCTTATTGCCTTGTTTTATATATACGAGCTGAGCACATGCCATAATCCTGAACCGGATAATTAGGTCCTATCCTGGAACCGGATAATTAGGTCCTGTCCTGGAACCGGATAATTAGGTCCTATCCTGGAACCGGATAATTTGGTCCTGTCCTGGAACCGGATAATTTGGTCCTATCCTGGAACCGGATAATTTGGTCCTATCTTGGAACCGGATAATTTGGTCCTGTCCTGGGCCCGGAACTGGACTCATGGCATCGCTATGTGCCTCCACGAGCTCTGCCACAGCGACCGTCATCGAGCCTCACTGCAAACAGTGAGCACCAGTGAGCCTGGCATCGCTTTCACACAAGGGTACTCAGCGTGCTCATCGAACGCTCGCTGGAAACAATGAGCCTCGATGAGCGATCATTGAACGCTCACTGGAAACAGTGAGCTTCGATGAGCGCTCATCGAACGCTCACTGAAAGCAGTGAGCCTCAATGAGCTTCGCTGCTAGTCAGTTCGCCAGGCTAACTTGAAATTGAAATGCGCGTGCCTTTCATGTGGCAAAGCGCGCGCGGATCTGCGCGACAAACTGTGACGTGAGCTTTCACTGCGAGCGCCTTGAACTGATAGCATGCTCACTGCAAAAAGTGCTCCTCGATGCGCCTCAGCGCGAGAGTTCGCGAGACATGGTTGTGGCTCAACAGTCAAGGTTACGAATGCGTTGTCAGATGCTGGCGCGCCCTGAAAAAAACTGAAGAGCGCAGGTGACATCGCCTATGCCCAGGCGCAACGGCCACGCAGCACCTAGGATGTTGCACAAGGAAACCAGCATGGCAGCACGTGCTACCTCACCCATTCTGCACAATCTCTGTCAGCCTGGCTGCCTTCTGAGATGACTCCGGAAGGAGTGAAACTATCACAGCTGAGAAGGCGTCGGTGAAACTGTCAGGGTAGATTTCGCTCTCTTTCATCACCTGCTTGTTGCCCACAACCCAAGCGGACGAGCTCCAGCCCGTGCTCCTATCCGATGGTGTTCTCGGCTGGGTATCAGTAAGTTGCTGCGCACCAGTGCCAGGGAGCCTGTTCGGGTCCTTTTTGGTTTTGACGAGATGTCTCTTTGCATTCGCTGGGAGCGCGCTGTAGAACTCAATCGGTTTTGGGCTCTCCGCCCCCCAGCCTCCCATCCAGAACAGTAAACGAGATGAGTCTGTCATGCTGATCGCCCACTGAATTCCAGCCTCAAGGTACAGCATGCTGTTCAGCGGCTGCTCGAAGCTGATGAACACTTTCCGCGAGTGCGCGAACCACATGATGAAAGACCTCGGGAGGGTTGGCCGCTGGAGAGCAAACAAACTTGTACGAAGCTCAATAACCAGTTGATCGACTAGACAGTCGATAATCAGCTCGACTCGAACTCGAATCGTTCGGCGTTTCGAACCTGACTGCTTGCTCCAGTCGGTCGCGGCTCATCTATGTTAGTTCCCCTTCCCCCTCGCGACTGGCACCTTGCAGCGTTCTGGGGTGTTCAAGTTTCGATGCGAATCCAGCTCGTGTCATGCGATGCCGATTTGAAAGAACCCCGTGCGACGTTACCATGGCCACGAAATTGGCCTCCCGTACGTCCCAGCGCTTGGGGGTACCATGTAGATCGTCTGTGCACCTGGCAGTGTGGCCCGAACACGTTCGCAGCCACGTCGAGCACTGCGGTGACAAATGCACAGTCCCCGTCGCGACGACTGCCGCCACGAGGTAGAGAACGTAGAGCAAGCCAGTCTGACACGGCGGCTAAAAAGGCTGATCAAACCAGTTCCCAGAATTCAACCCCTAATGGAAACATCTGTCTTGAATTGTATGGCGTGGCTTACGATGGGCTCCAGCGGAACCCCTGAGAAGCAAAACGGTCGGAGCAGCCCGTCAAACGACTTAAACGATGCCGCAAACCTGTCGGCGCAGCCTGGGTGGAAGGTTGGCCTCCCAGATTTTGCCCAGGAGCCAGGGTGCAGACGTCTTGTGCGTCTCCAGCCGTTTTGTCCACAGTGTAGCTGACGAAACCTTTCCCCCGAACTTTGCGAGCGGTGTCGCCCCCCCCCCTGCGTGCACCTCGACAAATGCAACTGACCTGGGAATGTCCACGAGCGTGCCCATGAGGAACCCGATGCCACAAGATAGTAAATCCGAACCTACGTGATCTGACCTCAAATGCAGAGGTCAGCCTCTCTCCCTGCACATGTGCGTCATCTCGCAAGCCCAGGTCATCGCATTCACATGGCGCGGCTGCGTTCCGTCTGCGGCCGAGCAGAGGCACGCGGCCGCCAGTGTCACCCTCTTCCAGATACCAGCACCAGCCATCGCCCTGGGACAAAGTGGGCGCAGAGATTTAACAACGCCTGGAGGTGGAATAGGGAGAACACGCGCTTCTCAAACGTTGCCCGATGAGCATGAATGCATAATTCACGGAGCACGGCATTCAACGATTCGTCGACGAAGCAATTGTATTGTTTCGGCGATCCATGCGCCTCAACCCTGAGGAGGTGCACTTGTCCACGGTGGCGATGCCCCATGCCCGTTCTTTTTCCGAAATCAGACCTGAAACATAAACAACGCATGCACACCACCTGAACAAACCATGGGGTGTTATTTCTACCATGTGGCGTTTTTACGTGTCGCGCATTGGCACGACTCCGTCCCCCCACCCCCTTCCCCCAAGCAACAAACCAACACGGCGACCTCAGCACCAGGTGGCAGATCAAGTGGTGCTTCGGGGTGAAATTGATGCCTGTGATCTCGCAGCATCGCAGATGCCTCGAAATGCACTGGATCATTTCAATCCTTGGGCCATATGGGATGACCGTCGGATGTGCGCGCATAATCTCCAAGAAACGTTCTAGTGCTACGCCACCGTGTAAAAGTGCACCCCCGAGCGCGCCGACCGAGGTAGAATATCTGGTGAGTGCGTCGATGGCAAATTGAAGCATATACCCAACTTCGGCTGCCTTTAGGGACATGTGCGATCCAGAGTGCGATGAGTCCTGCGGGCGCTATGTTTCTTCTGCTTACAGGGGCCGGGGGGAGTGGGGGGGTGAGTGGGGGGGTAAAGACGTGGAGAGAGGTGAGTGGGGTGCTTGTGTGGTGCTCCCCCTTCCCTCCAAGGAAACGAAACTGAATGCATTTCCCAAGCGTAAAAAAGCGTATCCTGGACGTTGAATCCGAGGCGCTTCCCCAACATCTTCAATGTCAAGGCTACAAGTTTGAGTTGCGGTGACATGTTCTTCTCATCCTGCCACGCGAACAGATCTGCTTCGAGGCGCCTGCTGCCCAGCTCAATGATCGCTTCGGGGCTCCCTCGGAACTTCCATTGATTATGCAGAACAGTGCGCCAAAGCGCTGAACTCACCCATCTCATGATCGGGCCATAATATACGCTGTGAAGGGCATCAATTGCTAAACTCTTTGTCGGCGATGTGCCGAGCCCCCTTGAAAATAGAGGACACCTGTGCCTGATCGAATCCATGACTACACCATCGTGGCCCAACGTCTCCCTCCAAAACGTTACCAGACAAGGCAGCTGGACTGATTCCAGGGTGGCCACGTCAAGTACTTCAGTCGAAGGCTCGAGACGATCCCGCGCCTTCAGCAAAACATCTCCTACTCGAAGGTCGTTTAAACAGATCCGCCCCTTTGTGCCCTTCCCCTTCTGATAACGTAGATTGCTCACAATCGCCCTCATTTGATGTTCAGACATGATGTTTCCCTTTACCTCGCACCTATCGCAATCCGAGAAATAGTCTTCATGTGGTCGTAGTTCCCAGGGGCACCCGTTACATATATTATGATACAAGTTGTGCATATCGTCGAGGCTGCAGTCGCAGAATTGGCATGGGTTGAACACCGAACCCCATTGTGGAAGTCCTAAGTTTTTGGCGTGCTCACTCCAATCACCTTTGATCCATATTAGGGCACCCTTGTACGAAACTTGCTTCTCTTCTGCGAGGGGGCTGTTTTCTGGCCAAGGGGTGCAGTCGTGCTGCAAGGCAGGCCTACGACCATCAGCCATGGCTTGAAACTGCCATGCAGCCATATGCAAATGAGGAAAGGTCGTGCACCAGCCTCTGCAGCCGCAGAGACAGGCATCGCTTGAACGAGTCACAGACATCAAATGCCGCGTACCACTGAGTAGGTTAATTGCCCACATACCCAAACAAGAGTCGTTCCGACCAGATGCGCCCTTAATGTAAGTTACACCATCCAGGTAAAACGCAAGCGGCAGCGGCAAGGTCTCACCACGAGCAACAGCATCTTGCACTAAAGGGTGTGTCATATAAACCTGTAGGTCCAGGACGTTGGGGGCCCGATCGTCAGAGTTGCCACGTAGCATATCCAGCAATGTATTGTCAGCAGTCAGCTCTTCCTCAATATATTCGAAGACGCATCTGACTGGGGTATCTCGAATGGTTCTTTGCGGGCGGTTGTTTACATTCATGGGCGTTTTAATCCATATAAGGTCACTGGGCTCTGGCAGAACCGCCGATAGTCTATCTTGATATTTTCCATTTTGTTTTCCAGGTGGTACTGCGTATAACCCAAAATGTCCGCCTGGTACCTTGGCGCATTTTGCTAGGTGGCAAAGCTGACAAAACTGAATTGCTGTAAGCTTACAACTTGCGTACAACCTTAAAAACATGTTCAGCATGTCCGGGCCTGCCTCGCGAGCTGCTAGCGAGGTACTGTCGTGCAGCCGATGTCCAGAATGCGTGGGGCGCCTGCTCCTGCTTCTGCTCTTAGGCATGGTCGGGCAAGGCAGCCCGATCGCTACACATGCAACTCGATCCGATATGAGCTTGTACGGACCTAGACGGATTGCGATAGATGCAAGTTAAGTTTACGTTGGTGTTGTTGTTATGGCTTGAAGTACGTTTACCAGGGCAATTCACATGCAATGCAACTCGTGAGCTAAACCCGTCATTGAGATCCCCCACCCAAGAAATATTGTTTGTGATTTGGCGACTGCCATGGTTATTCCTATATGTTATTTTTTGTTCTGGATGTGTTAGCTGTCCTCAAATGGTGCTGCGCTCACCGCGAGCCACCACGACTGAACGCTCAAGACAGTTGAGATCTCACTGCACTTCCAAATCTCCTAGAAACGAGATGCGTAGCCGAAACCTGAACTGCTCGAAGGTCCGTGACCCCCGACGGACTTGCAAAGTGCTCCAGGAGCAGACAAAAGAGTGAGCAACTGCAGCGCTCGATGCTGCACTGCTTGCAAATACTGGCTTGGCTTGCGCAGCGCACGCAGTATTGTACCCAAATGTGAACTGTGTTGTTTCAGCGCGAGATCCTAAGTCTGCGCGACTCTGGAACTGTATTTTCGCATTCTGGAGCTCAAATTCCTGGTTTTGACAGGGCTCATCGGTGCTCATCGTTCGTTGAGCTGTTCAGTGAGGCTCACCGGTGCTCATAGTTTGTACGTTTGCATGGCTCATCGGGGCTCATCGTTTGCACGAAACCTTGTAAAAAAACACAGGTAAAGTGAACCCCTCATCGCACCTCACCGAATTCAGTGAGCCACAGTGAGACCTTCCAGCTCACCGGACCTCATCGTTCCTCATCGTTCATTTTTTGGTTCACCGGGGCCTCCGAAACAAAAACAATGCATTTCGGTGCATCGACTGCTTCATGTTCCTCATCACCCCGTCCATGGTTGTTAGTCAATCCCTCCTTCCGCCCTCCCGTTGCTCCCTCGCAGTTCTCGCTATCATTCCTACATGTGCCTTCCCCGCGTCGACTGCGAAGCAACACTTGCGTTGCAATTGAAAGTAATCCAGCCATGCAACTTGTGAAGATAACGTGCACACTCGCAACTGGCTGGCTCAATCAGAATTCTTGAGCTCGATGATGGACTGTACCTTCTTCAGGAGCTTCGTGACATCATCGCAGTCCTTGTCGACTTTCTTCGGGTCGATCAGAACCTGGTTGAACTCCGCGGGGTCAGCATGCTTCTTCAAAGAAGTCAGCTCCTCGGTCACTGCGCGGCTGAGCATAAGCTTCGAATTGACGTAATCACGCAGAGTTGTGAAGGCTGTCTTCAAGGCCTTCGCATCTGTGTCCGACCTGGCCCAGGCCCACTCCTTGTTCTTCTCATCCTCGATGCTCAGCGCGACCGCGAAGGTGCTCGAAACGGCGAGGTTGCACTTGGTCACAGTCTTCTTGCCGTCGACCATCATGGCCTTCAGCGGGCCGCCTGCTGCACCAGCGCCGCGGGCGCGGCCGCCGCCGCGCCCCCCGCGGCGATTGCCGCTTGGCCCGCCTGCGCCGCGGCCACCGCCGCCACGGGCCTCGCCTCCCTCGGCGGCGCCGCCCTCGGTGAGCTTCTGGGGCTGTGCGTCGTCGGCCTCGGGCGTCTCCTCATCCTCCTCTTCGTCGTGCCACTTCGACCGCACTCCTTATATACCCCGCTCTCCCCCCTCTGCCCCGTTCGCCTCGATCCTCGAGGAGGACGGCGAGGTGGCTGAGGAGGCAGTGAGGGGAAGGAGCGCGATCAGGAGCTCGAGTAGGATGATGATAAGGTGGCCCTGAGGTTGCTGGCCTTGACCTGCACAGCTGGCCTGTCGGTCAACGCCTTCTGGACCATCTCGCCTGTGAGCGCTGCCTGACTGGCAAGCCGCTGTCTTCATTTCCCCGCCCCCCAGGAAGGCCCAACAACCCGAGCCCAAAGAAGTACACCAGGATCCTTCCGAAAACGTACCTAACCAAACAGTCTCGCGCACAATTTGAACGAAGCGTCGCCGACTCCAGCCGACGTCGCTTGGCCCCCCGGCTCTCCACGTCGTCAGACGTCCACACCTCGTGGCAAGTCCACGCCTCGACGAACTCGTGGTCGATGCCGCGCTCCATGTACAACATGCGGAGGCAGAGCGCGACTTGGTCCCAGATGAATCCAGGGGTTGCCAAGTTGGATCGCCTTCAAGAAGTAGCGGCACGCCTCAAAGGGGCACGCATGGAGGAGGTGGATCAGAACAGGAGGAATAGGAGGAGGAGGATGATGATGATGATGATGAAGCGCCTTGAAAGGTCGGTCCTCCCAAAACACAAACCTGAGAAGCCACCAATACGCCAAGTGCGTACGGTAGAGAAAGAAAGAAAAGGGGGGAGAGGCAGGAGAGGAAAGAGGCGGAGAAAAGGTAAAGCCCAACCCAGGATTGAAACCCATGATGCTGAAAGAAATCATGAATGAAAGACTGTCCAATATCCCAAATGAATCCCACCACTAGGTCCCTCTTGTGTTGAATGAAGATGAGAAACATAATGAAAGAGGTGCCCAAATTTGACTAACAAGATCTTGAGTGACAATTGGGGCCCAACCTTGGAAGCACATGGTCCCAAGGTCTAAAGTATGAGGTGAAGAAAACTTTCATTAAGTCCCATGAAACCCATGAAACCCATTGAACATGAGTAGTGGTCAAGGCTGATATATATATATATATGACTAAAAGAGAATCTGAATGATAAACTGAATGTCCCAAGCACGCAATGAACCCAGAAGATACGGAGGCACGCAAGATGAACTGTCAAAGCTGAATGAGATCCCAACCGTGAGAACCCACACCAGGCATGTCGAGGAATATGGAATATGGGTGAATTCAAACGAATATGGAGAACGCAAGGTGGCTGGAAATGTTTATAACCTTTTGTATTTTGCAAACCACCATCGTAGAAATACATGCAAGAGAGATTGAGAGAGACTGAGAGTCCTCCAAAAGCCGCAGGCCCACGCACCGCGGACACCAGAAGATTCCAGTCTGAGGGAGTCCCAGGAATGTTCTTCAGCCGTACCTCCAACGCCACTTTTCCACGAAGAAATCCCCATCCCACCAGTAATCGGACAAGTACCACACAACTGGGTGAGGCCAGCCCGAATCGGGATCGATCCACGTGTCAAAGTACTCCGTATTCCACACTTTGGTGTAGACTTCGTCTACTTCGCAGTAGTTCCACATTCCGCCCGAGCCGCGTGTCCACTTGAGGCGCTTCTTGGCAGCAAGCTTGACTGGAAGGCAGCGTTTAGCCATCCCCTGGAGTTGGAGGTTTCCCAGCCGTCGCAGACAAGAGCTCCAGAAAGGATTTGAGGCGAAACGGCAAGGCGGAGGAGGAGGAGGAGCTCCAGGAGGAGGAGGAGGAGGACGGACGGACAGAGGCGAGGAGCAGGCGCGGTGGTGGTGAAGGTGGAGTAGGAGGAGGGCGTCGGCGAACATGATGAAAACTACATTCCCCCCTCTTGTCCTTAGTCAGCCTCATCATATTTCGACCTACCTTCCACAAGCTCCTCCACCTCCTCCTCCTCCTCCTCCTGCTCCTCCCCCCCCCGTTGCAATTGTGGTTCGAGCCCAGTAACCTCATTGTTTGCTTTCCTGGGGGCGCACCCAACTGCTCCGACCCAGCTTTCTGCGATCCCAGAGCAGCCTGAAGCCAACCAAGTTTGCCTCCCCCTCCTTTGTGGGCAACTCGTCCACTTGCCAAATACCTGGCTCCGGACCAGTCCGTGTGCTTGATCTCAGTCGTGTGGATCTTGCTGACCCTGCAGTTCTGGTATTGCTCCAAGGCCCACGTCCTCCTGAACTCGTTCTGCTTGGTCTCGTCCCCCCTGAGCGCAGCGTAGTCGCGCTTCAGCGTCTCGTTGGCAGCCTTCGCTCTGTCGAATCGCCCAGCCATCTTGTTGCTGTTCGCACCGTTCGCGGGGAAGTAGAAATCCGTCTCCGCTGCTTTCTTGAAGGCCAAATATTCCTTCAGCTCTTTGCCATGCAGCTTGCCCTGGTCAATCGACTCCAGCTCACTCATCACCGAGTTCTTCTCAGTGTTCGCCGCCGTGCCAGTCTGCTTCGAGTTCCACTCCGTCAGCGCTTTCTCCGCGTCGAGCTCAGCATCCGAGGTCATGTCTGCCAGCCTGAGTCCCTTCAGGCCGTGCATGTCGGCCACGTCCGCACTCCTGAAGATATCCACCAACATCTTGTGGATCGTGAGCTCGTCGACGTTGTTCGCATCGTTCTTGCTCGGCAGCTCCTGTGGGATGCTTCGCGCTGATACCAAAGTGAATCCCAGGGGTTCTCACCAGAACTGCCAGCTCCCCAGGGCTCACTTCGGCTCATTGCGTACAGTGATCGCTCGGTGAGGCCAGTGTGATATTTGGACACAAGCCAGTTGCCCCATCAGATCTCACCGATCGAACGCATTCCCCCCCAAGTGGCATGTGTCCTCGAAGTCGCCGTCGCAGCGCATGATCTTCATGTACAGGTCGTGCTTCTTCTTCTTCGGGGGCGTCGTCAAGTCGACGTCCTTGACCTCGGTGACGCCAGCTGCCGTGCCTGTGGCGTTCTCGGCGGTTGCCTCTGTGGCCTGGGCGGTTGCAGCGCTGGCTGCCTCACCACCGCATGTCTCGGCTGCTGCAGCGCTTGTTGCCGTGCCACCCGCACTCTCGGCTGCGCCTGCTGCACAACCACCAGCGCTCTCGCCTGCGTCGATGTCCATGCTGGAGCGTGCTGTAGGGTTCAGACTGCAGCCGCGAGGTGGCATAACACCATCAGGATCTATGCCTTTGCGTACTGCCTCCGCTCTGGATTGTTGCGTCGCTTGCTGCAGCTCCTCCTCCTCCTCGTCGTGCATGGCCATCTCCTTGTCGTGCTCCTGCTGACTCTCGACAATCGCCGCCTGCAGTTCCTCATCGGCAGCACGCTCGGTCGGCGCAGCTGAGTCCGAAGAATCGCTCACTTCGATCGGGCGCGGTCGCCCCGTCTCCACCATCGTGGCTTGCTGGGCTGGCCCCGAGCCGCGACTGAGCTCCTGCTGCCATTGTTGCTGCCGCTCCCTCATGAAATCATCGAAGGCGCTGGTAGCAGTCTCAATCTGCGTAGCACATGCAGGCGGGTATGCACTGTACGGAAACTGCGACTCCGGGTATTGGCCATCCTGGCTCTGCCGCAGCCTTGCCGACCTAGGCGAGCCGCCGCTCGCTGGCGGCGAGGGGCAGCTCGCTGAGCCGCCCGAGGGCGGCGTCACCATCGCCCGCTGTGGAGGAGCCATCGGGGCACGTGGGTCGGAATTGTCCACTCGAGACAACGGCAGTCACGATTGTCTTGAAGAGGGGCGTCTTGTCACATGGAACCTTCAATACGACGTCGGTGTCTTACGTTTGAAGCAGGACGTCTTGCCATGAGGAGCCTCCAACATGACCTGACACTGCCATGCAATGCCTCCTGGGGGTCTCCTGAACTTCCTGGATCCTCCTGCGGCCTCCTGGAGCCTCTTGGGGCCCCCTGTAGCCTCCTGGGGTCTCCTGGGGCCCCCCGAGGCCGCCCGGGGCCTCATGGGGCCGCGGAACTACATGCGCAGTTAATGCGGAACGATGGTTTTAGGGTGTCAATCCGTAGAGCCCCAAGAACTCTGAGCCTGTTCTAGGCCCCACGAGGTCCTTCTTCCAGCGTCTTGAGTATAGTTTTGTTTTTGCCTCCAGCGGCTGCTGCACTTCGCTATGCGACGCATTACTGCCATCGTTACCCAAGCCTCGCCGAGGCAATCAGTAAATAGAACGAGCTGGCACCAGCCACTGCATGCGGCTTCGCGACTGCGAGGGAGGGGAGGGCGGGCAAGGTAGGGAGAGAGCGCGAGTGAGGGAGGGAACGATGGAGGGAACGAGTGAAGGAGAGAGTGAGATAGAGAGAACGAGAGAGCGAGAGACGGAGTGGGAGAGAAAACGAAGGCGGTGAGTGCGTTCAAATGCACGCAGCGCCAGGTCCAGGCGATCTCAATCTGCCCAGTATGCAGGCCCACCCCCTCGCTGCCAGCTGCATCCTCTGACGCCCCTCTCACCCCTCCCAATCTCTCCGAGCCCGCGCTCGATCACATGAAAATCCCGCTCAGCATGGAAAAGCTGGCGGGGATCCCCGGCATCGGCGGCGCCGCGCTCAAGCTCATGAACGAGCCTGGGATCGCTGGCATCGGCGGCGCCGCGCTCGACGCACCAGGCACAGACGCAGTGGGCGCGGGCAGCTTCTTGGGCTTCACGGGCGTGATGTGTGACTTCTTGGGTTTCGTGGGGTTCTGGATGTTCGCCTTCATCTTCATGTGCTTGGGAACCTTCACCGTGCTCGGCTGCTCGGCCTCCTCGACCCCCTCGGCCTCCTGGCAGCGCTCATCCTCACTGCGCTCCGCGGGCCGCTGCTCCTGCTCCGCCTCCTCATCCTCCTCGTCCTCGCTCTCGCCAGCAGCGTCATCTGCGGCCTGGTCATCGTCATCATCTCCCTCGCCCTCCGCGGCCTTGCCCCCGTCCTCATCCTCGGGCCCAGCGGTGATCTCTGGCTCCTCCTGGGCTTCGCCTTTCACCGCGGCAGCCGCAGGCCGCTTCATAGTTGATGCAGGCCGCTCCTCCAACCAACGCCTCTTCTCATCCTCCATCTGCTGTTTTGTCATCTTGTCCAACGCGTATAGCTGCGCGATGCCCGTCGCGAAGGCTTTGGCCTCGCCGTTAACGTCGATACCCATCACTTGTAGCTTCTGCTTGTTGCCGTGCAGCACCTGGATCCACTGTTTGTCTTTCTTGATAACTGTCAGCGCTTTGATGCGCTGCTTGTCGATCGCGCGCTCGCCTGCCCAGAAGATGAAGTCTGAGTGCTTCTTGCCGCAGTCGAGGCCATCGAGGTCATCGGCAGTGGAGTCAGGCACCTTGCTGGAGGGTGAGCAGTAAGAGAGGGCAGTAGGAGAAGGAGGAACAGCACCGTTAAGTTACGAAAGTGTCATATCCAAAGCTGCACCTTCCACTTGGAACCGTCGGGCCATATGGCCTCCAAGACGTTCTCAGACTTGTTCGGCACCACTACCACATATTCAAGATTCCTCTGAGATCCATCTGCTGGCAGACGCAATGCTGACTGGGGATTCGCAAGAACAGTGAACATATGAAGCCTCCTCCTTCCTCGTCTAACCTCCACCCTCTCCCATCCACCCCCTTCGCCGAGTTCCCCCCCCCCCCCCCCGCCCCCCCCCGCCCCCCTGAAAGTTCGGGGAGGCGGCTGGTGGACTAGGATATCATGAAGAGGAATAGGAAAAAGGTGAGGGGGGCAAGGAGGAGGACCAATGCGAGGTGGAGCAGGCGGAGGGAGGAGTGAGGAATTTGGAGGGAGGAGGGAGGAGAAGAAGGATGAGGGGGATGAGGAGCAAGATGAGGATGAGGAGGAGGACGACAACGACGACAAGGACGAGGAGTATGAGGAGGAGGAAGGACGAGGAAGATGATGATTAAGGACGAGGAGGAGGAGGAGAAGGAGGAGGGGGAGGAGGGGGGGAGTTGAGGCGGAGGACGAGCAAGGACGAGGAGGAGGAGGAGGAGGAGTGAGGACGATGGGGGGAGGTGGAGGAGTTGAGGAGGAGGAGGGGTACGAGGGCGAGGGCGTTTTTGGCGTTTCGCCTGAAGCTCCTTCACGTAGCCGAGCATCCAAGTCTCGTTCTCGACCAGGGGCGCAACGTCGGACTTCCCGCTCCGCTGCTTCTTGGTCGGCGGCTGACGGTCGAAGAGAGCGCGGCCCTGGTCGCTCATGCACACGGTCGCCCACTTCGGCACGGGACTCCTGCATTGATCTTACAAGCCCGTTCTAGCCCGTCCGTCCGACCCCCATTGACCCCCCCCCCCCACCGGTTGCCCAGGGACCCGCCCCCTTTGGAAAGGGGAATGGGTAGGGCACTGTTGTCGGAGTAATGTAGTTCGAAGCCCTGTCCTCGAGACAGCCTTGGACACATGGCGGATCATCGCCCTGATCATCTTCGCACTGTCGATGCACCACCTCCGACCTGAGCCGGCCAGCTTCCAGATGGCCTCGTTCTTCTCCACGACTTGCGCCAGCCCAGCCTGGGGCGATGGGGCGGATGCGGACCGAGTGACCTCACCGTCGGCTCACTGGAACCAGTGAACAGACTGATCCCTAGCGACCTCTAATCTAAATTAGGAGGTCACTGAGGATCACTTGAAGGAGTGGACGGGGGGATTCAGTGATGGGCTCACTGAATCCCCCCATCCACTCCTTCAGTTTTTGTTCCTCCTCTTCACTCCCGCCCTTTCTATGGCTCACCAGTTTATCCTTTATTCCCCTCCCTCCTTCCCTAGCCCCTGCGTTTCCTGGCTAACGTTTCTGGGCAGGGTGCGCGCGCGCGCGCGTGCGTGCGCGTGTGTGTGTGGGGGGGGGGGGGGGAGGCGGAGGAGGAGGAGGAAAAAGGACGAGGAGGAGGAGGAAAAGGAGCAGGAGGAAGAGGAGGAGGAAACGGAGGTAGATGCAGAGAAGGAGGAGGAGGGCACGGCTTTCTAACCAATGCCTCTGCAATATGCTGCGGGACGCCGCCGACTGGAGCCAGCAGCCTCGATCTGGATATGAGCTGCACGATGCTCTCCTTCACGAGCTCCTCTGAATCGACCTCCCCGTCTGAGTCCGTCGTGTAGTTCAGCCTCGGCTGGACGTGCATTATCCCTTTTCCTCCTACTCCTCGTCCTCCTCCTCGTCCTTCTCTCAGTCATCCTTGTCCGCCTCCTCCACCTCCTCCTTCTCCTCCTCTTCCTCATCCCCCTCCCCCTCCTCCTCCTGCTCCTCCTCCTCGTCCATCTCCTCCTCCTCCTCCTTCTCCTCATCCTTGCTCCCCCTCCTATAGGTACCCGTGAATTCCCCTCTAGCTCCTCCTCTCCTCTTCCGTTCCCCTCCGAGCACTCCTGGTTCATCCTCTTTCCTCGATCCGCGTCCCCGCCACGTGGAGCAGATGAGATTCCGACATGTCGTCGGACACGAACAGCTCCGACCACAGCTGGCCCAGCGCGCCAGCGTCGCGCTTCGCTGGCGCAGGGGCGGCCTCTTGTCCGACATCGGGCCCTCTGGCCCGAATCCCCTCGAGAAATCCCTCGGGCCAAACGCCCTGCGACGAAAAAGAACGAAGAGGAGGGGGGGAAGAGGGGAAGGTCATATGAGCGCTGGTGATGACGATCATGATGATGCTGAGCGCGCAGGGGCTGGTCCAGCGCAAGGGTCACGTTTCTTTTCTTGCGCGCCCCCACCCCCGCCGATCTCGCCAAAGCCTCAACAAGCAGGCAGCGCTAAACAATCTCATCAACACAAACAACAACTCGTCAACAATAGTACGTCAATCGTGGTTTTGTACAGCGAACGACTAATATTACATATTTTGGGTTTGCAGATGTCAAAACATCATGTTATTGTACATCTGTAGCATCGGGAACAAAATTTTGGGAACTTAATGATGTTCCCAAAATTTGGTCCTTTCAGACCTCAGGGTGAACCGCGTGCGTCCCGGACGCACAGGGCCAGCTCGCTCGACGCATTTTCTCAGGCGCCCCCCTCGCCGACGCAGCGACGCACCCTCCGAATCACAACTAGAATCAGACAGCCCTCCATCTGGGCAGCGCCCCGAGTTGGCCCGCAGACGCCGCGCGTCTTCCTCCGTTTTGGCCTATTTGTCATAGGCCAGCTTCTGATTCACTCCACCATCCTTCCCCCTGTCTCTCGCCCACCCGGGGTCCCGCGCAAAGGCGTCGCCCGGCGACGTTCCCGCCAGCCGCGGGCCCTTCCGGGGGGCGCGACGCGAACGCGCGCGAGGGCAAGAGCAGGA
The DNA here is from genome assembly GCA_963575745.1 of Prorocentrum cordatum. Classification (NCBI taxonomy): domain Eukaryota; class Dinophyceae; order Prorocentrales; family Prorocentraceae; genus Prorocentrum; species Prorocentrum cordatum. The sequence goes on from CAUYUJ010008335.1 coordinate 903,910, forward strand.
AGACGCATGCTCACCCGGCTCGGCCGAGTCGCGTCTATCGAGGCGGGGTGTCCCGCACCTTCGCAGAATGCAATTCATCCCGGTTTGCCGTTCGGCAACATGGAGCGGCCTTCGGCAGAGCCTCGATGCCTCCAACCTGGAGATGCCGCAGGAGCCTAGCCATAGGGTCTTCGATCGCGCCCGTCAGCGCGGGCACCGCGCGGCAATTTACCGCCGCGCGACCCCCCAAATCACCGACCTCGGCGTCGCCCAAATCAGTCGTTAACTCCTGTTGAGGGACAGGGTGCCCTCACCCCGCATAAACCTCCGCAGGAGAAGCGATCGTGCGCACGCTCGCACGCGGAGACCCAGCATCGAAATCTTCATCCCCGCCCGCGCGGTCGGCGCCGGCGACGCTGCCGCCGCGCGCCGGCCGCCCTCGCCGCGGGCGCCCAGTAGCGTGGCAATCTCTTCCAAGGTGGCATGGGCCTGTAAAAAAAACCTCCAACTCTGCGCCGGCTCTTTGCCCTTTCCCTTGCTTTTAGATCCCTTGGGTTGCCCGCCGCCGGGCCCGCCGGGGGCTGCGCTTTTTCTTCGCGTTCTGCTCTGCGGCGGATGCGTGGCCGGCATTTCTCCCGCGCGGGACATCCTTCTTATCTTCGCACTCGGTTGCCTCCAACTTGTCGCGCGCGAACTTCTCCACGGGCGTCGCTGTGCGATGCTCGCGGGGGCGCGGTTCCTGAGGCAACGAGCAGGCGCCCCGGCTGACGGCGCAGCGCAGCCATGTCTTCGAAGGCGTCACGCTCGACCCTTTACTCTGAGACCGTGGGCGGTCGTCTCAAGTTCTTGACTTTTGCCGCGACTTTCCTCTCCTTTGACGCCGCTTCCCCGGGGCCCTCCATTCTTTCCGCGACCCCCCCCCCCCGGCCGCCTTCGCCGCCAGGGGCGGCGCCTTGCTGCGCGGGGGCAGCGGGCGCGGCTCCCCGAGGACGCTTGAATTGGCGCTCGACCCTAGAATCCTTGCGTTTCCCCCGAGGGTGACATGTTTGCAATCGACATCCTTCTTCCAGGCCCCCCCATCCGACGTGAAAAACGACCGCTTCTCATCGCCCCCGCCCCCGGCGCCTCCCACCGGGAGGCCGCGGGTGTTCAGCTGCTTTCGCTGCACTTCACGGTTGCGTTCTCCCCTCTCCGTCTGCAGAGGCCATCGTCATACTCGGGCATTACTTCACCCTCCTATAGAAATAGCATTGGATAGCGGGTCGGAGCGGTTTGCGAAGCGTTTCTATTTCATCCGTGGTTTTCATCCATGCATCATAGGTATGAAACATGTCGCGGTCTGCTTGCTCGCCCGAACCTGGGGCCGCGATTTCCATGAGGTCCTAGCGCGCGCGCCTGACCGTGACCCAATCGGGTGGCATGGTGCACGGCAATGGCCCGCAAAATAGCACGGACCTAGAGCATCCTTGGCTACTTCAAAGACTTAGAACCCGCGCAGTCGGTTTCAAGCGCCTCATAGGAGGGGGCGCATTCGCGCCCCTTGTAATTTCGTTCACCTCTGACATCAAATCCGACGCGATCACCAGGTCGAGCCCCCCGAAGTCAGCAGGGGTGCCAACGCGCCTCCGACCCAGGGGGTCGCCTTTATCCACTGCGCAGATCTAGGCGAGACAAGCCTGACAACGTTTTTCATCCACTTCCTGTGCCCGCTGGCATCAGGAAGAGGATCAGCAACGACCTCGCCCGCGTTCCCCACGTCTGTCCACGCGCCTCCCGCCCCCAGAACGCCGCTCAGGGGGGCCGTCGGGCCCCCGCCGCCCGGCGGAAAATCGCCCCCTGGAGAGCCGCGTCGCGCGCGGCGCTTGTCGCCGGCATTGGTCTCCTCGTCGCCCGAAGATGCATCGCCCTCGTCATCGGAATCTCCCGGTTCAAAATCTGAGCCACCGTCGGATTCGTCGCCGCCGTCGCCGGGCGGGCCTGAGCCATTCGTCTTTTCGGCAGGGGCGGGGTCTCTCGGGGCGGAATCATCGGACCCCCCCCCCCTTCGCGCGCGCCGCCGCCGCCGTCGCCCCCGCCCCCCGGGCTTCCGCGAATCAGCAGGAGTATGCCGTTGGGGCCGCGCGACAGACGCTGCCTCCACGCAGGCTTCGTCTGCCCCTTCCTTTTTTCCGTCGCTCGTCGTCCCCCCTAGCCTTTCCCCCCCTTTCAAGTTCCCGCTCTTGGCGATTAACTCAGCCTCGAACCGTTTTTTTTTTCAGCGCGTCGATATGTTCGCTGCGCGCCGGCCGCAGCGCTGCGCTCCACGTTCCTTTCCGCCGCGCGCGGCATAGAATCACTCCTCTTGCGCTCGGCCGAAGCGCCGTTTCAAGCGCCCCCACGCGTCGGGCGACCTCGTTCTCTGCCCCTTTTCTCCTCTGAGGCCGCGGCGTCGCCGCGCAGCTTCCTCGCGATGGGTCGACGAGCGAATGGCCCTGCACCAAGCAAAATATTAGCGGCAACGCGCCCTTCCATTTCCGCCCCCACCTTGCGTTCATTCCCCACTTCTTCCGTTCCTCTCCCCATTCGTTCCCCGCCCCCTGCGAGCAGGCGCAGCGCGAAGAGTCGCGCAGAGATTCCCGCCCAGATCAAAGCAACCCCCCGAGTAGGCAATGCGCCGCACCGACAGTCGAGAACTGCGCGCTTCGAACAAAAGAAAAAACGCCACAATAAACCAGCGCACATCGCGAAGCGAACGCGCGGGCGCGCTACCTCGCGGGCGCCCGAGGCTCCGCGCGGCGCACTAACGGGCGCGGCAGACTTTTTCTCCGATGCGTTCTCTCTCAAATTGTTTTGGATGTGTTATTCTGACCACTCGCGACGCTGCGTCCCGCGACGGGCCTCCCACCGCTTGGGCGCCTGCGTCGCAGCCGCGCCCATGCCGCGGGGGGCGGCGCCGAGTTTGGCATTGGCTTCCTGCTCCGCTGTTTCAATCCTTGGCGAGGCCTTTCTGGCCTCGGCAATCGAACGCGCGGGCGCGGCGCTTGTTTCCAAAAACGATGGCGCGTTCATTCTGGCGAGAGTCCTCACTTCGCCTCGGTCTCTACGCGGCAAAGCCGCACTCTCGCCCGCGGTGCGTTTAGCCGCTTCGGCGGCGGCCCTTCCTCCAGCGGCCGCTTCCCGAATCTAAGCGCTGGCCTCGAACTCTGCGCCGCGCGCCGCTGCAGCCTTGAGTCCAGCAGTCAAGTGATCCGCCACAGTCGATCGACTTCAACTGACCCCGGACAGCAAGTATTGCTTCTTCAGCAAAAGCCTTCGCAGAGGCGCGCGCCTGCCCCTCAGCCGCCACAGTTGCCCCGAATCGAAACGCCATGTCTAGTCTCGACATGGGCCATGGGCTCTTTCGCTTTTTCGGCCACGGCAAGACGCGAGCGTTCCTCAGATGGTTTCAGAGCCCGAGCCACAGCCTGGCGATCTTCCTTGCTTTGCAGCCTAGCCGCCGCCCTCTCCTGAAGTTCCGCAGTTCTGACTGGTTCTTGCATCTGCGCCAAATCTCTTTCTCGACCTCCCATCAGGATGGCGCGCTCCTTTCCCCGCCTCTCCACCCGCTCTCCGCGACGGAGGCCGCGCAGTTTTGCGCGCGGGGAATGAGGCAGCCGGGACACAGAAGGCTGAAGATGCATCCGGGGAGATTCACCGATCGGGGCGAAAAAACACAAGCTTTTTGCACGCGCCAAGCATTCCCGGAAACATGAACTCTGGGACGCCAGCGCAGTCGACCCCCTTGCGAACAGATTTTTCGACCGCTCGGTAGCTTGAGTCGTTCGGGCGAGCCGCGCGCGCCGATCGCGATGATGCCCCCGGCGTCGCCCGAGGCTCTCGCCACCTTGCGGGCCGCCCCAGTTCGGGCCATCGGCGGCCGGGCCCTCAAGATAGATGTCCTAATCAGGCACGCCTCCGCCCGCCCCGATCATCTCGCCCTGGCCCCCTAGGGCGAAGAAGGCGCCATGCGATCTGCGTCTCGTTCTACAGCGGTCTCCGCGCTGGACGTGCTTGATTCTTCCAGCGGGCTCACTATTCTCGTCGGTTTGATCACTGGTGACCTTGACAGAGTCACGTCGCCCCTGGGTGGTTTCCAGGGATCGTCGCAAGGATCTCCAGTAGCGTCGAGTTCCGAACTGGACTCGATTTCATGGGCCCGACGGGTTGGCTCGACTAAACCATCGGCTTGGCGATTGCTTTCCTCTTCACGTGTCTCGCGGTTAGCAGCGGATGTCAACGCGGATGGATATGATGCATCGTCCTCCGGAGATATTTCGACGCACTGCCTACCTATGTCTGCGTTAGGGCCATCTCCCGGCCCAGGCGCAGAGGATCTTACCGGAGAGCCTTCGACGCTGGACGCGGAGAAACGAGCGTCGATGCTCGCTCGCATACTGCGATGAGCGCAGTGTCGGCCCCCCGACATCGCCAGGGTCTTGCGCGACGACTTTAGCCGCTTCTTTAAAGCAACGTGGATTCTAGATTCTGGCGTGCCAAAAACATCATCATCAGTTCCTGAATGGGGTGCCTCCTGGTTTCGTGGAAGGAGCTTCGGCGGAGAACCAATGTTTTGCCAATCGAACGTCATGCTAAGCAACCGCGCCTTAGTACTAATGGGTTGTCATGATGGTTGGCTTTTCTAATATAAAAAATAGTCCACGAGAAGACAACCTCCCACTACGAGTTGGTGGGTACATGGCTGGGTAAGTCCGTAAAGCGGAGTTACTCGAATCACAAATGTAGTATGCGCGCGCGGCCAGCCCGCCGGGCCGGCCGGCGCGAGCGCTCTTGCTTGAATGACCGAGTAACTACGCGCAGCTGCGCAGACAGTCCCTCCGCACGATCCATGCCCTACCAACACTTTGCACAGGGAAAGAATGGAGGACTACAGGAATGGACGAAGGGAAGGTTAGTAATGACTATATGGCTGTTAAGTCTCATGATCTAACAACAACGCACGCGCTTGTTCGAAAATGGCCACTGCATGCGAGAACCCCATCCAAGCTGCTGCCCGGAACCACTGAAACATATGCGTGACACGGTGTATAGGTAACGGCAGGTATGTACAAAGAGGCATGGCCCTACACAGCGCGTTAACGCAAACACACACACACACACACAAAACGTGATTTACATGTTGACACCTGTCAGCTGCGGTTTGAATATGGGACTTGCTATCTCTCGCGCGCGAGGGAAAAAGGGCTACCACGGTGCAGCTGTCACAGCAACGCTCGCGCTCGCAGCGCGGCATCGGGCAGAATGCGCGGAACGGACGGGTGGCCACGGGACATGGCACAACCCACGGACGATGGGCCACGAAGCGTATCGGGAATGAATTACGGTCCGACCCGCGGGCCACAGGCTGAGGGCCTCAAGAGGTCGAGAGGCTGTCCTGACAGGGTCCAACCATTGGTGGCAGGGTCGAGGCCGCGAGCAAGAAACACTGGAAGGGGAAGGGCCTGCGCCACGATCGACAGACCGTGGGCCGCGGGAAACAAAGCACCCAACAACAAAGATGGGCAAAAACAGTTGGCACGTACACATGTTTTGGGAGGCCCTCCGAATACGGCGTTAAGGGAAACCTATTCGTTTTTTCGGGCGCGAGTGGTTTAGAGCGTTTCCTCTTCCACCCCCCTTTTTCCTCTTCGGGGAGGAGTTATCATTGTCCCGAGTGATACACATCTCCTCCCCCAGGCGACCCGGAGCCAACCAGGACCAATGACGGTACCGCCCCCGACCATCCCTGTCATAGAACCAAAAGAAAATTCACTTTGGAGCTAAATCCGGGGTCTTGATCGGGGGGGGGGCGAGCACTTTGCATGTTTTTGTGACAGGAACGGCGGGGGTACCCGCATATTACCTGCTTTGTGCAGGGCCAGCATCCCGGCACTTCGAACCACAATCTGGATCATGCGCGGGCACCCCGCGATCACTGCGCATTGGTGGTTTGACTGGGACGGCGGGGTTGCTGACCTATTGCCTACTACGTGCAGGCCCATTTGACGCTTCGATGGGCACCACGCCACGATTGCGCACTGGATTTCGACAAGGGGGGGGGGCCGACACGTTTCCCCATGTGTACTGCCTCGTGCGCTGGCGTTCTGCTTGTGCCCCGAACGTGTTGCACCTGGCGCGGCTGGAGCATGCGACACACATGGCGCACGTGGGTCACGTGGAGCAACTGGCGCACCAGGCGTGCCGGGCACGCTCGGGTTACAGGGGTGCCTGGCGCACCTGGCCCCAGCGTTGTGCACGCGAGTTCTGTTTGGGTTCCCATTAGCTGTCCATCCAAAGACTACCGCTGAACACGCTGCGGCTCGGGTGCTACTTATGTGCCGGGAGGGCAGGTAGGAGTGAGCGAGACGGCTTGCGGTTTGGAAGGGTGTCATGACCCAGATGCACCCAAGACGCCTCAAGAGGCGCCCAGGACTGCCAAGAGACCCCCAAGACGCCCCAAGAGGACTCCAGAAAGCTCTCAGGAAAAATCCGAAGAGAGGCATCCAAGAGGCCTCTGGCCTTTCTGCTCGCCCTCCTCCTCCTCCTCCTCCTCTTCTTCCTCCTCCTCTTCCTCATCCGCCAATCCATCCTCCTTCCTCCTCCCTTCTCCCCCTCCCCCTCTCCCTCCTCCTCCTCCTCCTCCTCCTCCTCCTCGCAGCCCCGCCGAGCCGTAATGACAGCCATGGGACTCCGGTATTGAACATGATATTTAAGCTGATTGGAAAGTTCAACATGCAGAAGAAGGCGAACAATATTTGGAAGTACCAGCATCTCAGAAAAGTCATCGAAGTGAAGACGGGCATCCCGAAGAAGGCGAACAAGGCTGGAAGGCATAGGCGTTTCGGCAAGGTCGTCACAGCGAAGGCGGTCAATAGTATCCAGAAGAAGGCGAACAAGGCTGGGACGCATCGGCATATGGGCAGCTTCGTCATCCCGCGTGTTGTGATGATCGAGTACCGCCTGAAAGAAACGCTCGTTCTCTGATTCGCTTCTCGCAGCCGTGCTGTGTCGCGGTCCCGTGGGGCGTCTGGTTTGGCCTTGGCCTCTCGTCGCCTCTGCTGGTTCCACCTCGTTTTTGGGCCCATTGGCCCGTTTTCCGCCTGTGGCTGTTCGCCGCCGCTGGGCGCAGCTCGAAACACCTTGCGCGGGCGTGGGTCCGCGCGTCGGCTGGCGCAGGACTCCTCCTCCTCCTCCTCCTCCTCCTCCTCCTCCTCCTCCTCCTCCCTCCTACTCCCTCCTCCTCCTCCTCCTCCTCCTCCTCCTTCTCCTTCTCCTCCTCCTCCTCCTCCTCCTCCTTCTCCTTCTCCTCCTCCTCTTCCTCCTCTCAAGCCAGGGCCGCCGCGCGCCGGGCCGCCCTCCGCGCGCATGCAGGCCTCCTCGGGGCTGAAGGGGACCAGCGTTGGTCTCTGCGGCTTGACGCGACGCCGTCTGCGTCGTAACACCGAGGTCTACTTCACCGAGCTCTTCCTCATCGCCCTTGGGTGGTGCATGCGAGCGAGGCTCGACTTCTTGGTGCCGTACCAATACGTCGGAGGTGACCTGGGCCTGAGGATCCATGAGTTCGTCAGGCGCGGCGAGTGGGACAATGTCCGTATCACAATACTGGGGGAGCCTTGGTTCGCCACCTTCCCCACCGCCGGGCAACTGGGATCCTCCGGAGGTGGTGCTCGACACGGAGACGCTCGTGCTGAGGGCTACAGCTCCCTTGACGGGCACAATACCGATGCCGCCAGCGCCACCTTCTCCAGCGTTCAGGCCGATCAAGATGCTCAAGCGCTGGACGAAATTCAACCCAGAGATGCAGGTCAGCGACGCCAAGGAGCAGAAGAAAACATTTGCGCTCAGCCACGCGGCGTACAAACGTAGGAAGCGCAAGGAAAAGTTCGCCAAAGTCAGGGACATGTACACGAGCAAGCTCTCCGAGGAGGTTCCGCCGAGCTCGGCACCACCGAGGGTCCTGGGGAGCGGCCAGGCCCTCGCGGCTGCGTCGAGTACTTCATTGGCGACCTCTCCATCAACGGGGACGGGGACGGCGATCATGGTCAACATCGGCGACATGAAGGTGCCTCTGCCTCCGCTCCCCATGATAATGAAGGAGGAGGGGAGCCCTCGCCCCATTGCGCGGGAGTGGATCTAAGCAGGTCCCCAAGCGTTGCGTTTTAATGGGGAGGGTTTGGGCTCGTCCCGCCTGGCACTCTGCACCTCGTAGAGGAGAAGACCAGGCCTGCCATAGACGGGCAAGAGTCACGGCTTCAACATCGACGCAAAGACGTTCATGCCAGGAGTTCAGTACACGTTGGAGGAGGATGACAATTCACCGATCGAGAGCGGCGTCGAGGCGACTTCGAGCCCACGTTCGACGACATCATCGATGGCAAGTTCGACAATTCGGAGGGCATCTTCCCGCCCGCCATCAGCAACACCGAGGGCGACTTCCAGCCCTCCTTCGCGGGCGACTTCGCGCCCATCCTGAAGAGTGACACCGAGGGCGACTTCCAGCCCCTTTCCAAGAATGACTTCGAGTGCAACTTCGAGCCCACCTTCAACTTCGACACCGAGGGGCTCGCCACGGGCGACACTACGGACCGCTTTGCGTCCGACGTGGAGGTATTCGGCGACCCCGACAAAAAGGGCCACATCGGGCCCGAGCAGGGCGGGAAGAGGCAGTACACAGAGGACCAGCTCGCGACCCTGGGCGCTGATCGTTTGGCGGTCCTGAGGCGCTTGGGCTCCATAGCTTGAGGATGATCGGCACGGCCTCCATGTACATCATAGGTCGGTGCATTGGCTACTTCATCAGCGTGGAGAACAATTTCGAGCAATTTTCGGTTCAACCCGCGCGTCTCAGTCCCGCGCGGCCGCCGCGATTAGGAGCCTGGGCGTGCGCGGCGCACTGCAAAAAAATCATCTTCTTCCTCCTCCTCGTCCTCCGTTCCTTTTTCCTTATGAATACCTCCTCCATCTCGCATCCCGAGGCCAGTCGGGAGGACTGGCGGGCGGCCCGCCTGATACATACTTACTACTCATGATCCTGAACACAAAAACTAGTAACAGCTTCATACATGAAGGGCGGGTCGCGTCCAAAATGTGGTTCCCGCCTTAGCGCCGCGCACATTCGTGTTCAACCTGTTGCACGAGCTTCACCGATTGAGGGCGGGTGGTCTTCAAAATGTGGCTCTCGCCTTAGCGCCGCGCACATTCGTTTCAAATAGTTCTTCTGTACGAATCTTACGGATTGAGGGCGGGTGGCTTTCATAATGCGGATATCGCGTGAGGTCCGCGCATATCCAGTTTTAAAATTACAAACAACGTCACGGGTTGTGGGCGGATGGTTTTCAAAATGTGGCCCTCGCCTTAGCGCCACGTGCATTCATGTAACAAATTGCAAGCATTGCACGGCTTGACGGTGGCTCCTTTTCACAATGCGGTTTCGCCTCAGCGCCGCGGGCATTCGTGTTATTTCTTGCAGGAGTTCCACTGGCTCGCATGGCTCACGTTCCAGAAAGGGTGTGTTGTAGCTATTCAAGATTGTCAGGACGCACCAGTTACATAGACTCGCGGCTTGAAGTCCCAGGAATGGCGGTCTGGCAAGATTCACGATCGTTCAGACGCGACAGAAAGGTTGACCCGCGGCGCTGAAATCCTAAAAATTATGTTTTGGCACAATTCGGGATTTCCACACAGGTGCCCCCGACGGGGCACTTCCCTCAGTGGGAATAGACCTTTGAAGGGGCATATGAAGAGGGAGTTTGGCGGGAGAGTGCATTCCAACATCGTTGATGAGGTATTGGGTTTACTCTGGCCTTCCTCCTCCTCCTCCTCCATCCTCCCACTCTTGGGGTATGACATCTTATCCAGCCCGCTGCTCCACTGCATGTTCCTCCACATCCCTGATCAGGGTAACTGGTCTGGGCATCGTTTCTGGATGGGGTGGTGACATTATTTTTTGTTCACAGCCGCCGGCGGAAGCGCCAGCGGCGGGAGGCCGCGGGCGGGCTACGGCCGCGACTAAATTGCCTAACGCGCGCGGGGCCGCGGATCAGGCGGCGGGGGGCGGCAGCGCCCAGGGCGGCAGAGCCGACGTGCAATCCAGGGAGTCTGAAACAGCCCCTGGACGGGCATGCAACGGTGCATCCAACGAGCCTGAGGACAGGCACCGAGGAGACCAAGCGCAGCCAAAATTGCGCGTGAGGCGTTCCCAAAGTCCAGGTGCGAACAGAAAGGAACGTTCCCGAGGACATCGATCCAGGAAGCCTGACAGGTAGTACAGACTGACTGGGGACAGAAGTCCAGCGGAAAATCCCGACGGCGACACCAAGTCGCGACGCCAGAACGCGCATCCAGGGTGTGGAGCATGCTGACAGGAGAACCTTCCACAACTGAGATGCGTCAGCCCAGATCCAACGAGTGGAAGGGCGCCGTAGTGCACGATACACGGTCGACAACGTGGCGTGTGCACATCCAAAGTGTCTCAGTGCTACCCAAAACGAGTCGGATAGCACCCGAGGGACGAGACATCGTATACCCAAGGCGCATCCCTCAGAGCCACTTCGATCCAGGGTCACGGCGGAAGGCCGTTCAGCATGTAAGAGTTCCCGAGGACATCGATCCAGGGAGTATGACGGGTAACACAGACTGACTGGGGACATAAGTCCAGCGGGGGAAAAAAAAAACTGACGGCGAATCCGAGTCGCGACGCAAGAACGCGCATCCAGGGTGTGGAGCATGATGACAGGTCCAGGGGTGGTGGCATTACGCGAAGCGTCCAGGATATCCGAATAGTGCAGCAGAGGAAACGCAGGAAGAGGGGTAGGACTAGCAGTTGCACGTGCACAAGCAGCAGGTCGATCAGAAAGACAGTGGAGGAGGATAACGCGGGAGGGACGGATGCGAGGGAAGACCGTTCAACTACTCTCCAGGGTCCCCGAGACAGCCCAGGAAGGCCATGAAGAAGCCCTCAAGAAGCGCCACGGGGCCTCAAGAGGCTGCCAATACATCAAAGGGAAGGCCAGGAGCCTCCCCAAAAAGGCCAACATCGTTCAAACAGCTGGGGAAACCCTTGGGTAGTTTCATACGTTGCGTTCCCCGGGCCTCTCGGCCCAAGATGGTCCAATGAGGGCCCCAATGTGGCCCAAGAGGGTTCCAAGGGGATCCCCAGAGGGTCCGAAGAGGCCCAAATCATTGATTACCGCTTGGCTTTGCAAGATTGTCGCGTTCTCCCCGTGTTCAAGTCTCCGTCAGCCAAAGATAATCCGAGGGGCCTCCAAAATGGCCCAACGACGGCCCAAGAGACTCCCATGACTGCCCTAAACGCCCCCGAGATGGCCGCAAGACGCCCAAAGAAGCCCCCGAGACTGACTCCGAGAGGTCCAGACGACTCAAGAGCGCCCTAAGCGGCCTAAGGAACGCCCCCAGCAGGCCCCGAGGGGCCCTAAGACGCCCTCAAGAGGCCCCGAAGACCCCCAGGAGGCCCCGAGAGGGGAGGAGGAAAGAAAAGGAAGGGAGGAAAACAACGACAGAGACATGAAGAGACACCCCGACAAGACGCGCAGGATCGACCCAACCTGCTGCGCTAACAGTGGCGGAAATGGCCGAAGACAGCTTGACACACTTTGTTGGGTCGGCGGCTGGGCAGAGGGAGGGTGACTGCGCTGGCGATAAAGGCATGAGCGGGGATTCCTTTGGAGCGAAGTGTGCCACCATGCAAGAGAGGAGGGAGGAGGGACGCAGCCGAAAGTAAACGAGGACGGGGCGGGCGGCTCAGGGGCCATACCGCTCCCCGAGCCACGAGGCAGCTGGACACACGGTGGTACAAACTTGGTCCAAAGACTGTGAAATGCCGTGGGCACTGATAAAGCATGCAATCGTTGTCATTGTTACGACACGATGTGTGCGAAGCGGATGTTATTTGATAAATATGCATTCGCGCATCTGAGAATCGTGACCAACTCTCACACGATGATGGCATCAGCATCATTATCACATTGAAGCAAGACATGTGTATATGCTGTCTCCGCACTGCTGGAAGCACCTCCCCTTCACCTCATCTTCGTCGTCCTGCTCATCCCCTCCCTCTCTCCCTCCCCCCCTCCACTGGTAGGTAGCCGGAGTGGAGAGATGGGGGAATATAGTCGCTGACCTCCTTTCACTTCTGGCCTCCACTGCCGCACAGCATGCCTATTAGCATGCGAGTGAGAACTGGCGCAGCGGGTCCTCTCAGGTGCATGCCGTCGACGCTGACGTTGCCAGCGAGCTTGGAGGTGTTGTAGGCGTCGAGGGTACGAAACCCAACCGAGCCCAGGAGCCGCTGCGCTAACGTGTTCAGGCGCTCCATGCGTGGGGGGAAGACGTAGCTCTGCCTCATGCCGTGCGGATACACCCCCGAGATCCGCCACCGCGCTTGACTGCGGCTGGTATGCGCGCGCGTGCCAGGTTAGATTGCTTGCTGCCTTGTCCGTCCCATGCAGGGTAAAAGGCCAGGCCCAACGCATCGAATACAACATGCACAAACACATTTGCTCCAATTCTCGCTCATGGCCTCAACACCGGAAACATGAAGCATACAGGAAAGTCTACGGCGGCGCGGAAAGTATGTGCCCCTTCCCTCAACCCCACAAGCGCCCCCAGCCCGAACACTCCACAGCGAGGCGGTGGATCGGATAGGCACGGCAGCGCAGTTGGATGAAGATGCGCTGCTGAGGCTTCGGCAAAGCTCGCATCGCATGCACGAATTGCTGCAGCCGACGCTCGATGGCGCAGTCAGAGTCAAACCACAGCTGCCATACTGCATTGACGTTTGTGACTAACAGCTGCGCGTCGAGCGAGTCGTTAAAGCCACTAGGAGATGCTCGCCGTTCAGAATTGTACCAAAACGCACGAGCAATATCGAAAAAGGTATAGAACCATATGAATTCGACATGCACATCGATTCCGTCTGGGCGTCGCCACCAGAAACTGTCAGCATGAATGCGCTTCGCCTCGAAATTATCTTCTAGGTACGACCCAAGACCGTTGAACTGCTCGCGGACCAGCGAGTCCCCTGCCATCACAATCTTGGTGATGCCCTGGCGCTGCCAGCAGCGCCCCACCTCGTCTCGCGTGTACCGTGGAAGCTCGCCCGCCTCGGGCTCCCAGTCGGCCGTCAAGTTGGGGGCCTGACCGCCGAAGCGCCACCGCCCGGGGCCCTGGACGTAACCGCACGCGCCCGGCGCGCAGGGCGCCGCCCGACCCCGCAGCTCGGCGGCCGCCGCGGGCCGAGGCGTGCCCAGGGCCATGGGGCTTCCCCAGACGTGGGACTCCGCGTGGCGCAGCACGTCCTTGATGGGGGCCTGCAGAATGCTCCAGCCGCCGAGGTACCTCCACTGGTCCGAATCGCTCCGCGGCACGCCCGACGTGCAGTTCCCCGGCACCATCCTGCTGCCTGCCTCCAGCAGCGTGCACACGGCGCCCTGCAGGCTCCAAGCGTAGCAGCGCTCGTCGCTCGAGCAGAGGTCGCAGCAGAACTCCGGCGGGTGACCTGCCGAGGACAGGTTCACCTCCTCACGGCCTGCCTGGAAGCTCCCCTGCCGCTGCACCAACCGCCTCCCGGCCAAACACCAGCCCTTACCGTTGCCGGCGTTGCCGACGCAACTGCCGTAGGCTGGCTCGACGGTTGCGTTCACCCACAGGACGCGCACGTGCAAATCGTAGGCGCGGGCCTCCCGCGGCGAGAAGGAGACACGCCAAGCGCACTCCGCGGGCACAGCCTCCACGTCCGCGCGCTCCACGAGCTGCTCGTCGAGCTGGTCGCCATCGGCGATGAGCGCAGCCCACAGGGTCAGGGATTCGGCAAGCGAGGGGCACGGCGTGCTGCTGCTCGGGGCGCCCTCAAACTGGGCGCGCACCCGAAGCGAGGTGGGGCGGCCAGCCTGGAAAGGCCCGGCACCAGCGGCATGCGGCTCCAGCACAAGCCGCAGCCCCAGCTGCTCCAGCAGAAACGCCCGAGCACTGCGCGACGCGGCGCCAGAGAGGTTTCTGCGCGGGGCGTCCAGCACACGCGTTGGGAGGCTCGGGCTCGAACAGCTGGACGTAGTTCCAAACCAAAGCCTGCTCTGTTCAACAGTCTTACCCGACAACCTTCGCGCCAGAATAGCGATGTCCCCCACAATCAGGAGGCCGAGTACGATAATAGCCGCGACCCGGAAGCTCATGGTCTGACACCACGGGAACCAGACGTGGAAGCCATCTCCAAGGTACAAGAAACGCTTCCACAAGACGTTCTGGTGAGCGCAACACCACCCACTCTTGAAGAGAGCATGCATCTGGACTTCACGAGTGAATGTTCGGCTGGTACAGCCTGCGCCAAAACAATTACGGAAAAACGGCCCCATGGCAGGTCCAACGCGGACCCAGGGCCGCCCTCAAAACGGCCACAAGGTGTCTCGCCTGCACAACCTCTGGAGCAATTCACAAATAAATTAAATCGACCCAGCTAGAGACCTTACCTCGGCCATCGAAAAACAACACGCACAAGCGAGTTCTAGAGTTTCTGCCGTGACGCACTTCTTATCTCAGGATGCCATGCAGTGGCATCACAAGGTCGGAAAGCGGCCGCAAGGTTCCCTCGAGACCACTCCACGTATGGAAGACCCCCCAACCTCTCAAAAGAGGCCCACGAGACAGGGACACGACGCTGACAGTCGGCCCGAAGACGGTCGACGACAGCCCAAGATGGCCCTGCGGGACGACGGCCAGAAACTGCACAGTCGAGCAGGACTCCCTTCCCCCGCCACCCCTTTTCCCAGAACAGGACCTTTCCCCGGGCCACCTCCTGGACACCAGTCAGAGATCAAAGCACGGCCTAAGCAAACGCCAACACGAGCCCAGGACGGCCCAAGACAGCACAGGACAGCCGAAAGCGATGGTCGACGCCCGCAACGGTCTCCAAGATGGCTGACTCCCTCCTCGACTGAGACTGGCCCAAGAGAGCGCACGGAGTCCCAAGAGAACCCACGAAACAGCCCAAGAAAGCCCGAGACGATCCCAGAACGGCCGAAGACAAGCCCAGGGCAGCCTCAAGAGAATCACCAGAGGCGGCCCGATAGCTTTTGTTTTTGATATGGCTCCACCACCACGTGACCACTTGACTGTAAGGCCACGTGCGCCGGATCCACCGTAAGCCCGCCGAAGACGCTGAAACGAAGGCGTCTAGCGTTGAGATCTTTCCCAAGCAGCACACTGTTCGGAATCCGCTTTCCCTCATGGGGGCTATTCGAACAGAGGCGGCCCGATCAGGTCCCAAGACGTACGGGCCCGATGCTGGCACATTGCTTCAGGACGGCCAGGGAGAGCGGAAGAGGGACAGAGAGGGCCCCAATGCGGCCTCTGGAAGCCCCAATAGGACACCGAAAAGACCCGAGAAGCTCCCAAGCCCCCCTCAGGATCCTGAAATAACCACATTTGACGCTGACTGGATGCACTGTAGCCGCCCAGCCGTGTTGCCGCGAGACGGTGGGCAACAGTTTCCGTACCCCCGTCTACTCCCTAAGTGGCGGAGAAGAAACGTAGCACTCTCTCGACGGCAGCTCCTCTGCGTTCGTTGCGCTTAGCTGGAATTCCCACCAGGCGGGCGTGAGTGGTCTAACGAGCTCGTTCTGCTAATCCCACCAGCCCTCTGGGCGTCGGTGGTTTAGAGCGTTTCCTCTTCCACCCCTCCTTCTTCCCCTTCGGGGAGGGGTTTACCCCTCCCCCTACCCCCTCCCCACTGACCTTGACAGGGGGGGCGGGGAGCGGTCAGAGCGTCCAACACGGCCTCGCCGAGGAAGCCAAAATCATTGATTTTACTAAGGTGTTGGCCCCATTTTGGCCCCCAGAGGGGGCAGCACTAATTGAAGCGCCCCTCTTCTTTGATCGATTTCCTCCAAGATGGCCCCAAGAAGCGCCCAGGAGGCACCAAGAGGCCCCAAGATGGCCCCAAGGTGGCCCCAAGAGGCCCCCAAGAGGCCCCCAAGAGGATCCCAAACGGCCCAAAGAGGCCCCCCCGAGGCACCCAAGACGCCGAAAAGCCCCTCAGGACGACCCTCTACTCGTCTGGGCGTCGTTTCTGGACGGGCTGGTGGGGATACGCGAAGCGTCTAGAATTCCCTTCTTCCCCTCGGGGGGGGGGAGTCCCCTCCCTCTAACCCTTCCACCTGCGTCTGGAAACCTGCCCCCGCGAGGTGTCAGAGGGTCCGTTTTGGCCACAGGTGGCTCTAAGAGGGCCCCAGAAAGCCCAAGATGGCCTCCAAGATCGCTCAAGATATTCCAAGATTGTTCAAGATACCCTTCAACGTGTTTCCAAGAGCCCTCAAGATCGCCTAAGGACGACCCCAAGTGCCCTCTGAGCCTCCCAAGGAAGCCCCCAGGAGGCCGAGTCCTTCAAACCCAATGTGTTGTGCAACTGTTGTTTGCCGTATCGCCTTTTCGCTTCCGATGGGCTCTTGAGGCCTCAAGATGGTCCCAAGAGGGGCCCAAGACGGCCCAACGAGCTCCCAAGACCGCCCCAAGAGCGCCCCAAGAGGGCCCCAAGAGGCCAACCGTCAGGCCCAGAAGGGGGGGGCAGTACTTGAGCGTCCACTTCTTTGCTCGATGGTCCCCAATATAGCTCCGAGAGGGGCCCCCATGGCCTCCAAGCGGGCCCCAAGAGAGCCCCAAGTGAGCCCAGCCCTGAGAGGGCCCAAGAGGCCTCCAAGATGGCCACGAGAAAGCCCCACGATGGCCCCAAGAGGCCTCCAAGACGCTCCCAGAGCGAAAGGTCGCCAAGGTCTTCATATTGACTCCGGTCGTAATCGTCCTCGTCGTCGTCGCTGTCGTCGGCGGCGGCGGCGGCCCTGGGCGCGCACGACGTATTACAGGCACCGCAAGCAACGACGAAAAAACACTCAACCAGGACAACCACGATTAGCCGCGAAGCGCGCGCAACGGTGCGGACCCCACTCATCAAACGCACAGAGAGCCTGTGGCGTATGTCGTTGAGTGGTTGCCTGTCGTCGCTCCCTGAATGGATCCCCCTCTTCGTCGTAGTCAATTCGTCGTAGTCGTAGTCGTAGACCTAGTCGTCAGCATCGTCGTCTTCGTCGTTCCTGGTCAGGGCAACTCGCCTCGTGTCTGTTTTTGGGTGGGCTGGTGGGGGTACGAGAAACGTCAAGAATTGTCTGATTGTCTGTGGCCCCCGATCCCGGTCATCGGTGCGTCCCATTCGGCGCTTTGCCCGCCCCAGCGCTGGGAAGGGGTAAAGAGGAAAAGGGGAGGCGAAGGGGGAGGTGAAGGCGGAGCAGGGGAGCGCGGGATGAGGGAAGAAGAAGGAGGGGGGAAGGTCAGTCAGTCAGTCAAGCCCGGCGCTCCAACGGCGCATTTGCAGATAAAAAGTTACAGCGCAGTACAGAAGTTGCTATGCGCCAGCCTTTGACACGGCGCTCGGGCACCACTGCCGCCACTGAGCCGGGTTTCCGGCAAGGCGCGCGGGCAGAAGAGTGCACAATTGGCATCCCTTCGACTACGGCGCAAGCGAAAGACAGAACACCCGACTGTGAAGCGGAGGGGGGAAGGGGACGGCACTAAATCGATGCTGACACTCGCCATGGATGCCAGCGACGGAATCGGCATGGAGCGCACCAACTTGAGCGCTGGACAACGGTGTCTGACCGAAGAAGACTACGCGGGACGGCTGCCCGCCAGCTGCGAATCGCTCACAGACGGCCCTCATCGCAATGCTCCCACTTGGCCCTAGCTACCACAGCGCCCAGAATCAGGCGAGTT
This sequence comes from Prorocentrum cordatum, assembly GCA_963575745.1. Taxonomy (NCBI): domain Eukaryota; class Dinophyceae; order Prorocentrales; family Prorocentraceae; genus Prorocentrum; species Prorocentrum cordatum. Next base: position 921,679 of record CAUYUJ010008335.1, read on the forward strand.
GGATCAATCGCGTCTGCATCCCACAAGGGCGCGCTGCATGAGCCAATCAGTTTCGCCAAGGATACGGGCCCAGCCGTCGACTGCAAGCGATGCATTACAAGCGCTCAAATGATTCCATCTCCTACCTTCTCGAACCACGAGCGCAGCTTGAACGCACCGACACGGCCGCACGACACTGGTGGGACTACCTGGGCCTAGCGAGAGTGCTGAGCACGGTGCATGCGTCTACCCTATGGCCATAATCGGTGGGATTCCAAATCCAACGGGTGCTAACGGCTGGTGGCGCGCAGGACGTCAAGAAGTATTGCGCAAAATCTGCTCAGCCAGGTTTTGCAAACCGCAGGCGCGACCCACTTCGCAGCCACGGAGAAAATCATACCTGCAGTCTACGACGCACTAGTCAAAGAACGCATGGATGCACTAAGAGCCAACAACCACGCAAAACCTGAACAACGCGCTACTCCTACGAGTAACCGAGCACATCAACCGTGTACGCCACAGGGCGCAACACGAACGCGAACGTCAACAAAGCTGGACTGCAGAAACCGCGAACAGAGGCGAAGATCAAGAGGACTGGCGGACATCCCGACTTCTTGCTGCGAGTGACACGGGCGCGAGGCGACACGCAGAACGCGTTCGCGTCGGTCCACAACCAACCTCTGGACGAGGCCACGGAGCGGGTCAACCGCCACGACGCTCACGACATCCTGAAGAAGAGGTGCCGCGCAGGCTGCTTACTGGTGGACGTTTCAGACGGCAATTGCGCGTTCAAGAATCACGACGGCTGCTACATAGGCAATGACAACGCCGCGACGCTGTACCACGCTGAGCACCAGGAACATATCGCGCAATGGCCGACTCAGCTGAAGACGGACCGTCCACGTGAACTACATACAGGCCCAGGGCCTGGTCACGAAAGACTGCATTCATCTCTCCCTACGGGTCTAGGCCGTCAACTAGACTCGCAAAGTCCACTACCGCGACGGAATGGCCGCATGCACCTGCAAGTCCGACGCAAAACTTGACATTGAGCTTGACAACGTCTACGCCTCGCAGAGTACAGACAAGAAAGGTATCACCTCACGCTAGGACGATTCACG
>CAUYUJ010008335.1:927778-930278 GCA_963575745.1 Prorocentrum cordatum
TTTTGTACGTGTCCAATCTGGTTTGTATACGTTTCCTATATATCATGTATGCGTTTCCAATATGTTTCCTATACGTTTTGCACACGCTTCCTTAATGATTTCAATAAGTTTCCGATGTGTTTCCTATACGTTTTGTATGCGTCTCCCTTGCGTTTCCTATATGTTTACTATGCGTTTCTTACATGTTTCCTATACGTGTTGTACACGTTTCCTACACGTTTCTTATATGTTTCCTATGCGTCTCTTATGTGTTTCTCATACGTTTCTTATATGACAACCCCGCATCATCCTTCCCCTTCGCCCTCCTCGCCCAGGCGGTGTTTGGCGGCACCGAGACGGCCCAAAAGCCTTCCAAGAAACCCCCAGGAGCGCCCCGAAACGGCCCAAGACGCTTCCAAAATGGCCCCAAAACGGCCCAAGAGAGCCCCAAGACGACCCAAGAGGCGCCCAAGACGACCCACGAGAGCCCCAAGACGACCCAAGAGGCGCCCAAGACGCCCCAAGAGAGCCCCAGGAGGCCCCAAAGAGGCCCCAAAGAGGCCCCAAGAGGCCCCCAGCAAGCCACCAGCAGGCCCCAAGAGGCCGCCAAAAGGCCGACTGATGCCCCCAGCCGCCGCCGTCGCCGCGACCGCGGCTGCGGCCGCGGCGGCGGCTCGCACCCAGGGCCCGGTCTGCCCTACTACTACTACTACTACTACTACTACTACTATTACTACTACTACTACTACTACTACTACTACTACTACTACTACTACTGCTACTACTACTACTACTACTACTACTACTACTACTACTACTACTACTACTACGACTACGACGATTACTAATAATAACACTACTGCTACTGCTACTACTACTGGTACTACTGGTAGTAGTACGGTTGAGCATAAAACTGATATTACTATCATGAGTAACCGTAGCAGTTTTAATCATATTCCTACTATGACTACTAATTGCGTTGCTTGCAATAGTTGTACTAATATGAATAGTCCCCATATCAGCCGTATGCTTATTCGTGTTATGGCGGTCACCATGACCATACACAGAATAAATCGAATTGGCATTGGTTGAAATATGCAGCCGTATGCGTATAACCACTACTACTACAACCACTACTACTACTACTACTACTACTACTACTACGGCTACTACTACTACGACGACTACTGCGACTACGGCTACTACAACTACTACTACTGCTGTTGCGAATGCCAATATTTGGAATACTACTACACCTTCTGCTACTACTACCCCTACGACTGGTATTACTACTGCGACTCCTACCACTTATACTGATGATCTACTACGGCCAATACTACAAACACTACAAGTACGACTACTACTACTAGTACTACGACTGCTAGTACAACTACTACTACTCCTATGGCTACTACTGCAAGTGCCAATCCTACTGCAATTACTTCTACTACTACACATAGGACACCTACTACTACTACTACTACTACTACTACTACTAGTACGCCTACTATTAGTACGCCTACTACTACCAACGCTGCCCAACAATACTACTACTACTACTACTACTACTACTAGTACTCCTACTACTACTACTACTACTTCTACTACTACTACTACTACTGCTGCTTCTACTGGTACTACTAGTATTCATGCTACCGCTACGACTACTACGACCACAAGTCCGACTGCTACCACTACCAGTACTACTACCACTACCAGTACTACCACTGATACTGCCACATCTACGATCCTTATTACCACTACTACCACTACTTCTACTATGACCACTATTACTACTACTACTACTACTACTACTACTACTACTACTACTACGACTACTACTACTACTACTAACACTACGAGTGCTATCGCTGCTACGACTATTACTACTACGACTGCGACTGCAACTACCACTACTGCGAGCACTACACATGCTACTCGCACTAATACTCCTACTACTACAACAAAGACCTGGACTTCTAAATCTGCTACCAATACGACTACTAGTACCATTATAACGGCTACCCCTACTACTACTATTACAACTACTACTACTACTACTACTACTACGACTAGTACTACCACGGCTGCTACTACCAGTACTACTACAAATACGACTACTACTACGACTACTACTACTACTACGACTACTACTACTACTACGACCACTACTACTACTACGACGACGACTACTACTACTACTAATACTACGACTACCTACCTATTTATCTGCCTACCTACCTACCTAAATACCTACTACTACTACTACGACTACTACCACCACGAATGCCACTAATACTAGTACGACTACTACTACTACCACTGCTACCACCAACACTACTACAATTGGCGCGACTACTATTTCAAGTACGATTACTACTACTACGACTACAATACTACTTCAACGATTACTACTACTATTACAAATGCGATTTCTACTACTACACCAGTACTACTCCTACTCCACCGGCTTCTACTGCTACTAGTACTACTTCGACTACTACGACTGCTACCACTACTG
>CAUYUJ010008335.1:937778-1237778 GCA_963575745.1 Prorocentrum cordatum
TTGCCCTCGGCAATGGCCACATCGCCGAGGGGGCCACCAGGCCGAAGACGCCGCCGACGCCCGAGACGAGCTCGGAGCCGTCAAACAGCTCGACCAAGTTCAGCTTCGGAGTTCCAGCAATGGCTTCGTCTACGTCGACGGTCGTGGATGTCCAGTCCCCGACACTTGCCGATGGCATTCCGGGGCAAGCCCTCCCTTCGACTCTGAACAACTTTCGCAGACACGTCGCTGTCGGCAAGGCCCCGTTTGTCCCCGATGGCCTTGGGCAACGCCAGCAAAGTCGACAACCGCTGCTCCTTATCGGGACCAGCATGTTCATAGCCAGGCGATGGCCGATCCTCAATCATCAATGGAAGGAGACCAGGGCAGCTGACCGTCTTCTGCCCACACTGCCGTCTTCGCTGACTCCCCGTGCATGTCCTCGCTGCTGCACCCGGGGGACGCGCCGAGGTGGCGCAAGAGAGTCAACAGAGCGAGGGCGGAGGGTGTTCCTGCGGCTCAAGCAGGCCGATGAAATGCTTGCACCACTTCCACCAGCGCCCAGCGCAGTCTCTGCGCACACAAGAAGGAAGGGTCTTTGATCAGGGACCGGCCACCAGGCGCCATGGCGCGAGCTGCAGAGAGTCGATGAGGCGTCGGCCTGAGGCGGGCTGCCTCGCAGAGGGAGCCCTGTCGCGTGGAGGTCACAGTTGCCCGACATGGCATTGAACCTCGCCTCGTTCCCTCCCCCTCTCGAACTCCCTCCTCTCTCGTGTTGGCTCCCTCTTCCCTCGCTCCCTCCCTCCCCCCGCGGGGAGAAGAGGAGCCATCCCTCCTGCCCCCCACCCCACCCTGGCCGTCCCAGCTCCAGAGCCCACCTCCTGATCCGGGGCGCCAGACGCCTCCTTGGACGGGCGAGCGCCCCGCCAGCTGCTCGAGTCGCCTCGGTGGGTGCGGGAGCTGGGCGCATCGAGGGAGAAGGGGGGGGGGGGGAGGGAGGGAGGGAGGGAGGGAGGCAGGAAGGGACGGGAGGGAGGGAGCAAGAGGAGGAGGAGGGAGGGAGGGAGGGGACGGGGATGGAGGGAACGGGGATGAGCTCGGTTGGCAAAAGCAGTCTCACGGAAGCCTGGATTGCAATCGTATTAAAAGGCGCACTGAAGACAGGCAAGGTCGATAAATTTACAAATGATGCCCTCAGTGCCTGCGCGCCAATCTAAAACGGGCTGCTGAATACGCAATGCCACGTATGTGGAGGTCAGTGCTGACTAGACTCGAAGGGTGTAAGAGCAACGAGAACGTAAGAACAGCGACCAAGGCACGCCAGCCATTACAAATAGTGTGAACGTTGTGGGGACTGCGGCCGATGCGTCGGGCAAGCGCCGATATCGCATCGCTGAGATGATCCAGGGGCATCCTTACTGGTGAACGTTTTCTGATTTGGCGTTTCGACATTGGGCGAAAGGAGGGGGAGGGGGGGCTCTGGCTCCAGGCCTCTGCTGAATGCCACTGTTTAAAGCAGTGCATCCTGTGGGGGAGACCCCATCTGCTCGAAACAGACGCGGAAAAAGACAAGATCTACTCCATGGGGTGGGGGAGGGGGGGTCGAGGGCCCGCGCCGATCGGTAAAACAACACATAAAATCGAACACCTAGCCGTTGATCTGCTGACGCCTGTTGTAAGAAAACCGTCAAATCGTGGGGTGCTATAATGGAGTGGCGGGCTGCGTAAGTGCTCTCGGCGTCAGAAGAAGCATGTAGTGGCAGCTGCATGCCGTGCATGTGACGAACCTGAACAACCTGTTGCGCGATGATGTGCGACTTGTGATCTCATCGTACTGTTGGCGGAGAGAGGGGGCGGAGGTAGCGCAAAGTATGGAGGAAGGAGGGGCGAAAGGTCGTGTTTGGGAAGTCAAGGGCGGGGCTCAAGGGTTCCGGAGAGTTCTGTCCGTTTCTAAGAGGTGCGAGGGGCTTCAGGGGGCCAGAGGATGGAGGCAGGAAGACCACGAGCGGGAGCAAAAGCAGGAGAGAGGATGAGAAGAATGGAGCGGCGAGCAGAAGCAGCAGCAGGAGGGAGGAGGCGGGCGTCTCCAGAAGAACCCCGTGACGCGGCAAAGGTCCACCGAACGACTGGCGGACATCGGACCAGACAGTGTCAAAGAAGACCTGACCACGTCGCAGGGGCCGGAAACACGAGAAACCAAGAAAACAAACCAAGGTCAGAGAAAACGAGACCACGACCCAAGGGCCGAGAAAACGAGAACACGAGAAAACTAACCATTCTCAAAGAACACGAGACCGCGCCCGTGGGGCAGAGAAAACGCGAAAACGATACAAAAAACCATGGTCCGACCCAGGGGCCGACAAATCGAGAACACGAGAAAACGAACTCTTGCCCGACAAAACGAAACCACGACCCATGGGCCGAGAAAGCTAGAAAACGATACCAACACCAACGAGAAAACGAAACCAAAACACAGAGGCCAAGAAACAAAACAACTATAATACGAACCAAGATGAAAGAACACCAGGCCACGGCCCAGGCGCCGACTGCGCAGCCGACGTGGCGGGAGCGACGGCGGCGAGACTGCCCAGGCCCGACGCCGAAGAGGAGGAGCGGAGGGAGGAAAGGGAGGGGGAGGAGGAGGAGGACGGGGAGGAGGAGGAGGAGGAATAATAAGAAGAATAATCATACGAAGAAGAAGAACAATCAAAAAGGAAGAATCCGAAAAATGATTATAAGACGCGTAATAATAAGAAAAAGAATAATAATAACAACAACACGAACGCCACAATCGCAGGATCCAGGCTTCCTCGGCGGAGAAAGAAGGAAGAGGGATAGGAGGAGGAGGAGGATTTTTTTTGAGCACTGTGGCTCTCGCTGCATGCTTAAAGCACACTGAAAGTGTCAGAAAGTAAGGTGACCCCTTTCGCTTTGGGATGGAGTCCCTTACAGATCTTGTTCCAGGCGTCAGAGATGTAAACCGAAACCTTCTGACCTGGACAAATCTTACTGAGTGATGCAAGGCGGGCTCCACTAGTGTATCTCTGGCGCAGCGTACAAACGACAACAAACGAACCGTTCTAACAATCCAGAAGGATACACTTGTGGTTTAAATCTCTAAGACGCCGAACATCCACTCTCATAGAATCAGAACAATGTCCAGGGGCAGGCTCTTTGTCGGCGGCGTTGCGCGACGTCCTGAGGCACCCTTGACAAATCCAAAAACGTTGGTCCCCTCCAGGAGGCCCGAGCCACTCCCACCGATGAGGCGAGGTTGAGGAGCGGGGGGCCTGAGCGGGGGCAGACCACGAAGCACGGGAGAGGTCCGTGCGCGGCCAAAGCGGCAGAAGAGCAGCACACAATCTGACCGCCATGAGCGCCGAATCCCACCAGCCCTTTAGGGCGTAGGTGGTCTAGAGCGTTTCCTCTGCCAACCCCCCTTTTTTCCCTTCGGGGAGGGGTTTACCCCTCCCCTTACCCCTCCCCACTGACCTGGACGGGGCGTTCCGCGACGCGTTGGGACGCCCAAGATGGCCCAAGACTGCTCCAAGAGCGAAAAGGCGAGAAAGCACAAAACATTGATTTTCCTTAGGTTTTGGAAGGATTTTGGCCTCTTGGGGGGGCCCAAGAGGCGATCCGAGGCACTCTAGAGGGGCGAGGCTAATTAAGGCTCCCCCCTTCTTTGATATATATTCCCAACATGGCCCCAAGAGCGCCCCGAAGGCTCCCAAGAGCGCCCCAAGAGCGCCCCAAGAGCGCCCCAAGAGGGCCCCAAGAGGCGCCCAAGATGCCTCCAAGAGGCTCCCAAGAGACTCCCAAGAGGCCCCAAGATAATCCAATATGGCCCAAGACGGCTCCAAGAGCGAAAAGGCGAGAAAGCAAAAAACAATGATTTTCTGTAGGTTTTGGACGGGTTTTGGCTTCTTGGGGGGGGGCCCAAGAGGCGACTCGAGGCACTCTAGAGGGGCGGGGCTAATTAAAGCTCCACCCTTCTTTGATAGATCTCCTCCAAGATGGCGCCATGAGCACCCCGAAGGCACCCAAGAGCGCCCCAAGAGCGCCCCAAGAGAACCCCAAGAGGCTCCAAGAGACGCCAAGAGGCGCCCAAGAGGCCTCCAAAAGGCTCCCAAGAGACCCCCAAGAGGCCCCAAGAGGCTCCCAAGATGGCCCAAGAAGGCTCCAAGAGCGAAAATGCGAGAAAGCAAAAAACATTGATTTTCCATAGGTTTTGTAAGGATTTTGGCCTCTTGGGGAGCCCAAGAGGCGACTCGAGGCACTCTAGAGGGGCAGCGCTAATTGGGGACCCCCCCTTCTTTGATAGATCTCCTCCAAGATGGCCCCAAGAGCGCCTCGAAGGCTCCCAAGAGCGCCCCAAGAGCGCCCCAAGAGGCCCCAAGAGGCCCCCAAGAGGCCTCCAAGAGGCCTCCAAGAGACTCCCAAAAGGCCACAAGAAGCTCCCCGAGATACGCAAGAGGCCTCCGGGACCGCCAAGAGGCCCCAAAGACGGCCCAAGAGGCCCCCAAGCTCGCCATTGTCCTCCTCCTCCTCCTCTTTTTCTCCCTCCTCCCTCCTCCCCCTCCCCCTCCTCCGCCTCCTCCTTCTCCTCCTCCTCCTCCTCCTTCTCGTCCTCCTCGTCCTCGCCCTCCTCCATCTCCTCCTCCTCATCTTCCTCCTCCTCCTCCTCCTCCTCCTCCCCCTCCTCCTCCTGCCCCCCCTCCTGCTCCTCGTCTTCCTCCTCCTACTCCGACGACGACGACTCCTCCTACATCCTCCCCCTCTTGGGGCGTATGGCGGCTCAACCCGCTCCTTGTTATTCTGCATGCTCCCCCGCTTCCCTCATCACCTCCACTCCCCTGGGGCTCATTTCTGGACGGGCTGGTGGGGATACGCGAAGCGTCTAGAATTCACAAGAGTAGTGCATGCGTTAGCTATATCCTCCGACGGCGCCTGGTGGGACTCAGCTCCCAGCTTGGCGGCCTTATCGGCGAAATCATTTCCTATCCTTCGAAAACGCTCGTCATCGTGGATCTCTGGATCGTCGATGGGAAGATGCGCAGGCACTTTCTCGCACCCAAGCGTCCTTTTTCCTCCAAGCGAACGACCCTGAGCGACGAGCCCCGCATAAGGACGCTTGGGTGAGATCTGTTGGTGTCGGGCCATGCCGTGCATGGAGACAACATTCTGGCAATCTGAATGCAGAATAGCAGGTGCAGACAAGAAAGCGCACGCCATGGCATAAGCCGAAAATTCACCAGCCTGGGGAGTCTGGGGGCAACTGTCCCACACGGGGCCCCAGCTCCAAGCTAGAAGATTTGCACGGGGGCCCATCATCGCTAAACCCCAACCAGCTCTGTTCGAGCTGCGGACCACCCGTCGAGAACACGAGCCATCAAGGAAGACGTGGCCCCACATCTGGCGTCGGCCGTCGCGGGGCATCTCCATGCCTTCGGCCGCGAAGCCTTCAGGAAAAAACTGAAACTGGATACCATCATCCTCCTCGGATCTACTGTCGGACTTAGGGGGCGGAAGCACACTCTGGGGGTGTCCAAACAAACCAGAGGTGAGGTGGAACCGTTCTCTCTCCGAAACCGCTTCGAACCGACTCAATACCTGCTCCAGAGTACTGCGAGGAATCAGCTCCCTCCGCTCCTCCTCCACCGCCGAACATGCATAAAGCCGATGAAAAATCGCGCCACCAGGCTGATGGCAGAGTGGGCAACGATCGTCCACTTCGCAACCTGCAGCTCGTGCACGGGCGTAGGGCCAAATTCCTTGACAGGCACAACAACGGATAGTTCCTTTCTGGCGAGCAGTAAATTTTTTGGAACGAAGGGCTTTGATGACGACATCAAAACATAACGACTCGGCCCCTTCGGGGCCGTACTTGGCAGCCGCTTCTCTCTCCAACGACCGCCAAACCCCCTATTTGAGGAAAACCTGGAGGAGAGAAGGAGGCGTAAGCGCGAGCGAATGCTCAACTCCCAAATCGCTGACCATGACAAAAGGCGAGGGCATGCTCCATCCCAAGCGGGCCAGGGATAACTTCATGGCCCCTATGGGCCCGCTCACAGTCCTCCAGGTCCAGGAGCGCCCGAAGACATCGCGCCACATGTTTCTGAGCTCGGCCCAGGAAAAACAAACTTCGGAGGCACTCGTGGCACGGGCCCAAACTTCCTTGGCCCACCTGATGGCCGGCGCCACCGCACCCCACCACGCAGGATCGCCTTCAATCCTGCTGAGGATGGTTAAACTTCGGCCTCCGCAGGCAGGCGTCATAGTGGAGGCACACATACGTCTGACTTTAGTTAACTCCCCGTCACTGACCCCGTGAATTTCCGCCCCATTATTGACTCCCGCGAGACGTCCCGCAGTGCAGAGCTTGGTAGCCCTTGGTCCTAGAACTCCTCTTTGACGCGCCAGCCTGCCTGCTCGCCTAGAGGCTCTCGCAAAGCGCGTATTCGCCCTGCTGTTGCGCCCTCGAACTCGCCTGGCGCAGGCTGCAGTGTCATCGATCCCTAAATTGACGAACGACTCAGTACAGACTCCTCCATGCCCCCCAAGCCGTTTCTGGACATGTCTGGCGATTTCCTTGGAGGACGCAACCAGCCCGACCGTGTCGGGGGAGACTTGCGCGAAAGGAACCTTGTCGATGATCTCCTCAAGGGACTTAGCCGCTCGAGGGAGTTCTTTCATAATGTGCCTAGGGGTCCCAATCGCATTAATCCCTAGGTCATCAATGTAAGCGTCAAACGTGATCCCCTTAGGGACCTCCAGTTGATCAAAACCCAGCAGGGCAAAGATCCTGATCATAGTGGTGGCAAAGCTGCATCCCGCTGTGATTCCAACTCTCGCGTACGTGGGAGGCGCAACCACTCCCGCCAGCACTAAGAAACAGGCAGCACGGTACCCCGCCATGCACACATCGGCGAGCGCATCAGGGAGACCGTGCTGCCTGCATCGAAGAGCCAGAAGTTCAAGAGGGATGCGCTCGTAGTACTTAACGAAATCCCAGAGAAGAGTACAGGCCTCCTGCCCGCAGGCTCGGGGAGACTCCGAACGGGCGCTTTGCCTCCATACAACATCGCACGCGGACTTGAATTTTCCCGCCGCCCAATGCTCTCTCTGGTGTTTCCCTTCCCACTCGACCGCGTAATCTCTCCTGCATTTCCCCCGTAACCTGTACAGACTAGGAAAGGCCCCGATGGGGCGGAAGCCTGAGGAGGGCTTCGGAAGCATGGCAATAATCACTGCCTCCAGCTGAGGGGGAAGGGTACCCGTGAGTTCCATCAAAGTGAAGAAACGCGAGAGGGCCCACAAGGCCCCGTCGGCCAGCACAGAAACGTGTCTCAGGTGAAACCCGTTCAGGCCCGTGGCAGACCTGTGGGCAAAAGTGCGAGAAACCTTCCGAATAATGTCAACAGAGATGGGTGGGAGGGGGGCATTCACTTTCCCTGGCCTTTTCTGAGGTACAGGGAGCCCTTCCCACAAGTAGCGGAAGCGAACAGCTTCGGCGGCCAGGAGCGCCTGCGGGTCGGACACCACGCAGTCTCCAGCACTAAGTGTAGTGGATGGTGTCCATCCTTGAGGATCTCTGGTGTAGCCATGCGCCCTACGCCCGCCATGATCGACATTCTCGGTGAGCCAGTCCGCCCAATCCCGTCTGGCCTTGGCGGCGTCGAAGGCGCTACATTCAGACACAAAGTCGGTAACCTGGGTAGAGACCTCTTCGACTTGGGCAATCAAAACCTCCTGAGCCTCCAAAAAGCTAGGATCACCGCCCGACCCATCCAGCGGGTCAACCAAAACCTTGAGGTCCAAAATCACAGAGGAAACACGACCGAAAACCTCTTCAATCCCAGGGAACAGGCTGTCGGGCTTACACAAGCTAGGGGGGGGAGACGACAGAACGCACCCCACTTCCCTAGCCTGAGGCCAATCCCCCCCTCTGCACACACATAGAAAGCCGTTTAAACTTCGAAGCGAGCCAGCGGCAGGCGTGGAGCTGGGGGTAACGCACGCACCCGTGGTCTTTACTGAGGATCGGCCTCCGATGGGTCTTGGGCCCCACACCCCTCGACCCCAAAACAGGAAGTTGAACCCCGAAAGTCCTTGATCGTTCACGTTCGGCAAGACCCGCCCAAGACGCGTAAGCTTCACGAAATAGGCGAGCAGTCATAACCCCATCGTCCCCTCTCTTGGCTCGAATGAAAGTCGCGTCCAGCTGGGCATGCACTCGCTTAAAGTCCATCGGCTCTGGCTGAGGACCGAAAGGAACTTCCGATGGGAGAGGAGGCGGGCGTCTGAAAGCGAGGTAGTGCATCTGGGCCAGACCAGCATGAAACTCGAGACAAACTGGACTGTGCGGAAAGAACCCTGCCTCCTCGATTATGCGAACTTCGGCTGCGCCCTTTGACAGCCCAGAGGAAACCACGAAGTAGTCGTAGACTTTGCCCGCGCCAGCGTGGCAAGTAGGCTTGCTGGGGTCGATGACCTGACCAACCAGGGTGCTCGCGAAAAAGGACTTGGCGAGTTCGGAAGGCTCCATGTTCCAGTCTCCCCCGACAAGGAATGGTTTCCCGCGGGTGGACCCTTCCGCCCCTATAGCCGACAACATCTCGAGGTCAGGTTCCGAAAGCCCTTCAGAGTCGCGCATATAAACAGAACAAACTTGAATCACGTCCCCCTGGGGCGCATGCACCAGAGCCGTCATGGCCCTGTGGGGGGCCAGCTCGAGCCCCGAGGGCGCCCTATGAAGCCCCAGAGTGGCGCGCCACAGAATCGAAACTCCCGCAGAGGGGCCCCCCTTCGGGCCCAGTCGTGCCAGGGGCCCAAAGAGATTTGAAACCGAGGCCGAGACAGACGGAAGAGGCTCTATCCAGAGCCTCCTGAGTCAAGAGCTTGTGCTCTTGGACTAGAATCACTTCAGCATCTACACTGGGGAGCCACTCCTTCACCGACCCCCAGGCATTACCATTGACCGACACGACTCTCAGACGGAACGACTGTTGGCCTGGAGGTGGCGGGGGCAAAAAAGGGGCCTCCATGCTCAGTACCAAAACCTGGCTCCGAGCAAGAAGCATCCCTATCGCGAACGCTGAGACTTGTATTTCGAGGCAAAACAGGAAGAAGTTGGGCACGAGGAGGAGGGGCCCTGACATCATGTGCTCGCTGTCGGCCTCCCTCCGAAGAAACTGAACTGGAACACCTGTCAGGTGTTGCTCGTAAAGAAAAGTGGACATCCCCCCCTTCAGGCCTGCTGCCCGTCAGGGGGGCTGCGATTATTCTGCTCACTGTGCCGCTCACCTGAGCCGCTGCTCGCAGGAATTGACTGCTGCTGCTGAACCCGCTCTGCAACTCGTGCTGCATGCTCGCGAACTCGGCTGACTGAGGCGGCTGGCTGGCTAGCGTCGCTGGCCGATGCGTCGCCACTGCCAGAGGCACCCACAGGGTGCGACCCACCTTCTTCAGCACCTCCGCCACCCGCCGACACTGCCCCATCGCACCCCTTCCTGCGCTTGGTGGCCATGCGCTTGAGGTACCCGTCGTGCTCGGCCTTGGCGACTGCAGCTCCCCCCATAGCTTCGGCGAACAAGGCCTTGGCTGCCTTGCCGATATGCTCCTTGAAGTCGGCCCGACGTCGCTCCACCTCCTGAAGATCAGATGCCCCCATGCCCTCAGCGTCGACGGAGAAAAGGCCTCCGTCGTCGATGACGATGTTGGAGACCCTCCCGTCCACGAGGTCGCGGAGTGACAAGGTGGGCCCAGGGGAATCCTCTGCGTCGGCATCCGAGGGAGGAACAACTGCACTGTGAAGCTGTGCCACAAACTGCCGATGTTCTGTGACCATGGCCTCGGACTGCTTCGACAAGTCGTGAATGAGTACCTCCTGCGCCTTGATGCCGTCCTGCCACCTCGCAAGCTTCGCCAGCTCCGCCTCCAGCCTGCCGTCGAGCTTCTTGATGCGGCGGTGCAGGTCGCTGACCTGGTCCTGCAAGGCCTTCGGCGGAGGCTTCGAGGCTGCCGCCATGGCGTCCAGCTGGCCTTGGTACCTGGCCGCGGTGGCCTGGTCACCTACGCGGCGTGCCAGGGCGACCAGCATCTGGAACTCCTTCGCGTCCAGCGGGGCGTCTGGACCACGGCCGCTGCCGCCCGTGCCCTGCGGCGCTCCTCCAAGCTGAGGTCCAGGCGGGAGGGCAGACCGTTCTCCTGGGGGGTGATGCCCAGGAGCGCGAGGAAGACCCTGAAGATGAGACCAAACGCCACGAGGAGGAGCATGCTGACTGGCCGAGGGAGCCTGCCTCGGCGACCCGCAGTGCTTGCAGTGCGACGCCCACGCTGTGGTCTTGCCGCACCCGCACGCAACGCACTTCCAGCAGTCACTCCTGCCTGCCGCGCCGTGTCCTTGGCCAGCTGCCCACTGGGCGCCCCCGCCGTAGTCGTAGTTACTCCAGTCATGCCTCTGCCAGCCCTTGGAGCCGCCGCCGCGCCACGGGGGAGGAGCGCCTCCGCCGCCGCCGCCGCCGCCCTTGTAAGGGCCATGGGACATCAGGCTGACTGGGAAAGATGATCGAGAATATAGAAGCCAAAATTTGACTCGCGGATCCCTTGCCGTTCTGAAGAGAGGACCCGCAAGCGCACACCTGCGCCAGAACGGCTGGGGGAGGAGGAGGAGGAGGAGGAGGGGGAGGAGGAGGTGGAGGAGGGGGAGGAGCAGGAAGGGGCATCAGGAGGAGGAGGAAGGGGAGGAGGAGGAGTGGGAAATGGACAGGAAGAAGTATAAGAGAAGCGGCCTCGGCGGGCGGAGTCAGCATCCCACTATGTCTCTCAGCGGCCGCCTTCGCCCGCTCTCGGCGGGCGCCTTCTCTTAGCTCGCGGCAGCGCGCATGCCGAACTCGAAGCCGACCGCGGCGCAAATTGATCGGCGCCCATATCTGAAGTCACACTCCTGCAAAACAAGCGGCCAGCTCATCCTCAACGATTCCCGCTGGCGCCTTGCCCTCCGTTACCACTGCGCCAATTTGGAGAAGGGCTCCGTGGGCGGCGTCATTAAACTGATGCGCGCTTCTTCTGCTCGCCCGTCGGGCCCTCTTCGTTCGCTGGCTCAAGAGGGCCGGAATGGGCGTCATGTAGATGCCCCCCCGGTTGCCCTGAAGCGCGCCCTCCCCCCGCCCCCATTGCCGTTGTCCGCGTTGATGTTCCTGCAGGTCTTGGGCGCTTTCGTCGGGCCGCTCTGCGGGGGCCCGAGGACGCCGCCCACGTATGAGCAGATTGAAAGGTCGATCATGTTCTGAGTGACGGGGGAGACAGCGGCGAACAGATCTGAGTCCTGCGTCGCATGGTCCAGTGGCCCACTGGCTGCTCGCATGCAAAATTGAAAGATGCGCATCCCGTGCTGCGCCCAGGCACAACTCCAGATCCGATGGAATTTCCAGACTGGTCCACGCCGTCGACCTTGACAGCGGCGCGCTTGCATGTTTCACCGAAGAGTTTCTGCTTGTGCCTGCCAAGCATGTGAACATTACTTGTGCAGCTTAGCCGGTCAGAATGCTGGGGAACGCGTCGGTGGCGTCCTCGCTGGATGCGACGCAGTCGAGATTCGCCCACTGGGGACTGGACGCGACGACGCACCATGTAGCCCCGAGACATTCTCTCCTAAGGCGTGGCCAGGAGCCGCGAGCATGCGGAGGCGGAGACCACGGTTGCGTCTGGCACTGCAATTGAGGGCGCACGCGTCGCCAAAACGGGCACAGCATGCGCAAAATAAGCAGTCCTGGAAACGAGGGCTCGACGTTCTTCCCGTCGGGCGTGAAGCTCCGGCTGCGATGGGCACGCAGTAGAGCACAGCCGACCCTGCAGGTGCGATCTAGAATACATTCAAAGCGTTTCTCTGACCATGGCGCCTCGATCAACTCCTCCTTGCACCTGAATATTTCTCCTGGAGGCGACCATTCAAGAACCAATGCCCTCTTCTTGAAATGCCCGAGGCGCTTCTTGCCCCCGTAGAAAAGCTTGACTACTTTGTCCCCCGCGTCGTAATCTGATGCATGGGGCTGCGGCTTGAGCTCGTCGCCGAGGTCGTCGGTGCTTTCTTGGAGTAGGCGCTTCTCGTCGTCGATTTCGATAGGCATGGCTTGACATTCCTCCTCGAGCGCCAGCCTGGGGTACACGTTGCGCTCATTATGCGTGACTGGGCCTGGAACGTATAGCTCTGCTGTAATTGCGCTTCATCTTGCCATGAGTGGTGCCGACGACGTGGAAATCGCTTCTCGGGAATTCCCAGGCGAACCCCGCCCGCCAGATTCCATGGCGACCAACCCAGTCCAATCGGGCGTGCCTGCCACGCACCTGCTGAATCGATGTGTTTCTGAATGCTACCCCGTTTTGCCACGATTCGAATTCACCTTCCTGGAAATATTTCCCTTCCCGCGTCTAGGAGTTGCTCCTTCTTCTTGATCGCCCGATTGAGACTGTCCAGCCTTTCTTCTGTCCGCGCCGAGGTGCGCGCCGATGTGCTGTTTGCGTGGTTCTGCACCCTGTAGTAGAATTGCCAGCTTTTCGGCCATGAGCTGGTTGCCGGAGCCTTGCTTTTTTCTTGCGCTCGAGGAACGGCTTGGCAATGGACTTGAGGGTCTCTATCGGGTAGGTCCAGTGCGCGTCCGTCGTGTTCAGAACCTTGAACTCGCGTGTGGTCTCGACGTTATTCTTTTATGTGTCCTCTAGCGCTGCGGTGCGCACCTGTCTGCACAAGTTCAATCATTTTGCCATGGCCCTGGAAGGGCGCGGGGGGGGGGGGTGGAAGGGGGGGGGCTTCGGAAGCCCCCCCCCCTCCCCCCCCCCACACCACCACCCACTTTGCAACGGAGAGCGGAAAGGGGTAGCTTGAAGCCGCCCCCCCCCTGCGTCCAGACCACAAAAAAGGAGGGGTGGGGGTCCGAAGCCCCGCCCCCCTTTGAAGGGGAAGCCCAGCTCGCCTTCTGCTCCGAAAAAAAGGGGGGGGTAGCTTCGAAACCATCCCAGTTAGCCAGGGCCCCCCATAGCTTTGAAACCCTTGCAGAAAGGAGGGGGCGGGGGGGAGCTTCGGAAACTCCCCCGACCTTCTGGAAGGGGAAAGGGGGGAAGCTTGAAACTGGGGCCCTGTTTTCCATATTCCCGGCGCTGCGGGCGCGCTCATGCATGCACACACACATATATATATATATATATATATATGTACACACCGATATACAAATACACATATATATATATACATACATATATGGATCTATACACATATGTATACAACTATTGCCCCGACTCGGTTCCATGGGGCATGCAACTCGTACTCCCGTATATGTAGACATCACAAAAGTTGTCCCCAATCATCGCATGATTCATATAAAATGACCTCGTCGGTGTTGCCACTTGTCGCTAACCCGGTCTGGTACATCCCTAAGGCTTATAAGGCAGAAAAGTAAAAACAACAAGCCGGCGACGAAAACAAAACGGTTTGCTGCCCAGCCGCGGTGGGCCAGGCCCCTGGCGGCCCACGGGAATTCAACAGGGCAGACCGAGCAACGCGGGCATTAAGGAAGTGATTGCAGAAAGAATCGAAGATTCTGTTGTCGTAAAAATGGCGAGGCAGGCCCCGTTGGCACCGCCCCCGCTGTAGGGCCACAAGCCCGGAGCGCAAAATAGAAGGGAGGACAAGCGGGGAAGGAAAGGAGGAGGGAGGGATCGGAGGGAGGGAGGGGGCGCAGATCCAAACGATCCAGAGGCTTGGGGGCCTGCGCGGGCGAGAGCCCGAGCAGGGTCCGAAGCTAGGCCATGGTCAGGATTCAGAGGATCATCGCTGACTAGCGTCTGGGCTGTCAGGGGTCGTCCGAACAACGCTGCAAGGTCGCACTGAACGTCGGTGCGAACGCTCGGAAACAGGGGGTCCAGCGCAACAGCCGCGCACTCCATTTTCCAATTGTGCAAGACTCACTGTTAAAAGCGAGCTTCCGTTTCCTGCTCCAGCGCGTCGCAAGCGTATCCTTCACTCCTCTGTCGTAGGCTTTCTGCTAACACATGGGTGGATCGTCTGGCATTGTTTGCGGGGGATTGGAAGTTGCTGCGGAGCATTTCGCTCCACGTTCCTCTGAGATGCTGCTGGTCCTCGGCCTGCACCGCCCAGCACGAGCATCCACATAAGGCGGTCGAAGTCACGACCGAATCAAGTAGCTTGAATATCGAAGATAACGGGTATCTCCTCAACCTCAGGGCACGTCGAAACTTGGCAAAATGTGTCCAGGCAGTTGCCATTCGATTCGAAATGTCTGTTCCATGGTAGGTCTTCCAGATTGATGAGTCGGCCCAGATGCTTCTCGGTACCTCCCCGCGAAAAGATTCTCGGCTTGGGAGTCGCCGGCGAGCACGGAGCTGCCCGCGTCGCCAGGGCAGTTCGTGAGGATCTTTGTCTTGCCGAGGTGTACGCGGAGCCCGTATCTGGCAGCGGTCGACTGGAGGTGGGTCAACATTTTCGTCAAGAAAGGGGCGAGGACAAGAGAGGACAAGAGGTCGATGGTGCGACGGGCAAAACAAGCGAAGACGAAAGATCAGGTCTCCGACATCGTGGGTATTTTCCGCAACCCCTGGACCGCGGACTCGACCCGTTCCCCGGGACATGTTCGTCCCATTCGGATTCGATGTTTGACGGTTTCGTGCCAGAGCACGTGCACTGCGAAGATGTGGAAGCCCATGGGGGGGCGGAACTCTACGTAACCCAGGATACGACGGAACAGCAGGGCAAGGGGCTGCCCGCCGTTGGCAAGACGCCCGCCTTCGCCCCAGCTGCCCGGGTTGCCAACACCCCGCGGGTGCTCCGCGCGGGGCCGCTGCCTCCGCAAGCGGGGGGGGGCTCCTCCCACTCCTCCTCCTTCTCCTCATCCACCTCCTCCTCCTCCAACTCCTCCTCCAACTCCTCCTCCTCCTCCTCCGCCTCATCATCCGCCTCCTCCTCCAACTCCAACTTCTCCTCCTCCTCCTCCTCATCATGCTCATCCTACTCATACTGTTGTTTCTCCTGCCCCCCCTCAAGCTGCTAGTATCCCTAATTCCCTTAAGCTCGTCCACTATGCTGCTTAGCGGGCTGGTACCACGCCCATCCAGGCCCTTCCGTCATACCCAACGAAAACAAACAAAACGACACTGACGTTTGTTCCCAATCAACCTGTGGTGTTGGGTCCTCGTTTTGAAGAGACTGCAGACCACGTTACTTACTCGATATCTCGTCATCAGTATCAGCATCAGCATCAGCATCGTCATCAGCATCATCATCAGCATAATCAGCATCATCATCATCAATACAACCACCATCATCATCATAACCATCACCATCATCATAATCATCATAATCAGCAGCAGCTTCATCATCATGGACATCATCATCATCAACATCATCGTCAGGCGGGCCGAGCGTTTCGCCCGAGACTTCCTCACCACTTAGGAGCCTGAAACCTACAAAGTGGCAACAGTTTCACGAGTTGAGGGCGGGCGGTGTTCAAAACGTGGCTTTCGCCTTAGCGCCGCAAACATTCCTCATGATCCTCTGCAAGAGCTTCACAGATTGAGGGAGAGTCGTTTTCAACATGAGGCTCTCGCCTTAGCCCCGCGCACACTCGCTGTAAAAAGTTGCAAGAGTTTCGCGGATTGCGGGCGGGGGGTTTTCAAAACGTGGCTCTCGCCTTAGCGCCGCGCACATTCCTTGCAAACACTTGCAAGAGCTTCACGGATTGAGGGTGGGTGGTATCCAACATGTGGCTCCCGCCTAAGCCCCGCGCACATTCCTTTTCAACATTCGGCGATAATGGGCGTTATAGGGGGGGGCAAGGGGGGGAAAAATGTAACGCCCCCCCCCCGCCGTGTGGCTCCGGCACCACAGACGCGCCCGCGCGCACGACGACGATGAGCGATGAGCGACGAGCGACGACGACGACAACAACGCGAGCGCATGTAGGTAGCGACCTGCCCCACAGCGCCTGCGTACACCACAGTGCTCGCGTGCACCACAGCGTGCGTGTGCACCACAGCGCCTGCGTGCACCGCAAGAGCCGTGTGCGACGCGGCGCCTGTGTACACTACAGTGCTTGCGTGCACCACAGCGCCTATGTACACCACCGCAAATGTGTTACACCGCAGCAACCATGTGCAACACAGCGCGTACACCACAATGATTGCGTGCACCGCAGCGCCTATGCACACCACAGCGCCTGACTGCACCACAGCAACCGCGTGCACGCAGCGCTGGTGCACACCACAGCGCCTGCGTGCACAAGACAAATAGAACGAACATGTAGGTGAGGATATGCTACGGACAGCCAAACGACACGCAAGGAAGTGCTGATAATAGAATGCGACGTTCTACCAGACTCCCTCCTCCTCCACCTGCACCTCATCCTCCTCCTCCTCCTCCTTCTCCTCCTCCTCCTCCTCCCCCTCCTCCTCTGCGTGCTAAGGAGGAGGAACAGCAGGAAGAGAAGACTGTTCACCGGGAACACAAAACCACAATCTCGGATCCCTATGCGGATCCCAGTGCGGGTCCCTACACAAATCCCCATGCGGATCCCTATTGAGATCCATACACAGATCCCAACGCGGATGCTTATGCGGATCCCTGCGAATCCCTATGCGGCTCCTTACGCGGATCCCTATGCGGATCCCTGTGCGAATGCGCACCAGGCTCCTATGCGGATGCCTACGCGGACGCCGATGCGCACGGCGGCAGTGCCCGGAGCGCACCGGGGGGAGGGCCGTTACGTTTTCGGGGGGGGGCAGGGGGCTATAATGCCCATTATGCCCCAAGCAAGAGAGAAACACGCTCCATGTGCAAGAGTTTCACGGATTGAGGGCGGTTCCTTTTCGAAATGTGGCTCTCGCCTTTAGCGCCGCGCACATTCGCTTGTGAATTTGCGAGCGTTCCACGGATTCCCGTGATCAGCGCGCCAGACATGTTTCGAAAGACTCAGGATTATGAGGGTGCTACGTTCATTCGCGGTGATGGGGTCCGAGGAATGGCTTTCTGGCTGGATTCAGGATCGTCAAGACGCATCAGTCAGGTTGATCCGTGGCGTTGGAGTCCCGAGAATGTTTTGACATGCTTCAGGGTCTTCAAACGGTTGTCTTCCAACGAGGCAGTTCCTTTAGTAGAAATTGAAGTTGTAGGGGCCTTTGAACAAGGAGCTTGGAGGGCGGGTTTATTCCAAGATCGCTGATGACTCTTGGGTTGAGACTGGCCCTTCTACTCCTCCTCCTCCTGCTTCCGTTTGTTTTCTTCGTCTGCGTATGATTCGTCTTAACCGTCTGCGTAGTGTTATTACGTGGGTTCAAGTTATTATTCGTAATCGTATTAACCGTGATAGTACTATTATGGTTCGGCTCATTATTATTAGTAGTGAAAGTATTGCTCATGAGTGTTGCTCCTACTGTGAGTATAGTTATTGCAAGTACCAGTAGTACTGCCAACGTTCCATATTATTAGCATTGGCGTTCGTCTTCTTATTCGTGGTCGTGCGTGTAGACTTATTATTCTTCCTTCAGCGATATAGATATTAGTAGCGCTGGTATTGTTATTATGTTTCTTCCTCCTCCTCCTCCTCATCATCGTCCTCCTCTCACTACTCCTCCGATTCCTCCTCCATCCCCCCTCTTGGGGAACGACATCTTACCCAGCTCGTTATTCCACTGCATTCTCATCCACATCCCTGATCAGGGCAACTCGTCTGGGAATCGTTTCTGGACGGGCTGCTGGGGTTACGCGAAGATTTCATAATAGCCAACACTGGCCGCTCGACGTAGGCTCCCTGCAGCCCCGACTGGCCGCTCGCCTTGATCTTAGGATGTGCTTCTGCTTGCTTACGTGTGCTTCCATATGTGTCCGTTGGCCCTGCGTGCTTGCACCTGATTCCGCATGCTTCGACGTGCTGTCAACTCCCTTCTGGGTGCTCACAAGTGCTCCCGCTTGCTTCACGTGTCAATGATGCAGGGTCCTTCGGTTTGCTCTCACTCGCCCCCACCTGATTACGCGTGCTTTCGCATGGTTCCACAAATGCCGTATGCCCATTTGCTTCCTTCGCTTCCACGCGCTCGCAATTGATTACATGTGCGGATTTGCGTTGACCTACGTGCGCATGCCTCCATGTGCCCCCCTGTTTCAGGACAGAGTGCCAGCGTCAGCCGCCTCACAAGAACAACAAGGAATGCATGCTGCCGCCAAGACACCTCAATCGCACTTCCACCCTGGCTGACGAGAAATACTGCGACTCCAATACTGCGACTCCAATCCCCGACATGGTCAAATTCCGGCTGGCCAGACAATTCTGGGCCCAACTCGGGGATACGCCCATTCTCTATGAGTAGGGGTGTTTCTCGTTAGCGCCATTGGGGGGTCTCGGATGTTTTGCGCCTGCGCGGTCAATTTGTCCAAGGTAACCCGGGGATCGGGGGCGAGAAATCGCCGGTCACAGGCCGGCCCGACGACTGGCCCCAAGCAGACTGCTGAATTGCTGAAGATGGCCCCCCAGTCACCACTGGACAGGCCCACGGCGACCTCCAGCCACCTGGACTGCCCCAAACGGCCAACTACCCAGTGACTCAGACGAACGGTGCCGTTCGAGACACGCAGGCGAAAACTGCAGTCGGATCGAAATAGAAGAGAAGGTGGTTAGCCCACGCTCCCTTCAGACGTCCCGACAACCACAGCAAATTCTGCAGAAATGGCCCACGGGCTGCAGGCCACTGAGATGCACCTAGAAGTTCCGCCCAGGATCCTTCTGGAGACAGTTGGGACGATTCTGGAAGCCCAGAGTTGCCTCTGGAAGGTCCCTGGATGCCTCTGGGAGTCCCCCTGGACGAGACCCCAAGTGCCATCGGCTGTCCTTGGGATGCCCCTGGAAGCACATCGGTTGCCCCTTGGAGGCCATCGGAACCACCATGATAGCAACTGGGAACGCATCTGGGCGGCTTCCAAGAGCCTCGGGGAGGGCTCCAGGACAACCCTGAGAAACAGGCCTTCCAGGGACATCTGAGGTACGCCGCTCGCCACACTTTCGGTGGACCGTCCGACCTCCAGGCGTCGCAAAAAAAAACAGGACGGGCGCGATGCCAGCGTCCTGGGGCCGAGGTGGGCCTAAACAACCCGCGAGGAGAAAAGGCTGTTATGGAGATGGGGCCGAGAGCTCCAGAGACCCACGTCGTGAAAGGACGCACGGCGTCAGAGGTCTGGTGGGGCCCCTGGCGGGGCCCCGCCCACGTCCCACTGCGAGATGGGATCAACGCCTCCCAGGATGCCTCTGGAAACAGCCCGCCCTCCACCCGCACACGGGGGGGTGGGGGGCGGGCGGGCGGTGTCACGCCGCGAGGCGCTCCCCATCAAGAGCCCAGGCGAAAGAACCAGCTGACGAACACACAGATCGCCCCGCGGCGCGCGGGGTGGGCCTCCCGCCGCCACGGCTGGCCTCCTGGCCGTAGTCCTCCTGCCAGGACCAGTGGTCATCCTCGGGCGCAGCTGGCGGCGCGCGGCGGACGGGCGGATCGGAGCGGGCCTTGTCGGCCCCCTCCCCGCTCGTCCTGGGCGGCACGCTGCTGCTGCTGGCCCTGCAACCCAAATGATCTGTGGGCATCGGATCTCGGCCTCCCGCCTCTGAGCTAGACCGCGCCTCAGGACGAACCGGGCGGCGGAGCGCGGCAAGCGTCGGACGCCGTTGGGAGGCAAAACGTCGCAAGCAGGTCGGCGCAGCCCCTGCTCCACGTCGGCGCAGTTTAAGTCAAGTTCCCCCCCTGGTCTCCTCCCACCGCCCGCCCCTCCTTCCATTCTGCCACGTAGCGCGCTCGTATTATCCCATGAATTACACTAGAGCGGACCACACCGTACAGCACTACGTTAGGCTGCGCTGCATCATGTTTTCCACGACACAACTCCCTGATTGCCCACATCCCAAGTGGGGTGCTTGTTTTCTCTGCACACCCCCCGCGCAGGACAGCACACCCTCTCCTTTCTCGAATCGCACACTCATTCACCCAATCACTCACACACGTCACCACTCACTCCCACTCACCCACTCACTCACCCACTCTCACACACACATCATCATTCACTCTCACTCACCCACTCTCTCACCCACTCACACACATTCACTCACACACCCATCATCATCACTCACACTCGCAGTCGCCCACTCATTCACCCATCTACCAACCAAGCCAATCACGTACGTCCATTCGCAGAATCATCATCATCATCATCATCAGCATCATCATCATCATCATCATCATCATCATCATCATCAGCATCATCATCATCATCATCATCATCATCATCATCATCATCAGCATCATCATCATCATCATCATCATCATCATCATCATCATCACTGTCATCACCAGCACTGTCATCACCATCATTCTCGCCATCACCATCATCATCATCGGCTGCACCCAATCACACACTCATTCCGCAGCTCACGTTTGTAATCCGAGTGGGTCATCAGAAACCTGTAACCGTCGCCACGTTTGGGCTCAAGTGGCTTGACAGTGGAGGAAGTATCAGGCAAGAGCCTCGTTTACGAGAAATCGAAAAACAAACTCGGGCGAGAACCCCCTCCCTAGAGGGCCCGCATCTCATGTAGGTAATTCGAGCGGGCAATCGGATACCTGTAACTGCCGTCGCTGTTGGACCTTCTGAAACCTGAATATGGAGGAAGTGTGAGGCGCAAGCCTCGTCTGTGAGTGAACCGCGTGGAAACTTCAAGCAAAAAACCCCTCCCGATGTGGCCCGCGGATGATGATATTAACCCGCGCGGTTCATCAGAAACTTTGACTGTCATCGCACTTGGACGCCTGAGGCTAGAATGTGAAGGAACTATGGGGCGGGAGACTCGTCTGTAAGTAAATTGCGAGGGCATCTCTGGCGGGAGCCCCCTCCCAATAGAGCCCGCGGGTGATGTTATTACTCCGCGCGGGTCATCGGAAAGTTGTAACTGTCATCACGCTTGGACCCTTGAGGCGTGAGTATGGAGGACGTATGAGGCGGGAACCTCGTACGTGAGTGAACCTCGAAGACGTCTCAGGCGCGAACCCTCCCATATGGAGGCCCGCACGTCACGCTGGTAATCCAAACGGGTCGTCGGAAACCTGTAACTGTCGTCACTTTTGGGGTCATCAACCCTGAATGTGGAAAAAGTCTCGGGCGGGAGCCTCGTCTGTGAGTGACTTGCAAGAAAATCTCAGGCGCGAGTCCCCTCCATATGGGGCCCGCACTCCATGTTGACAATCCGAGCGGGTCATCGGCGTCCTGCAAGTGTCGTTGCTTTTGGGGTCCTCCGAAACCTGACTTATCACGAAGTCGCAGGCGGGAAACTCGTCGGTGAGTGAATTACGAAGAAGTCTCGGGCGAGAGCCCCCTCCCCATGGGGCCCGCATTTGATGTTGGCAATCCGAACGGGTCATCGGCCTCCTGACACTGTCGTTACTCTTGGGTTCCTCAGGCCTGAATGTCGAGGAAGTCAAAGGCGGGAGCTTCGTCTGTGAGTGAATTCCGAGGGAGTCTCAAGCGGGAGCACCCTCCCTTTGGGGCCCGCGTATGATGTTGGCAATCCGAGCGGGTCATCGGCCTCCTGCACCTGTTGTCACTTTTGGGTTCCTCTGGCCTGAATGTGGAGGAAGTCTCAAGCGGGAGCTTCGTCTGTGAGCGAATTGCAAAGAAGTCTCAGGCGGGAACCCCCTCCCTATGGGGCCCGCACCTCAAGTGCTTTCCCCGGGTCGGCCTCCGGCGCGCGCTTCCTCTGGGTAGTCCTCCGGCGCGTAGCCGCTGGGACGAATGTCGTGCGTTTCCTCGAGGTCGTGTTCTGCACGAGGAAAAAGACGAGGGGGAAGAGGAGCAGCAGGAGGAGGAGGAGGCGGAGGAGGAGGAGGAGGAGGAGGATGCAGGACGATAGTGAAAATGAAAAAGAAGAGGAGGAGGAGGAGGAGGAGGAGGAGGAGGAAAACGAGGAAGCAGAGGGGGAACAGGACGACGATGAGGAGGAGGAGGAGGAGGACGACGACGAGGAATGACCTAGGAGGCCCCAGGGGGTCCCGGGAGGCCCAGAAGGCTCCAGGAGGCCCCAGGAGGCCCCAGGAGGCCCCAGGAAAAGGCAGGGGCCTGAGGGGGCACCAGGAGGAGGAGGAGGAGGAGGAAGAGGAGGAGGAGGAGGAAATGGAAGAGGAGGAGGAGGAGGAGGAGGTGGAGGAGGAGGAGGGAGGGTAGTCGTGAAATCCTCGTCGGCCGTGTTTTTTTTCATCTAGGAGTGAAAACCTAGGTTCGTTGTCCTCAGGTGATACCCCATGGATTATTGTCCTGTGAATGGATCGGGTTCGGCCCCCCCCCGCCCGGCTTATTACCTTTCCGGGATAATCAACCTAAGTTAAACATTCCAACGTTATGGGCCAGGCTTCATTTCAATCCGGAACGTACTCTTACTCTCAAACTGCGCGCCCCAGGCTCAATCATTATCATTCTAGAATAATTAACCCAGGGTAAATGTCCCGGAAGCATTACGAAACCGGGTTTATTCCCTTCCTAGGCTCTGCCTTGAAGGGTTCTTACTTTCTTCGCTTAAAGGGGCCGGGCTGTGTAATGCGCCCCGGGCGGTTCCCCCGGTCCCCTGGGAGCCCAGCAAAAGCAACAGCAGAGGTAAAATCAAGCGCGCGGTTCCCCCAGTTGCGCTCCCTGGGTGCCTAGCAAAAGCGAAAGCAAAGGCAAAAGCGAAGGCAACAGCGAAGGCAAAGCAAAAGCATAGCATAGCATAGCCTAGCGCAGCATAGCATAGCGCAGCATAGCCTAGCCTAGCCTAGCCTAGCCTAGCCCAGCAAATCATTGCGCAGCATAGCATATCAGAGCATAGCATAGCATCGCAGAGCAGAGCATAGCAGAGCATAGCAGAGCATAGCGCAGCACAGCATCCACTATTGCTGCTGCTATATCGAAACCAATTGCCCTAGCCAGCCCAACCAGCCAGCCCAACCAACCAGCCACCCAAACAACTCAACCGGCTCAACCAGCCCAACCAGCCACCCCGCAACCCCAGCCAACCCGCCACCCCGCCAACCCGCCTCCCCCCGCCGCCTGCCCTCCGTCACCGTCGAGAGGGGGGGGGAAGTGTTTCCTACAAGCGAAAAAACTACAAAAATCACCCTCCCGGGGTCCGGCGGGTCAGCGGGGGGAGGGAAAATCGCACCGTACTATGCGGGAAGGGGATTCGCGCCCGAGGTGCCCAAAGACGATTTGGGGCCTCAAGTGCGACACTGTCGTCATTTTATTACCTTCACCGCGCTCCCCTTCTCAACGGAAAGGCTCCCATCCGTGAAACTGTCGTCATTTTTCAGCTCCCGCGAGAGGCTTCTTCGAGGCCCCCAGAGGCTCCAGGAGGGCCCATGGCGGCCTCGGGAGTGCCTAGGAGATCTCCGGAGGGCCCCAGGAGGACCCACTCTGCACCGCGCCCCCATTCTCAACGGAAAGGCCCCCATGCGTGAAATTGTTTTCATCATTCCGCCCCCGCGAGAGGGTTCTGAGAGGGCCCACGGAGGCTCCAGGAGGGCCCGTGGCGGCCCCGGGAGGGCCCACGAAATCTCAAGAGCCCCCCCGGAGGACCCATTTTGAATTACACTCAGGGAGCTCCAGAAGGCCCAGGAGGCTTCAAGAGGCCCCAAGAGGCCCCGAAGAGCCCAAACAGGCCACAGGACCCCCAGCACGCTCTAGGAGAGCCAAGGCGACACCAAGAGGCTCCAGGACGGGCGTCATTCCCTCTCCTCCTCCTGCTCGTCGTCGTCATCCTTCTGCTCATCCGTCCTGCTTTTAATCCTTCCTCCCCCTCTTCCTCCTCCTTTTCATTTTTCTCCTCCTCCGCCTCCTCCTCTTCCTCCTCCTCCGCCTCTTCCTCCTCCTCCTCCTCCTCCTCCTCCTCCTCCTCCTCCTACCTCATCCGTAGCCTCGATGGCTCCGATAGCGCCGTGCGCGAGATCCGCCTCCTCCCCATCCGTCCTCCTCCCTCCTCCCTCCTCCTTCCCTCCTCCCTCCTCCCTCCTCCCCTTTCTCGGGAGCGTCACAAAGAGGCCCCCCGAGGATAATTTCACGACAACAAGGGCGCCGACACAATGAACAGACACCACGTCGGGGCTCTGGGAAAGGAGTCGAAGACGAAACCTCTAATAACGTATCTTCAATGTTCGGGGCATTTTTCTGACCACCTGCGAGCCTGGCGCAAGCACACGAGTGGAGGAGGAGACACCACGACGCTCCACGGAGTAAACTGCACCCAGTTGGCTTCTACCCCCGCGAGGGGCGTTACAGGGTGTGTGTATATATATATATGTATATATATATATATATTCTCATACGCACCTCTCCGAGGGAGTAGAGCTCAGAGGCGATTAATGCGCACGCGTCCGCGATTTTTCTGGTCGTTTCGCTCGGGACATCCTCGAAATTCTGAAAATCGGTGGCACCCCTCACGCAGATCGTGACGTCAGGGTCCAAAAACACATGGGAATTTCAACATTTTAACATAAAACCTTCAAAAACACATGGTACTTTCAATAATTGTGACCCCGATTCTCAGGGAATGGCGGTTTCGCTGGAAAAATCCTTCCAACATCGAGCCCCAGACCCCGCCTCGGAGCCTCCTGGGGGCCTCCTGGAACCTCCTGGGGCCTCCTGGGGCTTTCTGAACCTTCTGGCACCCCAGACCCCGCCTCGGAGCCTCCTGGGGGTCTCCTGAAACCTCCTGGGGCCTCCTGGGGCCTCCTGCGGCCTCCTGGAGCCTCTTGGGGCCTCCTGAAGCCTCCTGGGGTCTCCTGGGGCCTCCTGAGGCCGCCTGGGGCTTCCTGGGGCCTCCTGGGGCTTCAGAACTACATGCACACAGAGACACAAATCACGCCCAACACATCACACGCTAGACAAACATAACACACACACACAACACCTACAACACACAAAAAGCACGCACCACACAAAGCATACATCACACACACACGCACAACACTCACAATCCTGGGGCCGAGGGGAAAAAAGAAAGGAGCGAAGGGGAGAGCGCCGGGCGACAGAAAAGGTAGCACAGGGCGTGGCTAACCAAACTGCGCCGACTGCTTTCGAAAGGATCCAGCCTCGGACTCGCTTAGCAACGATCGGACTGATATGATTATCAGCTGCATGCCGCGCGATGCCGAACCCAAGGGCGCCACGGCCATGACGTCTGAAGTGCTTGGTCAGACGCATACTGCCACAGAAGAACTCGAGCAATGCGCAGCGGGTGAAGTCCCTACCGCGCTGCGCAGCAAGATGAAACACCTGAGTCCGGTGGCGATCGACATCAGAAGGCGCTGCATTCATAATGGAGCGGGCGTCGACACTGGGCGGCGAAGCAAGCGCTGCAGCTCGGTCGGAACCAGGGACCACGCACCGCTGCCGGTCAGTCCCTCCTCCACTAGGGCGGCAGAATACTGCTCGACCAGCTCCCCGAAGCGCAACGCGTGGTTGGGCACCTGGTTGAGCTGCGTCAACACGCGGGTCCCCTCGCCGTCGCGCTTGAGAGACTGCGAGCTGGCCCAGCGACGGCGCCTCTGGACGGCCTCCACTGACCTCCTCTGGCGAAAGAGATCTTCGGATGCCCCCCCATGGCGGAGGGAGTAACGGCGCGGGCCCGCGGGCCCCAGGCCCAGCAGCTCGCAAGCTCGCTTGAAAGCCCGCCCGAGCTCCAGCGCCGCGAAGGGCCATGGCGAGGCGTCCGGGGCCGTCGTCATCTGCAGAGCGGCGAGGACTGGCACCAGCCACTCGTCGAGGTCGAGGAAGACGGACTCGCCCCAGGCGCCCGTCTTGCCCAGCTGCCCGCCTACGGCGTCCGCCAGGAGAAGACCCCGGCGCTGGAACTGGCTGCCCGCGGCAAGGTTGCCGGCGACAACGTGGCGCCCGAGCAGCCTGAAGCACTCGATTGGCCGCAGGTGGCGCGCGAAGGCCAGGCAGCTCCAGGCGCCCATGCGAAGCCGCCCCTCGACTAGCAGAAGTCCCGCCACTGCGAGGGCGGCCGCGCGGGGCAGCAGCAGCCGCTGATGGCCCGGGGCGCGGCGCACCCACGCTTGCGCGCAGCGGCTGGCGCGAGGCAGCTGCACCCTCACCTGCTCGCCGACCGACGGGCAGTAGCGAGGCGCCGCAGCCGGCAGACGGCTGCCGCCGGAGCCCAGGCGGCCGTCCAGGTACATGTAGTTCTGAAGCTGAACCAGAGCAACGCCCATGCCCTGGCGGTCGGTCCAGGTCAGGCCCTGCGACTGGCAGAAGACGCTGAGGTCGCTCAGGAGCTGGTGGCACTGCCTCTCCGTCACAGGCTTCACTGCGCCCCGTTCCTCGAAAGACAGGGTAATCAGCGCCGGGCGGTCCCCAGCCACGATCCGCGCCCTCTTGGCTCTCTCGGCCTGGGCGCGCTCGGCTGCAGGCCGACGGCAGGGGCGTTTCTCGTCAGTCGCCACCCCCGCCAACGCCTGAGCCAAAAGGAACGAGCGCAGCAGGGCGCCTCGAATAACCGCTGAAACACCCCAACATGCCTCTGGAACGCTTGTCAGACGGTTTGAGTTGAGGGGCGCTTGCGGGTAGGAGTACGGGCCCCCGCGGCCAATGATAGGCTGCAAACTTCACGAACCAAGACCTCCTGCGGTCTAAATTGAATTGAGCCGCCTGGATATGCATTGATTTTTTGCTTCAAACAAACAAGATAATCAAGAGAACAAATCAAGACATCAAAAAGTCGGGATCTGACGACTAAGTCGACATCGGGATCTGACCGTCGTCCAGCAGTTGATACGGGCGCAGACAGGATCCTACGTCGCGGAGGGACGCGCGGGCGCGCCATTTCATCTTCGAGCGCGCCGCGCGCCGTGCATAACGGCGCCCACGCCTGCGCGCCCGCCCGCAAGAGGGCAGGGATTGCTGCGTTAGGAGTCAACTACTAGATGTGCAAATCTCCGCGTCGAGGAAGGGATCGACCACTCGGTCGCTATATCGGGGGAAGGAACATGTGTATACATATATAGTTATAGCAGCACATATCGCCGCCGAACGACGTGCACAGGGGATGGGAATGCACGAAGCGGCCCGATATTTCTCGATCGCATGCGCAATAATACCCAGCAGCGCGGTGTGACCCGCGCGGGTCCTGCTTAAAGCCAGGCAGCTCCAGGAACTAGTTGTTGAATATCCTAGCGTTCAGGAACGGAGAGAGGATACATACAGGTAAAACGTATGTATATCATGTGCACACATGCCTACATGCCTACATACAATGACATATATACTACACGTACACGCGTACATACAATATAACAAACATGCGCACACATATACATACATGCATGCGTAAAAACATACATACAAACATACATTACATATGCACACACATACATACATGCAAACATGCATGCATGCATGCATACATACATATATACATACCATACATACATGCCTACTGTACGTGGCAATGGAGCGCCATATCAACCGCATCTAGCTAGTCGTCGTAGATCACTGCACACTCATGCACGCCCACTCTGAGAGCCACGCGTGAGCGACAAGAAGCGCGAACATGCAGAGGGGATGTTTCCGACGATCGCGACGCACATCGGCTCGCGGCCGACGGCGGGGCGGAGCGCGCCCCGGCGGAGGCGCCGACGGAGGAGGCGGATGAGGGGGGGGGGGGGGGGGGGGGGGGCTGAGGGGGGGCTGTCGCGGGGGCCCCTGCTGAAGTCATTGGGGTCGAGGCCGAGCGAGGAGGAAAGGGGGGGTGAAAAAATGCTCGAAACCGAGTCCATTCGGTTTTCCCACTTGGATCCAGGCTCGCACGTCAACAAGGTACTCGGCGATCGTGCGTGCGCGTGTGCCTGAGTGTGCGAATGCATGCGCGTGTGTGCCTGAACGCGTGAGTGCGCGCGCGTGTGCGTCCGTGCAACATGCGCACATCATGCTTGAGATATAGCAAAGCAGGGGGTAAGCAATCGGGCGTCTGAGCATGGCGCGAAGGACATCGGCCCTCCATAGAATGCTGCGGCGGACATCTGACGTCGCATTGCAGCGTCGGCCCTCTAAAGAATACTGCGGCGGACATCTGACGTCGCGATGTTAACAGCGTCGGCCCCCCATAGAATACTGCTGCGGACATCTGGCGTCGTACAGCGTCGGCCCTCCATAGAATATATCGCCGCGCCCCGCACTCGCGTCGACGGGGTGGCCTGGGTTAGATTGACGGCGCCGCAACCGCAACCCGCACTCGATTTCTTCGAGGGCCAGACTCGGCAGTGCACTGGGGCGAAGCCGAAAGGCACGGATCGATCGGTCGATCGACCCGTCGATCGCTCGATCGAGACCAGCCGGCTGGGTCGATTGGCCGATCGATCTCATGCCTCCCGGCCCTCAGGGCGGGACTTCTTCTGGACCTGCGGGGCCCCGTGCATTCCGGAGGGGCGCCCCCCCCCCCCCCCCCCCGCGCCCTGCCGTCTTCTCCAGAATTCGAGCTGGATCGAGGCTGCTCAAGGTGTCGATGGGGGGGGGGGTCGGTTCGAACGGTGGCGCGCCTCTGCAGGACATCGGCGAAACACGGGGGGGGGGCGGGGCGGGGGGAAGAGGAGATGGGATGGGATGGGCCCCATCGCGGGGCGATAATAAAAATTTCTAGGCCCCCCGCCACTCTGACCTCCTCCAGCAACGCGACGACCCAGAACGGGAGCCCGAGTACACGAAGGAGAGGTGCAAGCCGTACGAGTCGAAGTAGTTCGACTCTGCTTGCACTCCTCCGAGCCCGAAGCGCCACGTAGAGCGTCGACGTCTCGGGGGAGCCGCGCGCGCTCAGCGCTGGTCGCCCAACGCTCGGCAGCCGACGGGGCAGGGGCGGCTGCCGCCATCGCCGCCCCGAGCCCGCGCAGCAGCGCGCCAGCGTCCGCGCCAGCGCCTCCGCCACGAGCACCCGCGCCCGCCCCCACCGCATCGGGGGAAGCTACTCCCCGCAGGGGCCCCGCGGGAGGGATTGCGGCCGCGCCTGGCGCCTCCGCAGCGAAGGGAGCGGCCTCTCCCTGGACTCGAGGGCCCACGGCGCGCTCTTCGCCCTTCGGCGCCTCCTCCGACGGCACATCGGCGAAGTCCTCCACGACGACCGCGGGCTCCAGCACGGAGTCGGCGGCCGCGCCAATGACTCCGCCAGGCGCCGCCTCCGCCTGCCGAGGAGTGCCGGTGATTTCCCGCGCGGCGCCAGCTCCCGCACCTGCTTCGCCATGGGCCCAACCCTCGGCAGGGTCTCCAAGCGGGCCCTCTCGGAGCGCCAGGCGAACCGCATGGCCCAGCCTCGACAGCTGCTGGCCGCGGTGCACCGTGATGGCCTCGAAGGCCTGCAGCAGGCGCTGCGCCGCCCGCCCCTGCGCCCGCGCATACTGCGCGCGGCGCCCCGGGGCAGGGCGGTTCGGGCGGCGGCGGCAGCCCAGCCGCAGCCCGGCCGACCGGTCCATCCCGCGGCGAAAGGAGACGGGCGCGATGAGGAGGGGGGGGGGGGCCTGGGCGGCGCGGGAGCGCCGCGGCGCTGGCTCGGGGGCCACGGTTTGGCCCGAGCTGGCGCTCGGGGAGAAAAGGAGGAGGGGGAGGAGCAGGAGGAGGAGGAGGAGCAGGAGGAGGAGGAAGGGGAGGAGGTTCGAATATGAGGCGGTAGAAGAAAGAAACCAACCCTGCTGGCCCCTGGCGCCCGCGGTCGGCTTCG
The DNA here is from genome assembly GCA_963575745.1 of Prorocentrum cordatum. Taxonomy (NCBI): domain Eukaryota; class Dinophyceae; order Prorocentrales; family Prorocentraceae; genus Prorocentrum; species Prorocentrum cordatum. The sequence continues at coordinate 967,526 of CAUYUJ010008335.1, forward strand.
GCGCCCTCTGCCCACGGGAAGGAGAGGAGGGGTTCGATCGGCGACTCTCGGGTGCCGCCCCTGCCCAGGGGGAGGGAGGAAGAGGAATGCGAATTTCCCAAACCTCCGATCGACGATTCGACGTCTCGGGCCCCTGGAAAGATTCCTGCCACTTCCCGCGGACAAGGACATAGCTTGGTTGCTGGACCTGCATAGGTCCACGGCCTCGGGACCATGGGAACCATATTATGTATCTACACGTTTACACATGTATATGAATGTATACAGATAAGCACACATATGTACATATATCTATATATAAGTTGTAGCATCTCTCTCTCTCTCTCTCTCTCTCTCTCTCTCTCCCTCTCTCTCTCTCTCTCTCTCTCTCTCTCTCTCTCTCTCTCTCTCTCTCTCTCTATATATATATATACAGATTGTCGAAATGAGGTCTGGGAACGCGCGTCGCGCCCCCTGTCGGCGGCCTCCCAGCCACTTCGGGCCTCTGGCTCCTGGATGGGGCCCCCGACTGCGCTGGCGGCCGCGGTGCCCCCTTCCTGCCCAGCCCCTTCTCTCCTGTTCTGATTTGTCTTTCTCTGTTTCTTTCTCTCTCTCTCTCTCTCTCTGTCTCTCTCTCTCTCTCTCGCTCTCCCTCTCTCTATATATATATAGATATATAGTATACTCTCTCTTTTCTCTCTCTCTGTCTCTCTCTCTCTCTCTCTCAGCCTCTCTTCCCCTCCCTCTCTCTCCTCTCCGCTCTCTTTGACGACGATCGACGCGACGCGCACGTGCGCGGCGCGCGCGAGCACGCAAGCTGTTTTATATATACACTGTTAGCAACTTCTCCAGCAGTGAAACGTAGAAGGCCCCTCCTTTGTGGATGCTCTTGGGCGGAGATCAGCGCGGAGATCAGCTCGAGCACGTCTGCCCTGAGCTCCACGAGGGCCGCGCAGAGCCCCCCCGCAAAGGGGGAAGCCCCGCGCGGCGCGCCTCCACTCGCTCACGAACGGGGCCCCGTCGCGCGCGAATTCCGGAAAGACCCCCGTCGCCATGGCGTTGATACTCCACACAATAACAGTCATTATAGCGCCGAGCGTGCGCATGCCCCTGCACGCACACCGGCAGAGGCCTTGATTTCTCACAGAACAAATCGCATGCCGAACGCCAGTTTAACAATTATTCAAACACGTACATATAATAATATCTCGCTTCGCCTGCGGGACCCTGTCGCTATAGAAACCAATCGGAAATGACGGCCCGCGGCCCTTCTGGACAGTGACCTCGCGTGTAGTGAAGTGCGCTGGTAGGTCCTGGTCGCTCACGCGTGTCAGGTCGTAGCTCTCCGGATTGTCGGTCCAAGTCTGGCGGAAGCACTCGCGTGGGAGATGGATTGGACATCGCAGTTCTGTGAGCCGCTCCCTTGCTGGATCCCAGCCAGGGATTGCAGTTGCGTAGAAGCGTTCCCTGAACTGGAGGCGGAGCGCCTGTCTGAGATGATCTGCATGATGCGCTCCAGCCTGGGCAGGGTCCAACGCCAGGCCCCCGCAGCCCACCACCCGCGCGCGCTGTGCCACGCCACCGTGCAAACGTCCTAGATCGGTGAACAGTTGCCCCCGACCGTCGTTGGATTCGTTTTCAATTGGGGAGCGGGGTCGACAGGGATCTCTCTAGAACGAGCTGCCATGGATCGAACAACGCACGTGCTGTTCGATCCGCGACTGGAAGATGCCCCCAGGACACGTCGATCGGGCGCAACTGGTCAACGCCCCTCCTGCGCAGTCATCTTGCCCTCGCTCCACCTGCCGAGCAGATAGCGTCGCAATCCGACGCCGTCGTCGCCCTGCAGGCCGCAAATCGGCCAGAACAAAAGGCGCCCCACAGCACCGATGGCCATCCTTCATTTCGCCACCCTCTCCTCTTAATCTCTCTTCTTTGTTTTTCTCTCTCTCTCTCTCTCTCTCTCTCTCTCTCTCTCTCTCTCTATCCCCCTCTCTCTCACCCTGTCTCCCCCTTTCTCTCCCCCTCCCTCTCCCTCTCTCTCTACCTCTCCCTCGCTCCTCCGACTCACCCGTTCGGTTCCCCCTTCCTTGCCCTCTCCTCTCCCCGATCGAGGCCCCTCAGCCTCGAGGGGTCGTAATCCGTTCGCCGTGGGATGCGAACATTTGTTCTGGCCGTGCCCACCTCCATAGTTGATGGCCGCGCTGCCGCTGAAGACCCTGCCGCCGCGGACAATGGGTCGCCCCCGAGCTCCACCGAAATCCCCGCCGCGCGACCTGCCGTCGAACGAAACGCGATTCGAGAGGTCAGCACGCACGCGAGAAGACACCAAGAGCGCTGTCGGGAAAACCCATCTGGGCTAGATGTCCACGGATGCCGACGCGAAGCGAACGATGGCCACTCCGTGACGTGGCCCTTAAAACTGGAATGAACGATCGGCCAGAACTCTTGGGCTTGCTTGTGACTGCCCCCCCGCCCTCGACCAGCGCAGCCGAACCCGCGTGGTTAGTCGAGCTCATGAGCGCTATTTCAGGCAGCGTTGCGCCGTCCACGGTGCTCGATCGAGCACTCTCTTCAACGCGTGCTCGGCGAAATTACGCAACGAGCTCTGCGTTGAGGTATCGAGCCCCATCCCGTCCTATCCTTCTCACCCCCCTCCTCGGACTCCTCGAACTTCCCTCGGATCCGCCCTCAGATCTACTCCCCCCTCTGTCCTCGGATCCGTCCTCGGATCAATCCCTCATGATCGCACCGGCCTCGGAGCTATGCCCCTCTTCAAATTAGCGCGCACTGCGTTGCAATGACTCGCTCGGCGCGGGCGCCCACCCAAGCAAAATAAGGAGATACGTCGGAATAAGGAGAAAGAGAAAGAGAGATAACATGGGAAATAGAAACGGTCGAAACAGCGGGGGGAGGGGGTTGATCCAGAAAGCGCTGGGAACATTTGCACCGATATATTCCTTTATCGCGATCCATATATATATATGTGTGTATATATGTATGTATATATACAAATATGTATACACATACATATACATATAACGGCTGGGACGTGACAGTACACTTGAGCTACACAGTATACCTGAGAGATGCACAGCCTAGACCTGAGCTGCACGCCAGATCGGAATCTGCACAGCCTATTGGCATCGCTATCTTCCCAGGGCCGCATGCCATATCGGAGAACGATGCTCGGGAGGGGGGTCTGCTGGCCTATGGGCTCGACCAACTTTGAAAGCGCCGCCGTCGCGGCGGAAACCGAAGCCATCGCGGGCGAAATCAGCCCCCACACGCGCTTGGCCTGTTAACGGGATGCACAGGTTGAGAGCTTTGAGCCACACTGCAAGCTGATGGCACCTCGAATCCCCGACTGGGGCCTCTCGCATCTCCCCCCTTCCCACCTGCTCTCCCACGGCCTCCTCTTATGACCTTCCCATCGTTGATATTTTTTCGAGGGCAGCTATCTTCGCGCGCCAGAGCTACACACACGCTGCCGGAACGCACAAAGCAAGATTATCGTCGCGCCCCAGGCCCACCCCCGCTACACCCCCATGAACCTGCCTCGCCTTGCCCCCCATCTTCCTGCCATCGGCCGAGCATCCCTTCCCGCGGGCAAGACGAGGCAGCGCAAGCGCGCCTCCTCCAGCGCATCCTTCACCTCCTCGAGGTCGGGCTGGAACCGGCGCTGACGGGAAGCGAGAATTGGCGAGCGAGAAATGGCGAGCAAGCGGGGGTCTCGAGGGCGAGCACGGGAAGGCGGAGGGAACTGGGGGGGTAGGAGCAGGACAAGGGAGCGACGCTGGCGCCAGCAAGGGAAGGGCTGACCCTAAGAAGAGAGACAGAGCTTAGAGAACAGAAAACAATGGAGGAGCTGGACCAAGGGAACCAACGACTGAGTCACTTGTCGCTGCGTGCGCCACTGACCTATACATTCCGCCTACGCGTTTGCATTCGATCACCTCTGCGATCCTGTTTCCTCCCTCTTCCTCATCCTGATCCCCCTTCCCCTCCTTCGTCTCAAAAGCCCTTCTGAGTATGTATGCGGGGGCGGAGGCTGACTTCCCCTGGATCGCTTCAGCGAGCGCGTACTTGTGGCCGCCGAGGGCCTCCACGCTCGTGTTCACCTGGCTCTCGAAGGGCTTCAACCACTCCATGGCGTCCGCCCCCCTGCCCCCATATCGCAAAACTCGAGCATGTCAACTGCAGCTTGGAGCCACTGGCCTGCGCCAGAAGACCGAGGCGCACCGGGCATGGATAACACTCTGGCCACTAGAGGCTAGATGATTTATCCATATGTTGCGCGCCTCGGCCTTCGGCGACATTTCCAAGAAAGCCCGAGGCGCACTGCATATGGATAAACATCGCACCCGCAGCAGACGCTGAGAACTGGAAGCAGCGGGGCGATGGATGGGGATAGCGAGCCTGAAGGGGGATCGTGGAGCGATTCGAGGTCGATGAGTACTGGCGATCGGTCGGGACATCGATCTGCCGCCGAGTTTGAACACCACGCTCGAACCTACCCAAATCGACCCCCCCCCCTCCCCCCCCCCTCCCACGTCGAGGCCAGCGAGGAGCGCGTGGATCTTGCAGCACTCTCCAAGCAGCGCGCCGCGCTGGCTAGCGTCGGCGCACGTGTCCCGGGCGATCTCATTCTCCTGGCAGGGCGAAGCGCGCGGGAGGAGGACGGTCCGACGAGAAGGGCCTGACTGGGGCCCAAGGGGGGCCGCGCGAGGATGGGGGGGGGGGGCGAGAAGGTCGACCACGCACTGCTCTCGTACATCCTTTCAATCCCCATCGCTCTCCGAGCTCGCGCACTCGCGCGAGCTCTCGGAGTCGGCCTCGCCTTCGACCTTCTTGTCGTATTTGCTTTTCTTGCTGGCCACCTGCTCCAACGGGGGCCTCGCCTGTGCTCATCCTCGTCTCGATTCTCTGCGACTTGGCCTCTTCGGGGCCGCGCCCCCCCCCCCCCCCCCCGCCTGCCGGGGGTTTGGGGGGCAGGCGGCGCGAGAAGAGGGACATGCATACTCAGGGCGCATGGGGGGGATGGGGGGGAGGAGGAGAGGGGCACAATCAGGGCGAGGGGAGGAGGGGGGCCCGCGTGGCGAGGAGTGGAGGTTTGCAGCACACATGCTGCAGGCACAACTGCTTCCAGCGCCAGGCCTTCGCATCCACGGCCGAGATCTCCACGCGGCGGAAGAGGGTCTGGCCCGTCTGGTGATCGACCTCCCTTTGCCTCAACATAGACTATGATCCCTTCCCCCCCCTCGCCACCCTCTCCCCCCGTACCCTTGGACCCTTTCACCTCCATGTCTCCTTCGCCCCTTCCATGGGTTACCATCTCCTCTTTCTGATAAGCCCCATCAAACTTGATATCCCACCTGCCGCTAGATCTATCAAAGCTGAGGTCCATCGAGCTATGCAGAGCGCGGTGCAACCCACCACCCGTGCGAACCTGAGTGTGCGTCTTCTTCATTTTCAGGCAATACTTTTTTTCACGTTGATGGCGCGCTGCCAAGACCTGCGCGGAACAAGCGATGCGCGGTGAGAACGCACGGGTCTTGGACGCCCATGTCGATGGCTTTTCGAGCGGGTCTGGCAATCGAACGCGGTTTGAGGATGGGCCGAAGATGGCTAAGGAGGCAAGGATGCAAAGTTTCCCGTCGGAGCTCGCTTCTTAATATCACTGTTGACTGCATACGCGGGTCCGCATCACTGTGCGAACAGGGTAGGCCTACGTCCGCACGTCCACTTCCTCCATCTCCTTCTCTTCCTGCATGCGCCCTCCGTGAGTCCTCCTCTTCCGCGCGTCCTCATCCTCCGTGCGTGTTCCGTATCCTCCGTGCGCCCCTGCGCCCTCCCTCCGTGCGTCCTCCTCCCTGAACGCAGCGGGCAGGCCGAGCCTCTGTCCGAACGGGGCGTTCTGGTTCTCCTCGGTCCATCCCTCGAGGTGCAGGAGGGCGTCGAACGATTTCCAGCGGTCAGTAATGAGCTCCTCGGCGCAGCGTTCTTCTGCCTCGATCTCGAGGCTCTCGGCGAAGCGGAAGTCACCTCCCACCTCTGTGAACAATTTTCTATGTTCTTCTCATTTCGTCGTCCTGATCCTCCTTCAAGTCCTCCTCGTCATCCTCCTCCTCATCCTCCTCCTCCGTCTCCTCCCTTCCCTGTTGAGTTCGGGCCCCCCCTTCCTGTCGCGCATCCCCCTCCCCCCCCCCCCCCCTCCTCATCTTTTTACCTAACAGCGAAGACTGATAGGTTTCTAATGGTGTCAAAAGAAAGCATCATGACTCCTCAGGGGGGTCGGGGCGGGACCCGGGGCGGCTGCCGCCGAAACCCAAATCGCATGGGACATCCTCATCGCTCTTGGCGCTCCCAGAACGCCACTCCCGGGCTACATGTTGAATTCCCGGAACCAAGTGTAAGCCACTTCCTGCTCTTCGATTTCCCAGAACTCCATTCCCGGGCCACATTTTGGATGCCCGGAGCCAACTGTAAGCCACTTCGTGCTCTTCGACTTCCCAGAACTCCATTCCCGGGTCACATTTTGGATGCCCGGAGCCTACTGTAGGACACTTCGTGCTCTTGGACTTCCCAGAACACCATTCCCGGGCCACATTTTGAATGCCCGGAGCCAACTGTAGGCCACTTCGTGCTCTTCTTCCCAGAACTCCATTCCCGGGCCACATTTTGAATGCCCGGAAGCTGAGGCACTGAGGCTGAGGCCGACGCTGAGGCTGAGGCAGGCTGGCTGAGGCTGAGGCTGAGGCAGGCCGAGGCCGAGGCAGAGGCAGAGGCTGAGGCAGGCTGAGGCTGAGGCAGGCTGAGGCTGAGGCCGAGGCTGAAGGCAGACTGAGGCTGAGGCAGACGCTGAGGCAGGCTGAGGCTGAAGCTGAGGCTGAGGCTGAGGCTGATGCAGGCTGAGGCTGAGGCAGGCTGAGGCTGAGGCCGAGGCTGAGGCTGAGGCTGAGGCTGAAGGCAGGCTGAGGTTGAGGCTGAGGCAGGCTGAGGCTGGGGCTGAGGCAGGCTGATGCTGAGGCAGCCTGAGGCTGAGGCTGGGGCTGGGGCTGAGGCCGAGGCAGGCTGAGGCAGACGCTGAGGCAGGCTGAGGCAGACGCTGAGGCTGAGGCTGAGGCTGAGGCTGAAGGCAGACTGAGGCTGAGGCTGAAGCAGGCTGAGGTTGAGGCTGAGGCAGGCTGAGGCAGGCTGAGGCTGAGAGTGAGGCTGAGACTGAGGCTGTGATTGCGAATGCCGTTGTCGCTGCGACTGTCATCGCGAATGCGACTGCGATTGTGAGAACAGCATAATTCTACAACTGGATTCTGATCTGAATCTTAAGGAGAATTCTTACAGATTTGCTTCTAAACATCGCTGTTAGGTTGCTTTGCCGGGATATGTTTTCCCTGTTGAGTGGGGCCACTCTACCCATATATTCACGTTTCCCCCCCGTCGCGCATCCCCCGCCCCTCGGGCCCCGGCCCCACCTCGGGGCCGCCGCCCCCGCCGATCGAGCACCAGGGGAGAGGAGAGGCGGCCCCCGCCCCAGCTACCATACTTCTGCCACTTGCGGAGCCAGTCGCGATGCTCGCTGCGCGACAGGCGCTTGTACTCATCTCTGACACATTGCTTGGCCGCCGCGAGGTGGTTCTTGCGCGGGCCAGGAGGGCGGGGCGTCTCCGCCTCACCCCCGTGCGTCGCCCTCCGCGCGTCCTCCTCCGTACGTCCTCCTCCGTGCGAGTTCCCCCTGTATACTCCGAGCGTCCTCGATCTTCAGTGCGTCCGTATCTCCTCCTCCATGTGCATCCTCCTCCTTGCGCTCTCATTCGTACGTCCTCCCCCTCCTCCTTATCATCATCATCATCCTCCTCTTTCATATAGGCAGCGATCTTCCTGGTCCCCCACCTCCACGCGGGGGCCTCCTGCACCCCTTCCCCTCGGTACTCATGTCCCTGAAGCTGGGATAGGGATGTGCTTGCGACCAAACGCCTCTATCCCTGAGTCTCTGCAAAAAGCCAGGTAGGGCTGTCCGCATCCGTTGCATATCATTCTCGTGCTGGCTGTTCCCTTTCCGTCAAGGCTTTCGCCTGCTTGGCAACTGCCTTCTCCGGCGCCGTCTCGGGGGCCGCCGCCGCCTTTTTCTTTGGCGCCATCGCCCCCCCCCGCTCGACCGCGCGCCGGCGGCCAGCGCCCGCGGGTCTCGAGACGCCGACGTAAACAACCGGCCTGCTCAATCGATCAGACCCGCTGCAACCCGCACAGGGATCAAGGCACGGAACGACCTGGGAGGCAAGCAATAGCCAGACCAGCCGCGTGCTATGCAAGTACACGCCCCCCCCCCCCCCCTCATGAACGTGGCCCAGCATGAAATGCGCCCGCGGCCGCGTGGTCCACGCCGCGTCGCGCGCGCGCCTGCGCGCATGCCCATGCGACTACAGAGCGCGCGCGGGCACCGTAAGGCCGCGCGTGAGCAAATGTATAATGCGTGCTTGTGCGCGCCACATATGTGCACGCTAACATATAGCGCGTGCGCGTCACTGCGCCCCGTCGCGCTGATAACGCAACATCCAGATCGGTTTGGACGCGCGCCATTTTCGCCTGCTTGATCGCCTGCGGGACAGACATGGGCTCACGGGCGCACGCAGCGCGCCCGCAGCTCAGTGCGTCTGTACATATAACGATCGTCACGTGTATAAAACTATATCTATATAGATGACACACAGGGTGTCGCGGCCTCGAGCGCAACGGCGAGGCGAAACAAGCGTGGCGGCGCGCGCGTGATCACGCCCGCTATGCCCACGCGCGCGCACGAACGCGCACCCGCGCGCGCACCCACGCGCGCACGCACACTCCAACACTTATTTACGGAACGCAATATCCAGATCGGCGAGCCGCGGCCCCTTTTCGCCTGCTCGCCAGCCACGAGCGGCGCTCCTGCCTCGAGGACCGATCGCGGCCTGCGCGCGCCCCAGCGCCACCCCCCCTCCGCGGACTGCGGAACAGCCCCCCCGCTGGCCGCGGCGCAGCCAGCGCAATCGGGGGGCTGCCGCAGAGGGCCACCAGGCTCCCCGCCACCCCCCCTTAAGGCGGGGGGGAGAAGGGGGCGGGGGAGGCGTGCGAGTACATCAAGAACACCAAGAACATCAAGAACATTTAAAAATCATCAAAAGAACATTAAAACAACATGAAAATAGCATTAAGAACATCAAGAAACTCAAGAACGTTAAAAGAACAGTAGAAGAACAAAAACACATTACAATAACGGTTTGGAAATTAAGAGCATTGAAAGAACACTAAAAGAACTCTTAAGCACATGAAGAGCATTAAGAACATCAAAAACACCAAGAACATTAAAATAACAGTATCAAGAACAGTAAAGGAACATCAAAAGATCATTAAGAACATTAAGAACATCAAGAACATCAAACACATCACACTGCGCAAGGGGGGCGCGCGGGGCGGGCGCGCTGGCGCGGGCGTCCAAGGCGGCGCCCGCGCGCCTCTGCGCCGCCCCGGCGCGGCCTTCGCGGGCCCCGCGGGTCGGCGCTTGGCGCGCGGGCAGCCCCTTACGGCCCCCTCCGAAGCGCGCCCGCCCCGCGGGCCCTCCCCCCGCGCCCGCGGGTTGGCCGCGCGACGCGCCAGGTGCCCAGCAGAGTGCGCGCCGAGGCAGCGGGGCGCGCGCGAAAGGCGACGGGCGCGGTGACTCGCGTATCGGGACAGGGCGGTAGACGGTGCATGGCGGCGCGGGCTAGCCCCGCACCGCCATGTCAATCGCCCGCGCCACCTTTGCACGCGGCCCCCAAGCGCCGCGGCCACCGCGCACGCCCCGAGTCGGCCCGCGACCCTGCCGGGCGCGCTGGCGCAGCGCTGGTGCCCAACGAGACTGCTTCAGCTGGCGCAGTGCATGTAGAAGGTTGCAGGGTCAAGTCGTCCTCGTGGCGCCGCGGGCAAGCTCAGGTGCACCTGGGCGAATGGAGGGGGGTCTCTCCCATGCGCGCGCTGCACGCGCAAGCGCGCAGACGCGCGCACCCGCGCGGGCGCGCCAACGCACACGAACGCACACGAACGCACACACACACACACACACACACGCACACGCACATGCACACGTTATGCGTTGCGACAGGGCGCGGCGCGCCGCGTCGAGTACGACGCGCGCAGGCGCGCGCACACGCACGCGCACAAGCACACGCCCACCACACATACACACAACGCACACATACAAGCACACAGACACACGCGGCAAGACAGAACACGCGAACCGTGCTCTAGCATTTAGGCTACGTTCCGTTGTGTGGCATGGGGCTCAAGGCCGCAGGACAACGACGCAGCGCCAAACGGACATGCGCGAATGAGGGGCTGCTTGCTGTTTGTGTGGTGCATGGGTACGCGCTCATGGACACGTGCTTTGGTACGCGGCTGCGTGTTTAGAGGTGCCTGCATTTGTCACGGTACACACCCAGTGTGTATGTGCACGTGTCGGTCGCGCACGTATCACGGATCCAGTCTACTGTGTATGCGTAAACGTTGAATAAATGCGCACATGTACACATATTCGTACAACTGTACACGCTGCTTCTTATAGATTCATACGCGATGTATTGATGCATCTGCATATATGCACAGGGTGAGAGGCGAGCGGCCGGTCACTGTCCTTGGGTGCGTGGTTAAAGTGGGGCCCCGCGATGCGGATGACCGTAGTTGTCGTTGTGGTCGTCGTCGTCGTCGACGCCGGTGTCGTCGTCGTCGTTGCTGTTGTTGTGGGTGCTGTTGTTGTTGGTTTTGTTGTTGGTGTTGTTGGTGTTTCATGGTGGAATTGTTGTTTGCTGTTTGGTTGCTCGTTTGTTTGTTTGCTTGTGCGTTTGATGGTTGTTGGCGTTGTTGATCGGCGTCGCACCGCCCGCGAGCCACCCCGCCGCCCGCGCTGCTCCAACGAAGAAATCGGCGCCTGCGGCGGGCCCGTTCGTGGTATAATTTTGAAAAAGTAAGCGCCTGCGGCGGGGGCCTTCAGAGCCTCGCAGACTGCAGACGCCCCCGCCGCCCCCTCACTCTTATCCGCGACCGCGGGGCGTCATCTACATACGTGCGTGTATATAGAGATAAACATATGCGCGCACGCGCGCGCGGCCAGCGCACCCGACCTCCGCGCGCACTGCGCTCACCTAGCGAAGCTGTTGCGCCACGTTACCTCCGAGGCCGCCCCTTCCTCCTGCAGATCGGCCCCCCCCCTCCTCGCAGGGTTCGCGCCCATCCTGCGCTTCGCCCCCCATCCTCATCAATCGCAGCCTCATCCGATGATCATCTAATTATTCTCCTCTCCTTCCCCCTTGATCAGGGTGATCATGCTAACACTCATGCGCGCACTTCCAGATGCGCCCCTCTTCGCCCGCGGTTGCGGGGTTCGGCTCGAAGGGGGCCCGCGAGAGCTAGCAGGCCCAGGCTGTAGTTCGATCCGTCTGGCTGCACGTGCCCTGGCACGCACCAGCAAATCACACCGAAGACATCCTCCGATCTGGCATGCATGGTCTGACATCGGACTGGATTCATCCTTTTGAGCTGCGCGGAAACAACCATCTGCCGATGCACGTGTGAAATTCAACGGGCAACGGTTCATGCGACGAAGCGCCCTCGCAAGGTGCATCTGAACACAAGCGACATTGAATGATTCAGGCACCCTACGCAGCGCTACCCACTTACTTCACCCATAGGGCCAGTGCCCCTATCCCTGGCGAACGAACAACACGGACCCATACCCATAGGACGGAGGGGCTATGTGTGCGTGCTGTCAAACGGGGGGCCCCCGCTCGAACGGGATCCTCGAGTGCCCATAGCCAGTCCCCCTCCCTCCGACCCTCCTACGGGCATGGGTGTGTGTTGTTTGTTCGTCACTCCCTCCCATATGGTGCATGGCGCTCGAGCTCGCTCCCCGCCAGCGCGGGCAGCTCCCCCCGCGGCGCGGAAGATGCCCGTCATCAGGCGCGCGCTGCGCCTCCCCCACTCTGGAAACCGACATTTTGGATTGCTTGCCAAGCGAGACAACGAAAGCACATCCCCATGCATTATGTATGACCTGGAGTGGAGTTGAAACATTACCCTTGCCAAACTTGCCGGCGCTGGCCTTCGGGGAGAGACGATCAGGAAACCAAGAACTTATATTGCAACGTCCCCCGCCTCGATCTGAACCCCCTTCCCCCGACACCCGCGACTCTACATCAACATTCGCATGTTCCGTCTCTGACGCCCCCGCCCGCTTCCATCCAACATCATCTTGGCGCGCCCCCCCCCCCCCCCAGGGCGCCGATGCAATATGAAGCAGCCCGTTCACAGCATAAATCAGAATACGCCCATTGCGCGGTGTAAAAAATGTTCTGAATATGCTACACCCCCCCTCGCCGCTGTCAGGTTATTCCAGAGCTCCTCCTACCGTGCACTCGGCTGGCCTTCTCCCCCGTCATGCCTCGATCTTCGTTCGTCCTAGTCGTAATTCCTCGTGCCTCCTCGTGCCTCCTCGTACCTCCTCGCGCCTTCTCGTGCCTCCTCGCATCTCCTCGCCCTCCTCTTCGGGCAAGTCGTAATCGCCATCGTTGCCGTCGCAGCAATCGCCATCGTCACCGCAATCATCATTACCACCATCATCGTGGCCATCATCATCATCACCATCATCATCATCAGCATCATCATCATCATTATTAGCATCATGGCCAGCAGCATCATCATCATCACCACCATCACCGTCCATAGCACTCGCCATCGTCAGTTTCAGTGTCACCACCATCACCATCACCGCACCATCGCCGCCACGACCATCCCCATGCGAAGTCGCGGCACACACTCTGTGGGTACCCTCCCCACCTCAGAGACCATCCACGACCTCCTGCCCGACGAGCTTCACCTGCCCCCTGTCGACCGTGCCCTGCTCGACGATCTTCTCCCTAATACTCGATGACGATGGTGCTCATGGACGGGCCGTCCGTCTGGCCGTACTTGCCCATGATCGCCTCTGTCCACTTGGCGTGGGCGACCTGGACCAGCTGCCTCCACTGCGACGTGCAATCCTCGCTGTCCTTGTACTGCAGCGTCGTGGGCCCCTTCTGCGAGGCGCTGCCTCCCCTTCACCCAGAACTTCCCAGTCACGCTGACGACGACCATGGGGGCACCTGGCGGCGGCGACGAGGCCCCGACGTGCGCAACCTGCTCATCGGCGTCGGCGTCGTCCTCGACGACCGTGTCTGGGCGCTCCTGGACCTCCTCCTCTGGGCCCTCCTCCTCTGCGTTCTCCCCCTCGGACTCCTCGGCCGCGATCTCCTCTCCGCCATCTCCGCCGTCGGCGGGGCCCCCGTCGTCGTCGATGTACAAAGCGACCTCATCCTCATCCTCATCATCCTTAACGGCAGCCTTCTTGGCAGCTGCCGTTGGTCCTGCAGCTGCAGGCCTCTTCGCGGGAGCTGCCCCGGGTCCACCTGCTGCCTTGGGTGCACCCGCCGTGGGTTTACCAGCCGCCTTGGGTCCGCCTGCTGCCTTGGGTCCACCTGCCGCCTTGGGTCCACCTGCCGCCTTGGGTCCGCCTGCCACCCTGGGTCCGCTTGCCGCCTTGGGTCCACCTGCCGCCTTGGGTCCACCTGCTGCTGCCTGGGGTCCACCTGCCGCCGTGGGCCCGCCTGCTGCCTTGGGTCCACCACCTGCTGCCTTGGGTCCACCTGCTGCCTCGGGCGCGCCACCTGAAGCCCTGAGTCCACCACCTGCTGCCTTGGGCCCGCCTGCTGTCGTGGACTTCTTCTCGGCCGCCGCCTTGGCCGTTGGCGCTGGGCTCGATGACATATCTGGCGGGATGGCGCCCATCGGCGCGTTGATGCCGCGCCCGATGGGCCTGCTCTTCTTCGACTTGATGCTGCGCGGGCCGCGCTTCACGCCGCGGCGCCTCGGGGTCCGCGCGGCCGCGGCGCCAGTCAGGCCCCCCCCAGAAGGCCATCTGGATCTGCCGCGCCGGCGCGGCTGCACTCGAGGATGCACCTGCGCCAGCGCCGTCGGGCGGGGCACTCGAGGATGCACCTGCAGCAGCGCCATCGGGCGGAGCACTCGAGGATGCACCTGCAGCAGCGCGGCCGGGTGGAGCAACTAGAGGGGATGCACTTGCAGCAGCGCCGTCGTCGGGTGGAGCACCTAGAGAGGAGGCACCTGCGCCGTCCCAGACAGCACCCTGCGCATACAGATCAGCTGCGTTCATGGGCTGATCGGCATCGAGCTGCTCATCCTTGACTGGCATTGGCTCGTATATACATATATATACACATCTATAGATATACACATATGTATATATATACATGCATGCACACATATACATACTTGTATATATATACATGTACATATACATACATGTATATATATAGATATAAATATACACATACACACCTATGTGTTAAGGAGGAAGACGAGGGAACTGATGAGCAGGACGAGAGGAGAGGGGCACAACGGACGACGTAGCCGTGGCGAGGGCGGCAAACGCAATAATTAGCAAGGGGATCGGGGGCCGCGAGACTTCGGTTCGGCCCCGTTCGCAGGACAAGCATGCCATCTCATATGTAGGCTGGTGCGTCGACCCCGCCCGCTCTCGCATCCCCACAAAAAATCCAAACAGCAGGACGCAGGTCACTGGCAGAAACGGGACAGGCGAAAGATACCGACACTGCACCCTCGGGAAGGAAGTGAGGGCCGCGAAGTAGCAGACACACGGCGCTGCCACTGAACTTAAAATTAAAACCATCCGCGCGCGCGAAAAAGCAGAGCCCTCCTCGCACTCGAAATTGATCCTCCATCATCCCCCAACACCCCCTTTACATCGGCCCCTTGGGGAATGATCCCTCGTCCCCTAGCTCCTCCTGGTCACCTTTCCCACTCCCGTGCCATATAGCCCTCCTCCTTCCCCCCCTCAATGTGCTCGCCATGCCAGTCCCCCCATAGCCTCCTGAGGGATCTCTATGGCCTCGCGCATCTTCTCCATCAGGTCAGAGCCGGGCGCGTCTTCGATCTCTTCGGCCAGCGAGACCGGCCGCCCATGTTAGTCCGAGCGTTGTCACTCACTAGGTGGCGAAGCCAGGAGGACAGCGAGAAGTGTGTATATCACTGAATTCAAGCGAAGCGCGCGGGTCCAAACCACTGATGGCCATCCTGTTCCTCCTCCCCCTCCTGGCGAAGCTGATGGCCATCCTCCCCCTCTGGCCCCTCCGCCCCCCCCCCCCCCTCCCCGCGCGCGCGCGCTTCGAGCCGCCTGCCGACCCGGCCTCTCCCGCGCCATTCCCTCCTCTTCCCCCCCCCGCCCCCTCCTCGAAGAGGGGCGTGTTGCGACGGATTGGTCGCTCTCTACTTTGAGCAGAGTTGTATTTTTTTCAAAGTAGGCACGGGTGTCTACCTGGAGCGGTTCTGACTCGAAATCTGCGACCCAGAGTCTTCGACGCCAGAAAGCTGGCCAGAATCGGAGAGCCCTCCCTGCTCAGATACATTGTCCTCATCGCCCCCCCTCGCATTGCTCGCCCTGGTCGCCCTCCTCTCCCTGCCCGTGCTCTTAAGATCGCCATCGAACCCCTTGATCTAGCCATGCGCGCGCACGAACGCGCGCACGCGCGCGCACTCGTGCGCGCGCGCACGCCCGCCGCTTCCATGCGCGACAATCCCCACCGACCATGTCGTCGCTCATGTTTTCGCGGGCCTTAATCCGCTGGCGGTGCGCGAAGCGGATGCGGAACTGGCGGCAGAGCAAGATCCTCGCTGGCACAAAGCGATGGCCCCATGATAAGCTCACACGGCGTGAGAAAGGAGGCAAGCCCATGAGGACACTGATCAGGACGGATTGCGATAAATGCGCACGGGTCAGGAGGAGAAGGAGGACGCGGATCAGGACGGATCAGGAGGAGGAGGACATTGATCAGGACGGATCAGGGCGGATCAGGAGTGCAAGCAGAGGGGCGAACATGGGAATCACAGTGATCAGAGCTTGCGTGCTGGAAGCTATGGCCCCCTCTGCCTCCTACACCCTCATTATCCTGGCCCCCCCGCCTGCTCTACAAGTGAACCTCTGAAGTTGCACCTCCTCGCCACCTCCTCCCCTATCCTTCCGCCTCTTGATCATCGCACCCCCCCCCTGCCAGCTCCCATCCTGGACGAGTCTCCACTGCTGGATTCCTACCTTGATCCTGCTGGCGCGGTGGCCTGTGGCCGCCGATGACTTTCGGGGTCGGCTTCCGCCCCTTCGTCTGGCGGCGATGTTCCTTCGTGCGGTCTTCGCGCACGCGGCTCCACAGAGCCCGCTGGAGCTCGCGCGGAGCGAGCGGGCGGGGGCGGAGTCAATCGAGATCAGCGCGCATATTAATTTCGCACGGGCGAAGTCAAGGCGAGGGGGTGCCAGGTGAGAGGGCTCAGTGATATCAGTAGCACTCTCGATCGAGTAAGGCAGACGTCCGCGCACGGATTGGGCAGAGTCAGAACAGGTGAGAGGAGGGAAGAGGACGGCAGCATTAGGATGGGCACCGGACCTTATTATTGCTTGATCATTGTCTCCCTCGGCCCGTCGCCTGCTCCTGCTCCTCCCCCTTCTCTTCCTCCTCCTCCTCCTGCTCCCCCTCGACCCTCAGCCCCCCCCTCCTCCATCCTCTTCATCGCCTTCCTCCCCATTGTTATCTCTAGTTCGGCCCCAACGCCCGGTCGCTTCAAGAGGGGTCAAATCGACTGCGCGCGAGGGGGGTGGGCAACCGCGAGGATGAGTCCAGCAGGGGCTCGAGCATGTGGATGGCGCCGAAGAGGAAGACTTCAGAGACGGAGGAGTCTAGAGGCTCTATGAGAGCAGGGGGTGAGGACGAAGAAGATGATGAGGGGCGCAGGGGGCCCCCCACCCCCCCACCCCCCCTACGCATCCCAAACCCTCCTCATCAATGCCCCTCTCGCCCCCCCCCTCAGCCTCGCAGTTCTTCTGGCTGAGCCCCCGTCCGCCAGCGGCGGCCTCGACCTTGTCGCACGTGGTGCTGAAGATCTGGCCACCCCACGACCCCACCGCAACTGATTTGTCGCGTTGTGTCGGAACTCGGGGCCCTCGGAGATCGATCAAGTTCGATCGAACCATCTTGTCGACTTGGCCGAGGTCTCTGGTCGTGAGCTTCTGCAAGCGGGGCTGTTCGGGCACCGACGTTCCTCCGCGACATGCAGCCCACTCGCGCTCCGCATCCTCTTCGCCATGTGCCCCGACCCCGCGCGCGTCCTTCTGGAGACCCCCCCCACCCCCCCCCCCCCCCCCCCTACTTCATCGCCGCCCTCCCTCCTCCCATGGCGTCGCGAGCATGACGCTGCGACGCCGCTCAAGCACCCCTTCAATGCCGACGGATTCCTGATCCTTTACATCATCCTCCGCGCCACCCACTACACGCCTCACCCGCCTGAGAGAACAATGCCCCCCCCCCCCCCCGCGCGCGCCTTCAGGGCGTCCTCTTGAGGTCGGCAGCTCGAGCTGGTCACGGTGCACACGTTCCAATTGGGGATGATGTCATAGCCTCTGGGTCGGGCGATCTGCCCATGGCGCCCTCAACCTCGACCACCGTCTTCCCTTACCACGAAAAGGGTGGCGAGGAGGTCGGCGCCCGACGCTTCGAGGAGGGAGGGCGATGGGGTTCAGCATTGCATCCTCCTCCTCAGCCTCCCTCACCCGTACCTTCTCATCCTATCCTGAATCCCCTCCATCCTGATCGCTCCGCCCCCTCTGCTCGGCGTTCACATGCCCTCATCTCGATCCACCTTCACCCTCGTATTCCCATGGTCCTCATCATCATCTCCTTCGCTCTACCCGTTGTCCTCGACCAATGCCTACCTCCACCACCTCCATCTTCACCGCCACCACCACCATCGCAAACATCAGCAGCATCATCATCATCATCGGCATCGCCATCACCATCTTCATCGTCTTCGTCATCGTCATCACCATCAGCCCCATCAGCATCAGCAGCATTTTTGGTATCAGAATCGACCTCATCAGCATCATAACCATCATCGCCAACATTATCACCATCCATCATCGTCATCATGATCACCATCATCTCTTCCGCCGACACCATCAGCAATCATCACCGTCGTCATCATCACCGCCATCATCATCAGCGATCCTCCTAGCCACCGTGCATCTGTCCGTGCCTGTCACCATCGGCACGTCGTCGTAGTCCTGGATGGCCGTGGCCTGGCAGACGGACATCTCTCTCTCTCTCTCTCTCTCTCTATTTCTCTCTCTCTCTCTCTCTCTGTATACCACTATTTCTATCGAAATATCCACCTCTCTCTCTCTCTAAATATATCTCTATCTCTCTCGATCTCTAGGCAAACATGTTCACGTCCAGCCTGTCGCTGGCGAGCGCACCTGCCATGGCGACTACCCGCCCGCCCCCGCCCCCCCGCCCTGATTCCACTACTCCTGATCGTGCCCCCCCCCCCCCCCTCCTCTGTCATCGTCCTGTCTCGCTGCGTATCTCCCCCCGATGCCCGCGGTGGCCTCTGTCAGCGCGTTCATCGCGCTGTCGCCCGCGTCTGCAGTCTTCTGGCGGCGGAGCTTCGCGTCGGACATGGTCGCCCCCAGGGGCGGCGCCGACGGGGGGGTGCAAGACGCGGGGAAGCGATAGCGCGCCACCCCAAACGCGAAAAGATTCGGCGGCCCTCTGGCGGGCCTGGGCGAGGGGGCCGGGGGAAGGGCGAGGGGGAGGGGCTGCCTTAGCATGGGCCGTGACCAACGCCATGTGGGACCTTTGCTTTCGCACAACACAGCACCGCGCCCAGCGGCGCAGGCGCCTCGGGACCTCGACTCCATCACAGACCTTGTTCAATAGATCGAAGGGCTTTGGGGTGTCCTAGCGGGCGAGAAGGGGGGGGGGGCTGCGAGGGGGGCAAGGAGGGGTGGCATAATAGGGCGTGGTAGGGGTGGGGGTGGGGGGGGGAGTCCTTGGGGCGCCACCCTGGCACCCCCGCGCGGTCGAACGCCGCGTCTATCCTCTCCGCTATCAATTCGGGCTTGACCTCGCCGACCTCCGCCATCGCGCCTCGCGGGCGGTGCCGGGGCCCATGGGGGGTTCACTCCCGTGGCCCCATTCACTTGATGCGCTTCGGAGCTCTGGCACTCGCATCGGGGGCATATCTCACCGACAAAATAGACGTGGCATGGCGTTCGACCGCATCCTAGGGCCATTATCCGTGCTCGTTTCTCCCTCTCTCTCTCACTCGATGCATTTCCCCTTCTCTCTCTCTCTCTCACTCTCTCTCTCTCTCTCACTCACTCTCCTCTCCTTCTCTTCTCCATCTCTCTCTCGTTCTCGTCGCCCCTCTCTCTCAGTATCTTTCTCTCTCTCCCTCCCTCTCTCTCTCTCTGTCTCCTCCTCGAGGCCTCCTCCTCTTCCCCCCCCCGTCCTCCTCGAGATCTCCTCCTCGTCGGGGCCCTCTCGATCCTTATGCCCTCCTCTTTATATCCTCCATCGCCATCTTCGCCCTCGATCTTCCTCGGTCCTCGGGCCCCCCAATCCTGCTGCCCCTGCGCCCCAGGCCCCTCCCGGGCCTACAGGGCGACGCGGCCCGCGCGGCCGCGCGCGCGCGGGCCCCTCTGGGCCCGCGCGGGAGCCCCCTGTGCTAGGGGGCTCAAGCCAGTGGCACGTGCGAGGCGCACGCGCGCGCCGCGGGTGCGACGTCAATCTCGTCGATCGGACTCGGTCGCCGATCGCTCGTCGGTGCGCGCGACGGTCGACGTCGTCGTTCGCCCGTCCGTCCGTGCGATCGTCGATATCGTCGGTCGTCGTGATCGATATCGTCGGTCGTCGTCGTCGTCCTACTCGTACTCGTCGTCGTCGTCGTCGCCTCGAGATCGCGCGCGGCCGACGATCGTCGTCGACGCACGCGGCCGTTGATCGATCGATCGCGTGGCGAGACCCCCTCCACAAACACAACTTACCCCCGAAACCGTGCGACAAAACCCACGACAGGTGACACGTGCAAACTGCGCACCCACTTGCAACATTGGGGTTCTGGGCGTGATCAAGTACTTCACAAACACAAGAAGTGACACGCGTCACCCCCGAAACCGCGCGACAAAACCCAACTGCAACATTGGTATTCTGGGTGCCACTCAACTTCGCAAACACATACAACGGGTGACACGTGTTACCCCCGAAAAGTGTGACATAACCCAATTGTAGCATTGGGGTTCTGGGCGCCAACATAAGGCCATTCAACTTCACAAACAATAAGGGGTGGCACGTCTTACCCCCGAAGCCGCGTCGCAAAACCCAACTGCAACATTTGGATTTGGGGTGCCAACGTAAGGCCGCTCGCATATATTCCTCCTCTTTCTTGTTTCGAGAGATCTCGATGTTGCCAGCGCTGAGCGGGACGCATATTATACTCAATGTCCAGCCGAGGACATGGGCAACGTTGGGGCAAACTGAGCCATCATGAACAAAATTGAGCCATCCGAAACAAAACCAAGACAAGCGAAAATTGAACCCAAAAATCAAGCATGAACCCAAAAATCAAGCCTGAGAGCCGGCTCAATTAAATTGAGACCGTGGGAGGTCTGGGAAGGGCAGGACGAAGATGAACAGACTTGGCGCGCCCCTTGTATAGCCCGAGACATAGCGGTCAAGCGTCCACAGAAAGAACCAGTCTAGCCCCAAGATTTGAAGAATAACAAAGTGCGTGACGAACGGCACAGACGGCTGCATCACCCTCGGGACCCCATATGTTGCTTGGCTCGAGTACCCGAGACGCCATCACAGTACCCCGCTTGGAGGCCTGCAGGAGCTCCGCGGGCACCTCCCCAAAGACAGCCGACTTGACCTCAACGTTGGACATGAAATCGTCGCCCCCAGACTCCCCGAGTGCGTCCTGCGTGCGCTTGACGTCGCGCCTGGCGGAGTCGGCGAAGCCATTCGAACAAAATGGCAGGGGCCCGAAGGCTGAAGGATGAAGACCTGGCTATTTTTGCACCAGCGACCCGATAGCGCCTGCGTTCGCTGCACTGACCAACAGACCCGGCAGACGAGGAGAATACTCGACGCTGGCAGATGGCGGGCCCAAGCGGCGACGCATCGCTGCAGCGCACATCCGGCGACCACTGAGCCCGCCAGTCAACGCGGCACAAAAATAACATTACGAACTCGCCAGAGCTCCTGTCTCACGCGTAGCCAAAGACGCTGTTGGGAATTACTTTTCGAAATGCTTGTTGGTGAACGCACGGCAATCGCCCGCCCAGGAGACAATGGCTCTCGCGGCGCAGAAGCATGGCCCGCACTACGCGACCCCAAATGCACCGAGTCATCTTGCCCGAAGCCTTGCCACGCCGAAAGAGATCGTCGACGCCTAGTCTGAGGCGCCAGGCGTTCCGTGTTTTCAAGCTGGCAGCATGACCCATCGGTAGCGCAAGCCCCGCCAAGGTCGACGCCCCTCGACGCCTCCGAAACCTCGTGGACCACGAGCCCCTTACCCGGGAGATCCGCGATGATAGAGCGATCCACCTGGTTCGCGGTTGTTCCACGCGACGAGAACACGAAGAAATGATCGACATAAGCGGCAGCAGCGACGGCGGTGTCCGAGTCGAGCTTGGGCGGGACCTGACCATCCTCGATCACCCGACTGTCCAAGGTTCCCACGCCTCGCAAAGACTGCCCCACGACGGCCTGGCACAGGCGCGTAGCCCAACTCCACCCCATATCAGGTACGACCAGACAAGGGGAGATGGGAGTGCCAGGACTAAGCGAGACTCCGTTGATCTCCCAGACCCCAACCAGGTCGCACGAGATCGGGGGGGGGGACTAAAATTCTCCTCGAGGCCCGCGGGGGCCCGCAGGTGATAAAGCGCGCAACTTACATCTCCACAGGCGGCAAACGCCCCCTCTGGCCCAGTCTGGAAAGCCGCGATGGCCGAGGGGGCGGGCAGCCTGGTCAAGGGCGCTTCCAACAAATCGAGGTTACAGACACGCGCGTCAAACAAATACGCAGTTGGCCGTCACGTTCCGCCGCAAGGAACACTCGTACAAGTCCCGACTTGGGGGTCGCACGTCGCCGCGTCAACATCCCACGTTGGTGTAGCTGGAGCAACAATCACGATAGGGAAAGGGAACGCGAAGGGCACGGTCAACGTTGGGGCCGTTCAGTCCGAGAGAACGACCCTGCTTCTCTGCTGCATCAACCGGCAAAAGCAGAGTAGCACGCCCAAACCTTAGCCAATCATTATCGGCCCGATACAGACAAGACCCCACGGGGGCGGGAACGGATCCGACCTCTGGTCATGCCACGAGGTGGCGGGTGCGAGGCTTGCAGGTAGACCTATCAAGATAAATAGCCGACCCGGCAAGAAGTTCGCGGAGGACCCCCTCGCAAATTTAATCTGCTGGCTGAGAGCCCGCCTGACTGAAACAGTTCAGAACGCGCTGCTGCGCGAAGCGCTGGGAGGCATTGAGGGGGGGGGGAGAGGCCAGGGGGGCTGCTACAGGGGGCCTGCGGGAACCCATGCAATTGGTTCAGACCTCTAATGGCGCCATCGGCCCAATCCACCGCGCGCGCGCATCGGCGCGCCCGCTGCTTCACTGCGCGACAAGGCGAAGCACTCCAAACGGGGGCGGCTCGTAGCTCCAGCGGCGGCAACGGGAAGAGATCCTCCCGGCGGACGGCCCTCGGCGGCATCGCGACAGAAGAAGAAACGAGAGGAGGGGTGGAGTTAGCAGAAGCAGGCTCGCTGAATTGCAATCCAGGGCACCCCCTCCGATGCGCCTGGCCGCGATCTGAATCATGCGTCATCTCTCTTCTTGCCCTTGCGAGCCGCTTCTCGTTCCCCCCTAGCTTTGCGTCTTTTCTCGAGCAGGGCGTGCTCTCGAGAAAGCCTCTTGGCGACCCACTCCGTGAGCTCAGGGCAAACGCGCGCGCCGGCACGAATGATGTCCACCCCAGAGTACAAGTGCGAGTCCCCAACAGCATCCTCCTTGTGACCTGAGCCTCTCGCGCCATCGCCCCTCCTGCACCTGCAGCGACCTTGACAAATGCCCCGCCGTAGCGCTGCTCGGCAAGTCTACCTGGTCGTAGCAGGCGAACGTCTCGAGCTGGCGGCAGCGTCGCTCGTGCTCCGAAACCCCTGCGCCCTGCGCCTGGAGCTTGGCATCGTGCTTCGAGCGCGCGCGCCGCCCGGTAGGCGAGCCCCCGTTCTGCGCGATGTAGCGGCACGCCCGCGCGAGCGGGGGCCCTTGATCGGCCAGTCCGGCAACTGGTCCTCCGTGAATGACTGCACGGCCCGCTCGCATGGGATGAAAAGATCCCCCAGCAGGTCGTACTGCACTGGCATCACGCGCAGGTCGAAGTAAACAGTGCCTGGCCCTGCTCCAGGCGCAACCGCTCCAAGCGCACCGCCCGCTCCTGGCGCAGCCGGGGCGGCGGGCGCACCGGGCGCAACGGGGCGTCCGCCTACCGCGGGCGGGGCAGGCGCACCTCCAGCCGGCACGCCAAAGCCACCCACCAGGGGGGCTCCGCCTGCTGGCGCAGCAGCGGGCGCGGCCAACCACAGCGAGGGCGCCGGCGGGCGGTGCCAGGCCACCACCACCAAGGGCCGCGACCAGGCCTCCCAGGCCCCCGCGGCTGGTGCGAGCGCGCCAGCGCTGGCGGCAGGCGCGGGCCCGCCAACTGCCCGAGGCGCCGCGGGGCCCGCAACGGCTCCAGCACCCGCGGCAGCCCCAGCACCACCAGCGGCTGGAGCGCCTCCGACGCCAGGACGCCCCGCCATCTTCGGCACCACCTGCCCAGCAGGTGCAACCATACCATGTCGGAGGCAGGCGGCATCTCTGGAGGCGGTCGCAGCGACCACGGCGGGGACCGCCCTAAAGCGGTACAAAAGGTCCGCGCCGATGCCCACCACGGGCGCGCCCGCGCCAGCGCCGGGGCCCATCCTCACATCAATGATGTCTGGGCCGCCGAAATCCTCGTCGTACTCGACGCCGTCAGGCGTGGTGATGGCCACTAGCGGGCTGGCGCTGGGCACCAACAGCGTCACCATGCGTTCGTGCCAAAGCCTTTGGGCGGAGTTGTACCTCACGTACACAAAATCGCCCGGGGGCCAGGCCGCAGGTGACGGCGATCGGGTGCGCCATGGCGCCTACCGATGGGTTTGCGCGACCGCCGCAAGCCGCGCCTGGCGCCGAGCCTCCTCATGCACGGCCTCACGTGCTGCCACGCGCTCCTCAACCAGGCCCGCAGGGAGTGGCGAGGCGATGCTGGCTGCTGCCGTCCGAGCGGTCGACGGCGTGGTGGGCGGCTTCCAGACAACAGGCAACCCGCGCCGCCCCGCGAGGTACCCGGCACCACAGGCCACCAGCGGGTAGCCCAGCAAGAAGACGACCGAACTCCCCTCCTGGTGGAAGCTGCTCGTCGGCGCGTACTCCAGGCTCGGGCACTGGAGATGGGGCGAGCAATCCAGGCACGGCGCGCACTCAAGCACAGGGCAGGTGAGGCGCGGCTCGCAGGCAGGGCACGGCTGCGGGCCGCCTCGCACAATGAGGGCCGTGGGGATGCCGCGCGCGAGCTCAGATCCTGCTCGCGTAAGGAACTGCTGCATCGATGGTGCGTGACCAAAGAGCTTGAGCCGTAAACAGGACGGCAGAGAAAAAGACACTGCAAGCATCACGTCCTGAAGACTACCATCATTCCGGAAATACGAAAAGCGGGTTCTATTCCTGGGGCATTGTGAACCGCAGTCAGCATTCCCGGAACATTATAAACCCAGGTTATATATCTTCGGGGTTGACTTCCCCAGAGCATCATCCAGGGTTTATAATGTTCTGGGGGGACATTTGGAACCCCGGACAATATTCCCAGATAGTTCAAACCCAGGTTCATAATGCTCCGGGCGAGACATTATGAATCCTCGTCAAGAATCCCAAGACATTATGAACCCAGGTTCATACTTTTTGAGGTCCATCCTGGGAGGAGGAAGAGGAGGAGAAGGAGGAGGGGGAGGGCGATAAAGACGAGGAAAAGGGGGCGGAGGAGGGAGAGGGAGAGGAGGAAAGAGAGGGGAGGAAGAGGAGGAGGAGGAGGAGGAGGAGGGGGAGGAGGAGGGAGAGCGAGAGGGAAACGGAGGAAGATGAGGAGGAAAAGGAGGAGGTGGTGGAGGAGGCAAGAGGAGGAGGAGGAGGAGGAGGCAAAGGTTGAGACAGGAGGAGGATCAGGCAGGAGGAGAAGGAGGCAGGGGTAGGTGGGAGAAGGGAGGGGGCAGGAGATCCCCAGGCAAGTTAAACATGTTCTCATGTGGGGTCTTACCGTCGGAATAATCCAAAAGTCCCAGTAGCGGAGAACACCAGCCTGCGAAGACTAGGCTTCGGCGACTTACCAACTTAGCAACCGACCACTGCAAACGGCATGGCAGTATTCTGGGCAACTCATCCATATGGCAGTTGTGACTTCTACTGAGCACGTGTTGACTCCGCAACCTGCCATTGCTCATCTCTCAAACACTTTGAGCTCGATATTCGGAAGCGAATGAGGTCGATCTTGGAACATGCTTCGGGCACAACAGGAAGCGCGGTTCCTTGAGTCGTTCTCCGATGTGGCCACGATTGCTGTCGTTTTTGGCTGCCTCCTGCTGATGCTTCTTCATTGATGTTGCTTCCTACTCCCTGCTGCTGGAGGTCGCTGCCCTGCTGCAGCTGAGGCCCTTCGCGACTCATGGAGTCTCTCTCGTTCATCTTGCGGATTGTCCCGTCTATGGAATCCGCCGACCCTGTCGGCGTGTGTGAGGGGCTTGTCCGTTCGACTCGTCATCTCCGTCATTCGTTAGTCGTCGTCTCTGTCGTCTCCTTTCCCCTGCGCCCCCCCTTTCCCTGGGCCCGTCGCCGCTCCCCTCTCCTTCCCCAGCGCCTCCTCCTCAAGCGCGCCAGCCAAACCGAACTTGAGCAACGTCGTAATTGAGTCGAAGGGAAGCCCCTTCCCTTTGATCCCTCCCCCGCCGGGAGGGGGGGGGGGGTCCCGGGGGGGGGTCCCGGGGGGGTCCCGGGGGGGGGTCCCGGGGGGGGGCGCGCGTCAGATACGACGCCCCTCCCGGGGATCCCGGGGCCCAGAAAAGCCCGTCGCCCTCCCTCTCCTTCCCCAGCGCCTCCTCAGCGCGCCAGCCAAACCGAACTTGAGCAACGTCGTAATTGAGTCGAAGGGAAGCCCTTCCCTTTGATCCCTCCCCCGCCGGGAGGGGGGGGGGGGGTCCCGGGGGGGGGGTCCCGGGGGGGTCCCGGGGGGGGGGGGGGGGGCGCGCGTCAGATACGACGCCCTCCCCGGGGATCCCGGGGCCCAGAAAAGCCCGTCGCCGCTCCCCTCTCCTTCCCCAGCGCCTCCTCCTCAAGCGCGCCAGCCAAACCGAACTTGAGCAACGTCGTAATTGAGTCGAAGGGAAGCCCCTTCCCTTTGATCCCTCCCCCGCCGGGAGGGGGGGGGGGGGTCCCGGGGGGGGGTCCCGGGGGGGTCCCGGGGGGGGGTCCCGGGGAGGGCGCGCGTCAGATACGACGCCCCCTCCCCGGGGATCCCGGGGCCCAGAAAAGCTCCAAGACGGGCCAAGAGTGCCCCAAGAGGCCTCCAAGACGGTCCAAAAGGGCCCCGAATCGCCGAACGACTTGTCCAAGACGCCTTGACGGACTCCAGACGACCCAAGAGCCCTGCAAGACGCTCCAAGAGGCCTACCAGGAGCACTCCCAAGACGGCCCCAAGAAGCTAAATTCATTGATTTCCTATTGTTTTTTGAATGATTTTGGCGTTCTCGACTCTTCCCCTTCCCGACGCTCCAAGATACGCCAAGAGGCCCCCAAGATCGCCCTAAGACGGCCCAAGAAGCCTCCAAGAGGGTCCCAAAACGGCCCAAGAAAGCGCAAAGACGGCCCAAGACGTCTCCAAGACGGTCCTAGAGGCGCCCAAGACGGCTCCAAGAGGGTGCCCAGATGCGGGACCCGACCTGACATGTCGAGCTCTCAGCCCTGAGAGGCTCCCAGGAGGCCCCAAGAGGCTCCAGGAGGCCCCCACGAGGCCCCAAGGAGGCCCCCAGGAAGCTCCAAGAGGCCCCCAAGCGACTCCCAACAGGCCCCCAAACTGCTCCCCAGAGACCCGAAAGAGCGCTCCAAAGAGACCCCACGAAGCATCCCAGGAATCTCACCCACGTCAGCGTCGTCGTCGTCGTCGTCGTCGCCGCCGCCGTCGTCGTGTGACAGCACACCCGACGACGACGATGACGACGACGACGACGACCACAGCGCACTGAGCCAGCCCGCGCCGCCCCGCCGGTGGGCCGAGCCGCGCCCGCCGCCCCCATGAAGGCGGCACGGGCGCCCCTGGCCGCAACCTCACGCCTCGTGAGGCCTCCAGGGTCGGCGGCACCGGCCGTAAGGCCTTCGCAATCCTTGGGCAGACTGCGCAGATTCGAAACTCTCATATACAGTCAGAAAGTTCGCTTCGGGCCCTCTGGGACCGTCTTGGGGCCCTTGATGGACTCTCGGGGGCGTCTTGGGGGCCTTCTTGACCCTGTTGAGCGGTGCCCCTCCCTTTCATCTAACCACGAACCGCTTCGCGCTCTCCGTCATGTGCCCGAATCACACTTTGTCCGGATGCTCGCCCGCCTGCGTTCTTCAATGCAAACGAGGATCGCTTCTCGATTCCCGTCGATCATCCCATCCAGTCTCGTGCATCAATGATCTCTCGCAAAACTACGAGGGGCCCGCGCTCGCGCAGCAAGGATCCTCCGCAAAACACGTCCAAGGCTCTCCGCCCATTCCTTTGATCCATCCTCCTCCCTCTTGAAAAACCACCAAGAAACCAGCCAGCGAGGCGGCAGGGGCGCGTGGCACAGGCCGGCACAGTCCGACTCCTCGCCCCACGAGCGCTGGTCTTTCCCGCGCCGCGGCTCGCGCCACACGCCGGAGACACCTGCAGGGCTGGGCGTGGGAGGAAGCGGCGACGCTGGAGTTCTAGGCGGAGCCAGAGGTAGAGAAGGAAGACGGCGACGATCGGCGAAGACGACGAAGACGACGACTGCTTATGGCGAGGGGAACGCTGGGATGAGGAGGGTATGTCAGATGCGATGTGACCACGCCCAGATGGAAGGAGGAAGTCTCGACCAGATGCCTACCATGACGTACGTCATTTCTTTTCCCGCCCTCTTTTGGCTTCGACATCTCTCCTGCCATGCCCTTGCCTACCGTATCCCCCATTTCCCCCTGCCTTCCCACGAGACATCCTCTTTCGCCTTCCCCACCCTGCAACCTTAAAATCATTAATACGACCGTTGACTTCAAAACGCACCGGGCCCGATTGGTCGGCATCCAGCCCCGATATGTCCTGTCCTTTGTTTAGGACGTATTTGCGCCATCGTCATCCCAAACACGAACTCGTCGAATCCCAATCCAAACGGGACGTGTCAACCCCCGTCATCTTCTCCAATGAGGTGCCGATCGACGATGCAAAACAGCTGATCTGGATAGTGGCTGCCAAAACAATTAGAGAAGGGCCCAGGCCACGAAATTCACTGAATTGCCGGGCGGTGACCTGCATAAAAACGACCCGAAGCGCCCAAGAGGGTCCAAGACCACACCGGGACGGCCCCTGAAGGCCCCAAGACTGCCCACGATACCCTCGAGACATATCGAAAAACCGCCGAAAGACTCCCGGAGGGCCTCGAACAAATAATTGTTGTTTCTGTCATGTTCCCCAAGTGTTTCGTGGGGTGTCGAATTTCTTCCCACCCACGTCGCACCCGCGTCTCAGTCACTCACCCGCCTCCCCTTTTTCCCCTCCTTGCCCTTCCTCGCCTCACCCACACGCAGCACATACACAGTACTTACATGAGACACACACACACACACACGCACGCGCGCGCACCCACACACAAACACACACACACACAAACGCACGCACGCACGCAAGCACGCACGCACGCACGCACACACAATACAACGTTACTACAATGATGGCGTGTTCACCTCATCATAAATCCAAAACGTATGCACCACATACTGGACACCTACATAAGACACACGTCCACATCCAGCATGACACAAACAACATACGCACACACGCGCACACACACACACACGCACACACACACACACACACACACACACGCACGTACGCACGCACACACACAGACACACGCACGCACGCACGCACGCACGCACGCACGCACGCGCACACAATACACACACACGCACGCACGCACGCACGCACGCACGCGCGCAATCACACACACACACACACACACACGCACAAGACACACACACACAAACACACACGTTTTCAGTCAGCGGAGCGGAGGGCCCTCATGCGCGAGCAACAGTTGGAGGTGCGAACTGCGATCGAGCATAATCGAAAGCGCAGTGACACATACACATACATACACAAACGCACACGCTCACACACACACACACACACACACGCGCGCACACACACACACTTGCACACGCACGCACGCGCACACACAGACACACGCACACACACACACACACACACGTACGCACACACACACGTGGTACGCAGACGCAGACCTACTCACCCGCATGATACGCACACCACACAAAACATACGCGCAACATTCGTCGGACGTGGCAGGCGTGGCAATCTCTCGGCACCAGAGGTAGCGCAACGCGGTCGGCCCCTGAGCGCGGCCCCTGTGTGCGCCATGGCGAAGGGCACGGCAAGCGCCGCACGTTCTCCACAGCAGATGGGACGCGCACGGGGCGGCCTTGGCATGTCGAATCTTATCGCCCGAGGACAACATTTGGTCAGGGCACTACTGCCCAGACGCGGGTGTTCGTCGGGGCACCGTTGCCCTGACGAGGTCATCGTGCATCGTGCCGTGTTCGGCGTCGTCGTCGGGAACACCGTCGTCGACACAGCCATCTTCATGATGATTTCATCTACGAATCTGGTTTGCATGAACATCGCCCTGTATTCCTGAAAATCACCACCGCGCCTGCACTGTGGGTATGAAACCCATTGGACGTTCGCTGGGATATCGTGGGGGAATTCTCGGGGGCCTCTTGGAGGCACTTTAAAAATCTTTGGGGGGCAATTGTCGGGCCTGTTGGGGCCTCTTTTGGGCATGCCTCTCGGGGGCATACTGGGACTTGTCAGGGGTCTAGGGAGCCGTTCGGGGCCTCCTTGGCGTCTCTTGTGACCTCCTGGGGGCCGTTTGGGGCGGAAAGCTCGGATGTCGGACCGCCTGTTCGATGGTAGTTTGGGGCGGAAAGCTCGGGGCAAAAGCCTCGCGGCCAGCGCCGCCGACCCTGAATGGCAACGACGACGACGACGACCACCACCACGACGACGACGACGACGACGACGACGACGAGAGCGAGCGCTCCCGGGTACCTCTTGGGGGTAGTTTGGGGGCAGATTGGGAGCCTCGCGGGGACCTCCTGGTGTTTCCCGTGGGTCTTTCGGGGGTTCCTTGGGGCAACCAGGGGGGGCATATTGGGGACCTCTAGGGGCCCCTTTGGGAGCCTGTCAGTCCGAGGACCCGAAAGCGGGAATCTAACGAAGTGAAAGAGAAGGGGGGCAAGATGAGCAAGGGAGTAGATTTGGAGCATGTGTTTGCAACGTGGCCAACGCGGCCAATGCGCGGCTCGCGCCGATCATCTGCAGCGCCAGCCTCGGGACAGTCAAACGCGCGAGCGAACAAAACCAGAGATGGACGGACGGGCGGAGGGGCAAACGGAGGACGGGGGCAGCGAAGAATGAACGTCGAGGGCGTTGAGTCGACGACCCAACGACGATACGACGGGAAGGGCGAGGTGGAGAGGAGGGCCCAGGGGAGGAGATGAGGGGAGGACTGGCGAGGATAAGGAGGAAAGTCAAAGTACGTGGCTATCCAAGCTCGGGGTCCACCCCTGGGTCTGCAACGCCCGCTGCAACTGCAAATTCAAACATATAGAATCAGGCCTGGCCCCGGGCTGCAAGGCACGCCATGGCGCGCCGCCAAGACAAAAAAACACGAACTGCGAAGTGTGAGCAACAAGTAGACATACATATATATATATATATATACTTGTATACATATAAATACACAAATACATAGATATGCATGCACTATGCATATCTAAAACATATACCGTATATGCCGTGGCTGGCGGGGGTATCTGATACCAGGCTGAACCATAAACGATTCCCAGAAAAGTTGCTCTGACTCGTGCTAAAAGGAGGGCGCCATCGATGGCAGCGCGGGCCTGACCCTTGCCGCAAGGTCCTTTGTCATTGTTCTTGGTCCATTGAGAACCTTTGCCCTTGGTTGTTACGCCAGCGTCGCTCTGGCCGTCTCTCAAAGTCGCAGCAGCTGCGGCAAAGCCTAGGCAACCTAATACTCAGTAGCGTTGAACTTCATCGCGGCGCCAGTGTCGCCGTTGCCGCTGCCCCTGGCCCCCGTGCTCTTGCCCTTGCCGAGCGGGCCATTGATCCCCGGCACGCGGCGCGTCAAAATGTCGCCCTTGTTGGGCCCGCTGACCATCTCCAGGAAGTGCACTGTTCGAAGCTCCCACGGCCGCCAGAGAGCCATGCCCGACAAGGGTCTTGGACAGCACCACCGCACATGACTCACTCTCGCAATTCATTGTTGGATGCAAGTCCTTCACCACCTGGGATGGGCCATGCAGGCGCGAACGAGGCTTCCCCCCACAGGTCAAACAACGTCGGAGGTGACGCATAAGGGATGTCCCAGATCACCTCCGAAGACCAGCGCCACGAGAGGCAACTTGGCGGCGCGGTTCGACTTTTCGACCTGGACGCGGCCAGCGAAATCCGACTGCCATCGTTCAGGCTGTGAATGCCCCGCATTCAGCCCTGGGCAGGGATCTGTAGCATGGGAAGAAGGGGAGGGGGGGGGGGGGCGGGGGGGGGAGATCGATTCGCGATTGCATCGGGTCGATCACGACGCCCCCCCCCTTCGCCCCCCCCCCGAGGGCGCGGACTTGCAGCGGGCGCCAGGATGTCGGGCGGGTCAGGGCAACGGGCTCTTTGATACAACTTGTCGATCTTGTCGGGGCCATCCTGATGATGCAATTCTCGGGGCCCCGAGTTGCAGGGCTCTCGAACTGGCGCGCGAGTTCAGGCATGATGTCGCCACTTGTGCGCGCGATCCTCTAGAGCTCCAGCTCCAACTCCACGCGCAGCGTCTTAACGAACTGACTGGAGCGCGACGCCGCGGGGAGATTCAGAAGCTGCTCCTTGGCGACGCCCCGGCCCGTGCCGTTGTCCTTTGTCGCGGGCGCCTCCACGCGGACGCCGCTGCCGATCTGGGAGCGCCCAGCGCCCTGGGCCGAACCCGCGCGCGCGCGAGAGTATCGAAGGCATGGGAAGGGGGGCCGACCTCAATGACGCCCCCTGGAGTCGGCCCCTGGAACGCACCAGAGAGGGAAAGCGACCCCCCGCGGTCGACCCCCCTCCGAAGCACTTGGTCCTCCACGACTGTTCGACTTCAGGCCGCTGCTTCCTTGGCCAGATCGGGGCGGGCGAAGCAGGCGATCTCCTGCAGCGTCGTCACCTTCGGCCCAGGCACCTCGCTGCCCGCCTGGCCCTGGGCACAATCTTGGCCGCCAGAGCCCCGGCGCCCCCCGCGGCTCCCCCCTCGCCATCCGCCGCGCGCAGGAAAGGCATGAATGCGGCCGCGGCCTCGGCAGGAAGCTGTTCCCTCTCCCCCGTGCGCGTCGCGAAGAGCTTGCGCCGCTGCCGCCCCTGTTCGACGTCGAAGCCATCGGAGTCGGCCGAGCAAAGGTCACCTTCGAAGGCGATGGCCAACTGGGCGAAGGTGGCGCAGTTGGCCGCAATGCAGTTCACCACTACATAGGTGGGAGTCGACTGCGGCCACAAATCCCCCGAAGGCCCCCCGCCAGAGACTCCGTCGACGGCGCGCAAGCCATCAGCCGTGCCCCGGCACGGCGGTGGCACAGCATGCTAGTCATAGCTTTGTAACCAACTGCCAAAGTTTTTATTAGTTTGCAAATGCTCGGCAATGCGAGGTCGCCCTTTTTGATTGATAACTGCGCGTTCGCCATTCCCCATGCCTCCGGCCCATCTTCGCCACCCCAAGCATTTTTGGCACAGATCGCGCAGCATCGCGCGCGCGTCGACATCCCGACCCAACGTTTTCAAACATTCTGGCGGCGTGCCGTCTGGCCCCGAAGATGCCCCATGCTTCATTTCCCTGATTGCCGACTGGATCTCCCCGAGGGAAAAGGTCGAAGTATCGACGGGCAATCCTGCGCCCAGCGGCTCTGCGCATGCAGGGCAGACCTCCGCGAACTGCACTATCCGTTGAATGTGCTCGAAATAATCGAGCCCATGCGCCTGGTCTCGCCGCGGCGTCGGAGTCTTTCACGCCGGCGCGTTTTGGGGCAAGTTGCGTCCGATGTTGCCGCGCGGCCCCCCAGCTCCCGCCAGCCAGATTTGAATTGATCCAATTTGCTCGATCTTGCCACCAGCTTGTCGGGCGCGTTCGCTCCGCAATTGCTCCTCCTCTTGGGCGAGCGCCAGCGCGGCCTCAGACATCCACGGTCGACGCGGAGCTTCTGCCACCAACGGTAATTATTCAGCTGCTGCGGCAAATGATTGACCCACGCGTGCCGACGAAGCTTCCAGCGAGGCCGGGGTCGGAGATGGCGCAGCAGCTTCGATGAATTCACGCGCGGACACGTTCTGAACGACAGGGTCTCGGAGCGCATTCAATTTTTTATTCGGCGGTCTGGCCCGCGAATTTCATTGGCGCGAAAGTCCAAGCGCAGCACGCGCGAGCAAGTGGCGCCCTTTCTACGCGGCGGCCCGGGTGGACCAGCGCCCCCCTATAGATGCAAGGACGGGTTGGCGGCGAAACAAACGGTCAATCCGAAAAGAAAACATCCGGAGACATCGATTGAAGAGGCTTCGCCCCCAAATTCCGGCATGTAATTGCATTTTCGCCCTCGCCCTCAAAGAATGTGCGCGACGCCATCTCGCAGCTAGTGCGCGCCTCCATCTGCACGCGGCGATTCGCAACTTGCGCGGGGCCTCGTTTTGCAAGTCCTGCTCGAAAAACGTGTTCTCCAATAGCGTAGTCTTCGCCTGGCCCGCCGCGTAAAAGTTTGGCGTTGAAGCCGCCCATGGCGACGGCGAAGCTGCATTGTGTCTCTGGCTTGATGCGCGCGCCGAGGCTTGCGCAGAACAGCTGTCGCACTTCTGCGTCATGGCCGCTGCGGGGGGCGCGCGCGGATGCGATCGTCAGCGCGTCTCCCGCGAGCTTGAATCTGAGCGCAGCAATTCTCGGGCTGATTGCCGCGAAAGCAACGACAGTTGAGCGCGCCCGAGGTGATATAATACATCCCAATCCCACTCCCGCGCCTGATCTGGAAGCCACTTCGCAGGGTTTGGATCATCGGTGCCAGCGCCACTGGCCCTCACTCCGCATCCGCCTTGGTCCTGGCCACCAGCAGCAGCATCTCCACCGTTGGGATCGGCAGCGATAGGCACACAAACGATCTCAGCAACAGAAGAAGGCGCCGCAGACTCATCGCCACTAACACCCCTCTTCTTCGAGGCCTTTCCAAGGGCGACGGGGCGGCCGATTCCCTCGAAGAACTCTTTCACCTGATCGAGAACAATGGGGTTGTCGGTGATGACTTTGAATACAGCCCTTCTCAGCTCATTCTGGGCAATCTCTTTGGCTCGAATCCTCAGGTGCTCAGCCTTCTGCTTAGCGTCCATATCACGGAACTGGGACTTCGCATTCGGCTTCTTAGACCCCTGCACATCTCCAGATGACGCCATGGCACCTAAACGTTGGCACTGACGCGCGTGGGAAACACACGCGCGCAAGAAACTCGAGCAACAAAAAGTGCTAGGACAACATGAACAAAAGCTACTGTCCATCTTGAATTCCACAATCTCGACACAAAGAATCAGACTGCTCTCTATCTTGAGCTCTACAACCGCTGAGTTCACCCAAGAGGCCATGACCAATATTTCCAAGACGTTGGCGCCTTGCTGGTTAGCTAGGGGAACGCGCAGCCCATGCCCGAGACTCTCCTTCTCCCCCTCCTCTTTCTCCTCCTTTTCGCTCTTCCCTCCTTCTCCTCCTCGTCTCTTTTCTCTTTCTTCCTCTCTTCCTCCTTGCTCCTCTCCTCCTCCTCCTCATTATCTTTATCCTCTTCCTTTACATTCGCAGGCTGCTCGAGCGACGTGGTAACAATAGCACATAAAACTTGAAAACATGTTTTCAAACATCGGCCCCATATCATCCATGTGCTATACCACCCTTTTCCAATTTTCCGACGCTCGGCTCCCGAGCGCCCGCCTCCAGGGGCGGCTCAGCGCCCGCCTGGGCCCGGGGCCGGTGCCCGGGCAGCAGCGGCGCCCGTGGCCCCCGGCGGCCCTGGGCCGTAGACGGCCCGCAATGCCGCGAACCACGCGGGGCCCCTTGCCGGCGCTGGCCCGCCCGCGCTGGCCCCGCCGGCCGGCCCTGCAGCAGCCGCCGCCCCCCCAGCAGCCGCCCCCGCCGCCGCCGCTACCGCCGCCGCTGCCGCCGCCGCTGCCGCCACCTGCCCGCTTCCAGCCCCGCGCGCCTCCGCGGCGCCCGCCGCCGCCGGGGCCCCCGCGTCCGGCGCGCGACCCCCTCGGCGCCGGCCGGCCTGGCAGCTGCAGCCGCAGTCTCCCTGGCAGCCGCCCCCGCCGCCGCCGCTGCCGCCGCCCCCGCGGCGCTTGCCGCCGCCGGCGGCCCCGCGCCCAGCGCGCGAGCGCCGGCCCCGGCCGCCGCCAGCTCCGCGCCCGGCTCGCGTTCGCCCTCCTCCGCGTCCTCCTCCTGCTCGGCGCCCGCCGCGCCGGCCATCCCCAGCTCGCCCAGGCGGCGTTCGCGCGCTGCCGGGATCAGCTCCGCTGCGTCGGCGGCCGGCGCCGTGGGCACGCACGCGGCCACCATGGCAGCCGCCCTGCGCCAGAGCTGGATGCCAACCGGCGTCTTGGCCCGGCGCGCGAACACCTCTGGGGCTGCCACACCCCAGCGGCGCGACGCGGCTGCCGCCATGGAGTGGATGGCGGCGCTCGCATCGCCATGGGGGCGGCCCCAGCAACTCCAAATGAGTGGCCGGTACTCGACCCCCTCGTCCGCGAGATCGGGGGGCACCGCCGCGTACCGCCGTAGCTTCGTCGCGTGCATGGCCGCGCACGCGTCCGAACCGCTGCCCGCCGACTCGGGGCAGGCCACGCCAACATCCAAGGCCGCCAGGCGGGCGAAAGCCGCCGATGTAAGAATACCTGCAGGGCGGAGAGTTGGATGTGACGGGACCAAGCCTTGGGGCTCGACGACCGCCGCGTCATCGGACAAACTGACAAGCAGGAACGTGGCCACGCACCCGCGCCAGGGGCATACGACAAGCGGCAGCAAAAGAGAAGCTAGTGGCAAATGGCCGGGGGCATGATCGTTTCCAACAACTGTGTTGCCTCCCGTTCCTCACCCTCCCTCCCTCCTCACCTACCTCCACTCCCTCCCATCCCCTCCCCTGCTCCTCCTTTTCCTCCTGGCACATATCTCCTCTCCGCGTCTTGGCACGCCTAGGGCGGGGACGGAAAAATGGGCACGATGCCCAACAGCAAATGTCCTCCCAAACTAGCAGCGGCCGCTGTCGGGCAGGCAACATTCGGCCCAAACGGACTAAGTCCGCGGCGGCAGAGAAAGCAAATCCTGCTCTGTGAGCACGAGCTGGTGTCGGTCATCGCCCTCGTTGTTCCTGTCCCTATCTCGAGTCGTTCGTGCTGGCCCTCGCTCTCTCTCTTTCTCTCCCCGCCTCCTCCCCTCTTCGCCTCCCTCCTCGGCCCGTCGCCGCGGGCAGCACGGTTGGCGGGCGGGGCGGACCCGCTGGCGCCGATCCTCCTCCTTCGTCGGCCGCCTGACGCAGGAGGAAGAGGAGGAAGCAGAAAGGGAGAGAGCAGGTGGGTGAGAAGAAAAGACAGGGCGAGCAGGCAAGCCACGTGCGCTCGTGTCATATCTGATGTCCTCCCCCCCACCAACCCTTTACCATTGCATAGAGCCCATCTCTATTCGCACAGTCGGTTATCGGAAAGGCCAACGATCCCCAGAAGGTGCGCGATGCATAGCATGGCACAGCATTGCGTAGGCAAGCATTGCATATCACAGCGTTGCAGCGCAGGGTATCGTATCGTATAGCGGTATCTAACATAGCATGTCATGCGATGCCATTGCATCAAATGACACTGCGGAGCCCAGCATTGCATGTCACAGCATTGCAGAGCAAGGCATGTATTCGCACACTAGCAACATATCTGTATATGTATATAAATGTGCACCGCAACCTTCAATTGCATGCCATGGCTGCATGAAGGGTGTAGCCAGAACACAATCAGGGAAAACGGGAAATTCTGAGATGCGTCACCGTGCCTCAACCGTGGTTATTCAGCCTTGGAGTACGATGGCCATACAGATATGTGAAAAACCTAACCCACCCAGGGCAGAGACGGAGGACGAGGGCGGCATGGATTGCGAGGAGGGAGGAGGAGGAGGAGGAGGAGGAGGTGGATGAGGAAAAGGATGAGAAGGAGGAGAAGGAGAAGGAGGGAGGAAGTTGGAGGGGGAGGATGTGTGCAGAAAGGAGGGGGGAAGGCGAGGGAGAGCGAGGACGGGGAGTCAATGATGCGATGATGACGGTGAGGAGGGGATGCGATGCAATGATGAACGGATACTCGCCACCCCGCTCTGGCGGCTCTAAAGCACAGTCACTGTGCATGCAGGTACGGAGCGCGGCCGAGCTCCGCACCAGCTTCACAGCCTCTTTCCAGTATCTGTCCGCATCCCCCCTTATTAATACATGAGCAGAACCATTGAACAGCATTACATGTTTCGATCGAGGGCCCCAAATGATACCAAGAGGGTTCCCAAGAGAGCCCAAGCAAACCCCCAACGGCTCCCAGACGAGCCCCAAGAGAGCTCCAAGGTGGCCCCAAGAGGCCTCCCAGAGGCTCCAAGAGGTCTCGAAGTTCACGATTGTCGGCGTATGTTTAACTATATGCTTATAGACGTGCCTTGTCCCAACGCTCGCCTGGGCATCGGTTCTGGATGGGCTGGTGCATCAACCCTACCAACTTCAGACTAACTTAGTGAAACTTCATTAGCAGGTGCATTGACTCTAGCATCTAAAATCACGATTTGGATCGCCTGACTGCTTTCACTCATCAACTCTTCTCACTACTCGGCCATGCCTGACTTTTACCTAACAGTCCGCCACCGTTCTGTGGGCACTAAGTGGGGCCTTTCTGGAGGCCCTAGGGGCTGGCCCACGAGGACAAAGGCATTGAAAACCAGAAGGCTGCTTTAGGATGTCCTCCTGCTGGCCTTTTGGGTCCAAGACGACCTAGGAGACCCCCCCGATCACTCCAAGACGGGCGTCAAGAAAACCCCCCAATGCCCGAAGACATCCCAGAGGTCTCTGGTCTACGACCCAGGCACGGTGGCGGCGTGGGCCGAAGACCACTAAATGGCACTAAATCCGCCAGCCCCTGTGCTTGCCACAGGGGTGTACGGCGTGCATGACGTTAGAATGGCTAAGCTACTTCTGAAAGGTTCCCAGGGGAAACCCGCCGGCCACCTGGAAAATTCCTTCTCCATTGGCCTCCCCTCCCCCAGATGGCCCCAAGATGGCCTCCTAGACAGCTAAAATGGCCTCCAGGATATCTCCAAGATGGCCCAAGATGTACCCAAGACGACCTAAGATGGCCTCAACACGGCCCAAGACGACGTGGGGCGGCCCAAGAGTCCCCCGGGAGGCCTCCGAATCGGCCCGAGAGGGTTCCAAGAAGTCCTCCAGAAGGCCCGAACCCACGATCACTCATGTGGTTCTGCCTGGTTCGTGGGAGCCATCAACGACGGCACGATGAGCCTGGGGGAGACCGCGTTGCGGGGCTACGACCTTATGAACGTGACTATCGTCAGCCGCTCGTGCCACCTGTTGTTGGACGCCGAGGAGGACATCCCCGCCCTGCTGAAGAGTGAGGCGGGAGATCGAGTGCTTCGCCTCCCCCCAGAATGGTTGCAGGAGGTGATACACTTGCTCGACGTCATTTCACAAGGACGGCCGCTAGCTGACACGCAGTTCCAACGTGTTCGACCTGGAATATTCGAGACCTTGAATGCTAATGTCCACAACCTGCGAACGGGCCACGTAGCGATAGCCTGGCGAATAGCAATGACCTTCACGCCGTGTTGGACCAACCCCGCCTGGGGCATCGTGTGCTACGACTTCGGGCCGCTGAGGGACGAGATCGCGTCCAGGCTCCTGACATCCATCCAGGACAGCCCCCCCCGCAACTCGGCCTCAATTTGGATGGCGCAGACGTCGAGGACGCACCCCGGCATGCCAGCGGCCAAGTGGCCACAAGGAGTCCGGTGGCTTCTGCGCACGGATCGCTGGATCGCCACCAAGCTAAAGGAGCGCTGGGCGCGGTCGGGCTCGTGGGGGGGTCTGTCGCGTCGCCGCCTCCAGAGTCCCTGCCGTCATCAGCGACTGCACCGACGACGTCGTTAGCAACCCCAGCCTGCTCGCCTTGACCGCCTGCGAGTATGGGATGATCGCGCGTGTGCGTCTTCGTGCAATGCTGGAGGGAATTGGCCACGTCACACACGACCGAGCCTGCACAGGCCATTCAAGAGGCCGAGCTAAACTGATCTAAACCTTGAGACAAGGGAGCGTTCCCGAACGTGACGGACTCCATGTTCGTTGATCATCCGTTGGTTGTGAACTAAAATATGAATCGTTTGGCGATTCGGCATCGCTTTTTCTAGGGCCGGGTCCAGTATCATGCTATAGAAGTCGAGTGATGTGAGTATGGATATGTATGCATATGTGTGTATGTGCATGTGCATGTGTATGTGCATGTGTGTGGTTACGCGCATGTACATGTGCATGTGTATGTGTGTGCGTGTGCGTATGCGTATGGTTATGTATGTGAATATGTGCATGCGTATGTGTATGCGTATGTGTGTACGCGTATAGGTATGCGCATGCGTATGCGCATGTGTGTATGCATGTATGTATGTAGGTAGGTAGGTAGGTAGGTAGGTGGGTGGGTCGGTAGGTGGGTAGGTGGGTAGGTGTGTGGATGTATGTCTGTCTGGATGTCTGTCTGCACGTATGTATGTATGGATGTGAGTGTGTGTTGTGTGTATGCATGCATGTATGCATGTACGTATGTGCATAGCTGTAGGTATGTGTAGACATGCATGATTGTATGTGAGTGTGTAAACATATATATATATATGTATATGTATGTGTGTATGTATGCATGTCTGTATGTAGATGTGCGTGTCTGTGCGTATATACGTAATCGGATATGAATGCATGGATGCGTGCATGCATGCAGGTACGTGTGTACGTACATATAAATGTGTGCGTATACATAGATGGATGTGTCGATGTATGGTTGTGTGTATGTGCATGCATGAATGTATGTGGGTATGTGTGTATGGTTGTATGCATGTATGAATGCATATATGGGTGTGTATGTATGACTGTACAATATGTTGACATATGTTTGGTGTATGTGCGCATGTATGCATGTATGTATGTATGTATGGTTGTATGGATGTATGTATGTATGTGTGTGCGCAGGTGTGCATGAACGCATGCATGTGTGCATGTATGCATATGCGTATGATTGTACACGCATACGTACCTACAAATAAACATACCCACATACATAACTACATGCACACGTGCATAGAATGCATGCAGGCAGGCGTACAGACACATTGACATACAGGCATACAGACACACAAACAAGAGGAAAGAGAGGTGGGAGGGCGGAGGATCATGTAGAGATGGTACAACATGGAGGGCAGGGAATACAGGGGTAACGAGGGCGAGGATGACGAAGAAGAGGTTGAAGAGGGCGAGGACGGCGAGGGGGACCGAGTTGAGGAGAAGGAGGCTGCGGAGCAGGAAGCGTAGGAGAAGGTAGGGAAGGCCACTCCTCCCTCCTCGTGTTCCTTTCTAACACGCCTCGAAATGTGTGTTCCTTGTCCTTCGTCAAATTACCACGTGTACACCCCTGACTGCTCACGCGCCCGTCCGGATGTTTGGCTCTGATTGCTTGCTCGCTCATCCCCCTCCCACTCTTCAACCAACCACCAAAGGGCAGGCAGAAGAAAGGGGGGAACTCACGCGCGGTCAGGATCTGGTGCTTTGCCGTGGAAGCACAAAATCGAGAGGAGCAGGAGAGGGATCACTTTGGATTGCGCCCCCCTGGATGGTCCCGAGAAAGAGATAGTGCCCTCCAAGGTGTAACATTTGACTGCTGCTATGTATGGCAATCCTCTTCATACACCGCGCTCCTCACTGACCTTGTCAACGCTCCCCTCCCGCGATGCCTTCTCGACACTGGCTCGCTCCTTCGCCTCCGCGGCCTCGCAGCACCGTGGTGACGACGGGGCAGAGATGGAAGGATGGTGCATGCGTGGCTGCTCGCCTTGCTCTTTGCCTCCTCCCCACTCTTCTGTCCCTGCACCCGATAGGACAGGCCACAATGCCACATGGCACGGTGAGGGCGGGCTATAATGCTTGCACGGCTTGGCTGGGCTCCTGCAAATGTCTCAAGACCATCCCCCCCCTCCTCATCGCGCTTTCAGCCGTGCACCCCCGCCTGGCGGCCTTCCAATAATGTTGAAAGTCCCAGGACTGGCCTAGACGACCACAAGACAGCCAATATTAGCCCAAGAGGACCGGAAAGCGTCTCCAGGACGGTCCAAGACCCCCAACCGCCGCCAGACGGCCCAAGAGAACCACAGAGAACACAAACAACCCCCCAAGAAAGCCCCACGAGATGTTCCAGAGCCCTCAAGCCGACTCTCACGGCGGCCCGGAGACCCTACCAGACGGCCCGACGGCCCGAGTAACTCTCCGAACGGCTTCAAACCTGCGCCCCTGGCTGCCGTCAGCATTGGTTCCCGATGGGTGTCGATAGCGGCCCATGCCCATGCTGAGACTCGAGTGCTACTTGTGTGTTGGAAAGGCGGGCGGGAGTGAGTGAGACAACCGCTCTTCAGGGGGGGTAGCTTAACCCTTCCCCCAACACCCTCCCCCCTGGGTCTGGGCGGGGCGCCCTGCGAGGCGTTAGAGCGTCCAGGGAGCCTCAGCGAAGGGTAAAAACTGTGAGTTGTCAAAGGTGCTGGACTCAGGTGCGCCTCCCGGGAGGGAGGCAGGGACCCCCCTGTTGGTTTTAGCGATGGCCTCGAAAATGGCCCCATGACGGCCCGAAAAGCTCCCGAGAGAACAACAAGAGGGTCACAAGAGGCTCCAAGGAGGCTCCCAAGCGGCCCCCGAGAGGCCCCAAGAGGCAAGTAAGAGGCCCCCAGGAGGGCCAACGATGCCCCCAAGAGGCACTCAAGACGTCTCCAGAGGCCACCTAAAGGTCCCCAGGACGCCACAAGACGCCTCCAAAAGCCCCCCGAAGGACATCCCACAGGACTCCGAGAGGCACCCAAGAGGCCTGGTCCCCTCAGAGGCTCCCCGAGCTCTCCAATTGATGCCACGCTCCCCCAATAAGGGCAACGCCTCTGGGCAACGTTCCTGGCTGGGCTGGTGGGGATACGCGAGGCGTATACAAATATTGAACGCAAAGATCCCGGTCGCAGACACCGGATTCTCATCGGAAGTGTGGATTTCGATTCAAGCCATCTCTTATGTAACAACTTCTGCAAACAATCCATCTGGCCGAGGGTTCCCCTGCATATTGCGATTGGGGAGAGGAAGACTCGGTTGCTCAAAGAAGAGG
Organism: Prorocentrum cordatum; assembly: GCA_963575745.1. Classification (NCBI taxonomy): domain Eukaryota; class Dinophyceae; order Prorocentrales; family Prorocentraceae; genus Prorocentrum; species Prorocentrum cordatum. The sequence goes on from CAUYUJ010008335.1 coordinate 1,010,306, forward strand.
CACTTGGACATCCGTTTCGCCTCAAGTGCTCTGGTAAAGACACTGGTACACGAGCAGAGCAGAGATCTTGTATTCCAGGCAGCTCAGAACAAAGCAGGGCTGGAGACTGCAGATCATACAGAGTCTGCGTATCTGACACTACAACCTCAAGAACCGTACTGTAGGTGGGGACTCCCGCTCTGCGCCCGGCGCAGGCCCAAGAAATCCGCGCGGACCTTTGACGGCTCATGCTCAGACGGTCTGGACTGAAGCGAGAGAAGCCAGGGGGGGGCCTCCGCAGAGCCCTTGGCCACCCAGCGCGAGCCGCTGGAAGGGCCTTTCCGCGCGGGAGGCATGCGGTTCCTGGCCAACGGCGCGGGCGGCCCACAGCGACCCCAGAAGGGACTGACAGAATCCGTTGCCCCCTTGCGCAACTCTCTGTTGCGGTGGCACCGACTGGTTGTCCGAGCGCGGCTCTAGGGGTGGCGTTCTGCCCCCAATGTTTCAGACCACGTGGAAGCCGCGAGCAATTAGGCCCGTCACCTACGCCTCTTGCAAAGGGGCCTCGGGCGGTCTCTGCGTCCGCGAAACTCGGTAAGATAATGGGGACCGGGGGATAGGAGAAGCGGAAGGAAGAGACAGAAAAAGGAGCAAGCACACCAAACTAGGAGATAGCTTCATGATACGCAACGCATCACTCGGCGACAGCAACATAATCATACGAACTGCGACGTAGACATGTCGAGACGCACCCGCTTGCTCACCGACAGAAACTTACACTCAGACGTCCTTCTTCGTCACTCTGATCTGCCATTGGTCGGTATGCGGGGGTTTTGCCTGCTGGGCGGCCGTGGGCGCCTTGCAGGCGTTCCGTGCGCTGTCTGGGTCTGCCGAAGTTGTGCGCTGGCTGGGCCTGCCGAGGTTTCACCTGGTGGTCGCCCGTCAGCGCCTCGTGGGCACACCGTGCCGTTTCGTTTGCTGGGCGGCCGCGAGCGCCTCGTCGGCGCCCCGTGCGCTGCTTGCACTACATAGCTCGCAGCGCGCTGCTGACACCACTTTTACGATGCGTCAGATCGGCTCAGCTCTGGGAAACGCTCAAACATGATTTGATGTTCCATTTGATGCTCGCGGGTGATGATCGCGCGGGTTCGGTCGCAATTTGACGATGTTCCGAAAATGCTCGCGCGGTTTCAATTGTATTTTGGTGGTGCTCCAACAATGTTCGCGCAGTTTTCGCGTTCGTTCGATTACGGGCGCGTCTCGAACATCCCCCCATCGCCGACGCCGGCGTCGACGCCGCCGCGGCCGCCGTCGCCCACGCTGCCGCCGACGCCGACGCCGACGCCGCCGCCGCCGACGACGACGACGACGCCGACCTCGGGTTTCGGGTTTCGGCGCCGACGGCACCGCCGTTGCCGCCGACGACGACGACTTCGACGCCGACGCCGCCGTCGACGACGACAACCTATGGACCTATGGGCAATGCGCTAGGCGCTAGGCACTAGGCCCCTAGGCCCTAGGCAATCGGCTATCGGCCCAGCCTTAACACTTAACACCTTAATGCGATTCCTATAGCCTATAGCCTATAGCCTATAGCCTGTAGTACTCGGAATATAATACCATAGACTCATATTAGGGGCTAAGGCTGGATCTAGCTCTATAGGGTTTCGGTTCAAGCTGTACCCAGCTCTATGGTTAGTCTATCGGACTTGTAGCGAAACTAGAACTAGCTCTAAACTCTAGTCTCCAATATCTAGTCATTTAGTCTCCAAGTTCTAGATATCTCGATAGCTACATTCGGTTATTCGGTGATTGGAGATGAGAGCCCAAGAATCCCACAGACTATAGAGCTGGAAGCTGGAGAGCTGGACCCAGCGATGTAACGTGCTAGGAGCTAGGAAGCCTGCACAGGTGCATCCGAATGACTAATGGCTAATGCCTGAAAGATTTCTCGGCGCGCGCGTCGCCTGTGGGGGGGGGAGCGCACATATGAGTATAAGTATGTTGGGGTGACGCCGAACCGTGGCCAGCTTGTCCGCGAACGCCTGGACGCAAAACAACCCGGAAAGTGCGCTGCAATCGCCGAAAGCGAAGCCCTCGATACGACCGCGAAGAGCAGCGGGGACAATGGACAACCCTGGAAAAAGCCCCGTGTCAGATAGAGGCCGCCGTGCTTCGAGCCTCCCACGACCATATTGCACTCGCTGGCCTGGTACAAGACGCGATGAAATCGGAGCAGTCACGGCGGCTGGCCGAGCGCCCTGACGAACTGGTGCAAAAACTCGTGCTCCACCGAGGGGAAGGCCGCAGCGAAATCTCAGAACACGGAAGCTGCATCCCCATCTGCCGACAGCATGCCCATAGCCATCGCCTCGTCTGTCCCGGCATGTGCCAGCATTGACACGCCTGAACCCACTGCGCGACGTGGAGACCCGAGGACCCATCCAAGGTTCGACCATGATCCGCACCGAGCTAGTTCAAAGGCTGCCTACTAGGTGATTGTTGGGGGCCTCTCGGGTCTCTTGGGCCCTCTTGAAAGCTTCTGGGGAACTCTTGGGGGCCTGTTGGCAGTCTCGGACGCCCTCTCGGGGACATCCTGAGGGCCTCTCGGGCCGTCTTGGGAGGCCTTTGGCTGTCTCGGGGCCCTCTTGGGCAATTGTGATGCCTCTTGTGGGTTCCTTGGGAGCTTCTTTGGGCTCGTGGGAGAGGTTCCTTGGGAGCTTCTTTGGGCTCGTGGGGGACCTCTTGAAAATATGTTGAAGATCGTGCGAATCATTTTGGAAGAAAAAATGGCGTCAGGCCATCGTGGGGGCCTATCGAACCGTGCTTGGGTCCTCTTTGGCCGTCTTCGGGCCCGGGCCACTAAGGGGCCTCGTGGGCCGTCTTGGAGCGATTTGAGGGGCCTGATGGCTCGTCATCAATGGTCGGAAACCTGACAAGGTGAGAACGCTAGAGCTGGTGCAAAACTACATTAACATCCGCCGACCATTTTGTGTAAATGATGCTTGCCTCTTGGGGTCCTCAGGGTGTGGTCTTGGAACCCTCTAGGAGCGTTTTGGGGGCCTCATGGGCCGTCTTGAGGTCGTCGTGAGGCGTCTTGGGGCGATCCAGTCCCGAGGTCGCGGAGCCTGGCAACCATTATCTTGGAACGTTCCTTCGGCACTCTGCCGATGCCCGACAACCGCGCCCAGGAAGGAAACCATCTCTGATCCGGGTTTGGTCAGGCGTACCCAGGATACTTGTCGCCCAGGGACACACAGGGGCCGCCCGAACTAGTAATACATACGAAGACTTTGAACCTCTGGCCAAAGATCTAACACGCCTATAATCCGTTGGCCCAGCGAATTGATTAATACCCTCTCCCCCACTCGACCGGCGACGCACCAGGAACAATGCTGACACACACACACACACACACCATCCGTTTCAAAAAGCAATGCAACATACACTATGCGGCAGAATCCTGGTAAGGTTCAAGCGCGATGTGATCACGCTGTGTTGTTGTGACAGGGACGGCGGGGAGGCATCATAAAGCCGCGCGTGTGCCAGCCGATCATGCCTGTCGCAAACAAGTGCAAAGCGCATGCTGCGACAACATCTTGAGCAACGCGCGGGCGCTCCACGACCATTATACACTGCTACAGCTTGGATGGGGGATGCAGAGAAATTGAGGGCGCGCGCACAATATGCTATCCACCTCGCCGCCACGTTGCGTAGGTTCTTGGTAGCCATGTTCACCGCTTCGTGCTGTCATGTGTACTGTGTACTGGCGCACTTGACACAGCCTGCGCGCACGGCGGACGTGGCGTACCTAACGCTGGTAGAGCTGAGACACGGGTGCTACGCCGTCCTTCGAAGGGTAGCTTGACCCCACCCCATACACCCTTCCCTGGGTCTGGACGGGGGGGCCGCGAGGCGCTAGAGCGTCCAAGGTAAACCAAGACGGCTCCAACAGGGCCGATGATAGTCCAAAACCGCACAAGGTCGCCTCAACACGGCTCAACATAGCCGAACATATTTCAATGTGGCTTGGACCATGCTTCCAAGAATCCAGAAGACCACCTCACGAAGCAGTTCAAGAACATAAGGCGAGTCAGCGATAGCTGCCACATCGCCTTTTCGCTCCTGATGGGCGTCTCAGGCCTCGAAATGGCACCCATGTCGCCCAAGAGAACACCAAGAGGGTACAACGAAGGCTCCAAGAAGGTTCAAAGAGCGCCCCAAGAGTATTACAAGAGACAGTGCGTCGTGTTTCAGAGGAGCGGTGCTAGGTGGCGCCGCCTCTTGTGTGACCTAGGCAAGCAATGGGAAACCTTAAGACTAGAAAGACGTTGGCATGCTCGGGGGCAACCTTGGGAGGCGCTTAGACACAACATTGGCTCCATGAGGGTTCCAAATCGCCCGAAATTGCATCCAGGGCAGCGCAAAATGGTCCAAGCTGGCTCAATGTGACCCCCAACATGCATCCAAGAGACCCCGAAACTGTCACGGCTCGAAGACGATTTTAAAAGGCCACGGAGCCCCCCCACCCCAAATAGAAGTACCTGTTCGTTTCTAATGGGCCCCCGAGGCCTCAAGACGGTGCCAGCATCACCCCACAGAGCCCCAAGAGGGATATAGAAGATGCCCAGGACGGCTCCAAGAGCGCCCAAGAACGCCTCAGGATGGCCCCAAGCGGCGAGTCTTCGTATCAGTCACCTTCGCTTGCTTATTATACGAGAGCCCCGAGAGCTAGATTCAAGCAAACGAAAACAAAAACACCATCATGCATCTTCATCGTCGTCGTCGTCGGCATCGCTTCGTTCCTCCCCAAACCTCATCTTCCCCCTCCCTCCTCAAATTCCTCCTTCTACGCATTCCCCTCCGCCTCCCGCCGCCAGCCCCTCCGCGAGGCCAGCGGGAGCTGCGGGCCCCCAACGCGCCGCGCGCGCGCAACCGCGGGGGGATGACGGCTCGTGCGCGGCCGAGGAGAGCAGCACGAGAGGAAGGTGCGAACGAAGAACGAGAGCTCAGAAATGCTCAGGGGCTCCTTCCATCATTTCCAGATCTGCTCGAAGCCATGGCTGTGCAATGACACGCTGCTCCACTCTTGCTCATCATCGTCTCCACCAATTCCTATTGCGATTGCCATCACTATCCACGTCACCTCCCACCACCGCCGCCATCGTCACCGTCGTCATTGTTGCCACTCTCGATTACCATCATAGCCCACGCTCATCGCGCAGCGCGTACATGTCATCGTCTCAGCGCTAGTGCGATTGTGCTGTGGGCCCCCGGGAGAAGTCGTTTCGTTATCCTCTTCCTCGTCATATTCCTGCTCCTCCTTCTCCTCCTCTTCTTCTTCTTCCTCCTCCTCCTCCTCCTCATCGTCCTGGTCCTCGTCCTGGTCCTCGTCCAGATCCTCCATCCTTTCCATTCTATGCTATATATAGATATATGAATCATATAACTCCCCCCTGTCGCTCTTCCAGACGTGTCGGCGAAGCGGACTGGGCGGTTCGCCTGCGACTTCCCCTTCACTCATGATCCTGAAGATTAAAATTTGCAACAGTTGTTCGAATGGAGAGTGGGTCCTTTTCAAAATGTGGCTCTCGCTTGAGTGCCGCGCACATTCGTCTCAAAAGCTAGCAACATATTCAAGGAGGGAGTGCGAGTCCTTCTCAAACGTGGCTCTCGCCTGAGTGCCCCGCAAATTCGTCTGGAAAGTTCGCAGCAATTTCAAGGGTAAAGGGCGGGTCGAGGTTTAAATGCGGCTCTCGCCTTCGCGCTGCGTGATTGGCGGTTCGTTTTCAAACTGTGGCACTCGCCATCGCGACGCGCATATTCGTGCGAAGAATATGGAGCAACTTCAAAATGAGGGGCGGGTCCTTTTCAACATGTGGCTCTCGCCGTAACGCCGTGCACATAAAAAACAAACTCTACAACAACGGGAAATATCATTATGGTTGAAATCCCCAGAATACTGTTCCGTTACAATTAGGGACTGTCACGACGCAACTGTCACGTTGATCCGCGGTGTTGAAATACCAGGAATGGTAATCTGACACGGTTGAGGATTGCGAGGGCGCAACAGTCACGTCGATTCGCGGTGTTGAATTCCCAAGAATAATGTTTGGCACGGCTGAAGATTCTCAAACGGTAGTCTCCCAACGGGGCACTTCCCGCAACGAAAATCCGCCGAACCTGTCGGCGTGTGCGAACGGCTGTTTCGTTTGACTCGTCGTCGTCGTCGTCGCCGTCGTCGTCGCCGTCGTCGCTCCCCTCCTTTCCCTGGGCCCTCCTCCGTAAGCGCGCCAACCAAAGCGGAACAGCCTAAGCGAAATTGAGCAACGTCGTAATTGACTCGACGGGAAGCTCCTTCCCTTTGATGCCTTCTCCGCGGAGGGGGGGTCCCAGAGGGTGTAGGGGGGGATCCCAAGGGACCCAAGTCAGAATGTCACCGCCCCCAAGGGGTTCCAGGGCCCAAGAGGCCCTCTGAAGGCCGCCACGAGACCCACAGGCGCTCCTAAGGAACAGCCGGGAAGCCCCAAGAGGCCCCCAAAAAACATCCAAGAAACCCCCAAAACTTCGTGGGGGTTCTTGGGCACCTCTTGGGGGCCTCGTGAAATTAGTCTCTTAGGCACTCTTGGGAGCGTCCTATCCCGACCTTCCCGAATCCCTCTTCCATCGTGGGGGTCGTCGTCCAGGGTCGGCGGCACTGGAGTAAGGCCTTAGCAGTACAGTACTGTGGAGACCTATGAAGAGGGAACTTGGAGGGAGGGTGGATTGCAACATCGTGGGTACGTCTTGGGTTTTCCATGATATCCTCCTCCTCCCTCCTTTTTCTCCTCTTCCTCCTCCTCCTCCTCCTCCTCCTCCGCCTCCTCCTCCTCTCCCTCCTCCTCCTCATGGCCAGTCTGGGGAGAGCGGTTTGCGCGAAGTGCGCCGCCCCCTCTTCTTGCCATTATCCCTTTCCTGGACCTGCGCAGGCCACCCCTGCCTCCTCGGAGGTAGTCCTCCGTCCTGGTTCTCGTCCTCCTCCTGCGCCTCCTGCGCATCTTTCGGCCCTCTTGGGGGCCTCTTGGGGCGTGTTGGGGGCCGCTTGGGGCCCTTGCGAAGCCTCCTGGGCGCCTCTTGGAGCCTCCTGGGAGCCTCTTGTCGCGGGAGGCTCGGATTTTCGGTTCGTGTGTTCCCTCTCTTGGGCCCCTTTTGGGGTTGGGGGCCCTCTTGGCCTGTATTGGGCTCTCTTTGCCTTTGGCAAGTGGGACAAATGGCCACCGGGCTTGGGCATGTGAGCGCCCGTCCCACTAGCGATGCCGACGCCAGGAACGGTCCGCTCCTCCTCCTCCTCCTGCTCCCGCGGCACCACTAGCGAGAGATCTCTCTCCGAGCGTCGCTGCCCGCGTTTGTGCCCGCGCGCGCAGCTGCGCGCCGACACCGAGGCCATCCCACTACCGGCCGCTCTGCTCCTCCTAAATTACTCCCTCCTCCCTTTCCGTCAGCGTCAGCAGCCTTCCTCCTCTTCTTCGATGTTGGGTGGACTTGAACATCGGAGCTGGAGCGTTCCCCTCCTCCTCCTCGTCCTCCTCCTCCTCCTCCTCCTCTTCCTCCCCCTCCTCCTCATAATCATCATCACCAAAATCAGCATAATCAACACCACCATCATGATCATCACCATCAGCAGTAGGATCATCATCGGAATCATCGTCATCAACATCATCACCATTACCCATCATCATCATCATCATCATCATCATCATCATCATCATCATCATCATCATCATCATCATCATCATCATCTTCATCATCATCATCATCATCGTCGTCATCATCATCATCATCATCATCATCATTCGCACCTGCATTACCATCGTCACCATCATCACCGTCATCGCCGTCACCATCGTCATCATCAGCACCATCATCATCACCACCATCACAATCACCATCACTATCGTCACCTTCATCGCCAGCATCAGCATCAGCAGCAGAAGCAGGTTCGCATCGTGTCATTCGCTTCGCGTCGCCCCTCTTCTGGTACGCATCACCAAGTCACGCGGCGAAGTACTGGGGAACTAGCAAGTGCTCATATATAAAAGTTACGCACACACCTATATATATATATATATATATATACATATATATACATATATATGCATACATATATATATATATACATACATACAGACAGACACACAGACATACATACACATGTACACATACATCAGAGTGCAGGGGGCCGAACGGTCATGCATTGTCCCCGGGTGCGTGGCTGAAGTGCGGATCTGTGGTGAGGATTCTGTTTGTTCTTGTTGTTGTCGTGGTCCCCCCACGCGACCCGGCCCGCGACCCACCACGACCCACCTCGCGACCCACCCGCGACCCACCCCGCGACCCAACCGCGACCCACCCGCGATCCACCCCGCGACCCGTTCGCGACGAACCCGCGACCTACCCGCGACCCGGCCCGCGACCCACCCGCGACCCACCTCGCGACCCACCCGCAACCCGTTCCCGACCCACCCGCGACCCACCGGCGGTCCACCCCGCGACCCGCTCCCGACCCACCTGCGACCCACCCTCCCGCCAGACCGTTGACCAACCCGCGACCCACCCGCGACCCGGCCCGCGACCCACCCGCGACCCACCCGCCAACCATTTGCGATCCAACTCGCGACCCACTACAGCTCTATATATCACATCAAGTTATTTATATACCAATCAACAAATTATCCCAGTGCGACCCGACCTAGGAGTTGGAGCCCCTAGGAAAGCAGCATTCGTAGCAACGGTATATCTAAGCTAAAGCTAATGTAAAGCTAAGCTGAAGCTAAGCTAAAGCTACGCTAAAGCCAAGCTAAAGCGAAGCTAAAGTTAAGCTGAAACTGAGCGAACGCTGAGCTAAAGTTAAGCTAAAGCTGAGCGAAAGCTAAGCTAAAGCTACGCTAGAGCTAAGCTGAAGCTAAGCTAAAGCTAAGCGAAAGCTAAGCGAAAGCTAAGCTGAAGCTAAGCTGAAGCTAAGCGAAAGCTAAGCTAAAGCTAAGCTGAAGCTAAGCTGAAGCTAAGCTGAAGCTAAGCTAAAGCTAAGCCACGGCTAAGCTAAGCTAAGCTGAAGCTAAAGTTAAGCTAACACTAAGCTAAGGCTAATCTAAAACCAAGCTAAAGCTAAGCTAACGCTAAGCTAAAGCAAAGCGAAAGCTAAGCTAAAGCGAAACTACAGCCAAGCTAATAATAAAATAAAAAACCTAGGCAGAGCCTAGGTAGGGAACGAAGCGAAGCTAAGCTATGATGAAATAAGCTAAGCTAAGATGGGATAAGCAACGCTACATTAAGGGAGCGCCACTGGGGGAACCGCGGGGCGGATCCCGGGGAAACCGCCCGGGGCGTGGAACACTGCCCGGCCCTTTAAGCAAACGCGGTAAGAATCCTTCCAGGCAGGGCCTGGGTAGAGAACAAACAAAAAATGGCCTGCGGCGGAATCGCTGTATAGTTTGAAAAATGTAGCGCCTGCGGCGGGTTTCTTCGAAGCCTCGCAGATTGCCGCCGCCCCCGCCGCCCCATCATTCTCGTCCACAATTGCGGGGTGCTACGCGTGTATACATATATGTATGTATCGGAGGTTGGGGGGTGAGATCGCAGCGTAACGGAACCCCCCACCGGGAAATCGAGTTTCGAGCTCGCGCTCGTGCCGCGCGCGCGGGCGAGGCGAAGCTGCGTGGGCCAGCGAAAGGAATTCATCCTGCTGTCGCTAGGGGTCCGCCAATACAAGTCCCCCCACCCCCCGGCCCTGTCAAGCGGTAGCCCGCGTTGTCCCGTTGGTTGCCCGCTGGTTGCCCGCCGGCAGCCCACGCTGCACCGTCGGTTGCCCGTCGCAGCGGCAAACCGAACGACGCAAGTCGCCCAAGCGAAGGAACAAACAAATCCGCCACGTCATCCACACCATCATCGCCCATCAGCACCACGTTCATCACAGTTGTCGCCATGGGGCACCCCCCTCCCCCCACCCCCCCCCGCAACCTCCATATCACCCGCAGGGTGGTCGTATAGGTAAATACATATATATATATACATACATCTATATATATATATATATATATATATATATTAATGCAGATGTATGTGCATGCGTGCATGCATACGTGTATACATACACATATACACACACGTAGCTGTCGGACGTCCGCATGGATTCGTCTGGTCGGCGATGGGCACCCCTCCTCGCCGCGTGGAACGCGCCCCCGGCGGCCCCACAGGCAACGCCTGAATAGGATCAGCGCCGACTCGAGAGATCGAGGCGGATGTCAGAAAGTGCCGCCGTAATGCACATTCGACTAATTTCGAATGAGTCTTCATGTGTTGTACTTGAGGTTGCCTGGTCCACTCAATCTAGCGCATGGTGATGGGTGCGAATTGCAATCTGCGCGTTCATCGCGTGGCGTCGGCGGACAATATCGCCGACCTGCCCTCGCGCGAGTCGCACTCCCTGCTGCGTCGCATCGGGGGCGGAATGGATTCCTCCGGTACTGGGCGATGCGCGGCTCGACCCGAGTGCGCGGCTTCCTCGTCGCCGGCCATGACCGGCTCGGGCGCCAGGCACGCGTGCAGCGTATCCTCCCCTCATCGGTCAGGGTGCGCCCGCCAGGCCGGGCAGGTGTCGGCGCCCTCCCTCGCGCGCGTCGCGGTCGCGCTTCGCCCTGCGCGCGCGCGAACATCTCTGCACTGTCGGCGAACCTTGACAATTTCCTCGGTGTTCGCGTGATGGCGCTGGCTGAAACAATTTTCAGCTTCGCGCGGTTTGCCCTGGGGCACGCCGTAATCCTGCATTCGCTGCTGCCGCGCTGCTTGCCGACAACGGCGCCGACGCCGCGAGCGATTTGGCTGGCGCCACCGTGGTTGACTTCAGGGGCGCCGCGGCATTATCTAGCGACGCCCGCGAGGTGGCCCGCGCGGCCATCGCGCCAGCCCAGCGCGACGGCGCGCCAGCTGCACTGGGCAAAGGCGGCATGGGCGCCCCTCCTGCGCCCGCCCCCTCGCCCGGGATTGCCCCCAGGTCTTCTCGCGCGTTCCGCATTCGCCCGCGGGCGCTCCGCGTCGGCCGGAGCAGGCAGGGCAGGCGTCGCGAGGCGGGCGCCCACGAGCGATCTCGTCATCCTCCACGGCGCGCGCGCGAAATCGCGGCATGTCGATCGCGGCGCGAAGCGCGGGCGCCAGGGCAGCGGCAGGGCACGCGCAGCTCCCCCGGCGGACCCTGCGCCCGCTGTCCGGCGGGCGCTCACAATCGCCGGGCGCGAGGGTCGCCGAGACACGCGCGGGCCGCGGGCCGAAGCTGCCAGGGCCGGAGCCCTCATCGCATCCACAGCGGCCGGAGATGCGTGGGCGCGCAGGGCCCAGGTTAGCGCTCTCCCGGGCGCGTGCCCGCGCTCGTTGCCCGCGCTCAGCAGCGGATTCGAGTGCTGGATAGATTCAGAAGCGGCGTGGGAAAGAACTGCCGCCCACCCTCGAGGGGCTGCTGCTGTGGCCCACGACCGCCAGGCGCGCCGCCACCTTCAGCAACTACGCGAAGAAGGCGCGCCTCGTGGCGAGCAGGCGCGCGCCCGCCTCTCATCCTCCAGCAGCGCGCGTGTCCGCCCGCAGTGGCAGTCGGCGCCCAAGGCCCGTGGGCGTCTTCAGGCGCCCGGCGGTCCGCGCCGCTAAGAACGCCATCGAGAAGCGTTCGGGCTGGCAAGCGAAGGGGCGCATGGCCCTTCAGGGCCGCGGCGTCGCCCGCCGGGCGCCGCGCCTGCGCGCAAGTGACGAGGGTCGCCGTTTTGCCATGTTGCGCCTGGCGGCTTACGCATTCCCCCTTCGGCTACCTTCGGAAGCCCCACCCGCGGTGCGGCTTGAAAATGGCGCGGCCGCAGCTTGCGCGGCCCCCGCGTTCGTCGGCGATCAAGTGATCGAGCTGCACCTCCCCAGGAGAAAGAACCACGAGAACCGCTCGGCGTTGGCGCGCCAGTGCTGGCGCAATGAGCGCGCGGCCACCTGCCCCGCGCGCGCCCCTTGGGGCCTGCTCACCAGCCCATCTGGGCTGCGTGGCCCCGGGGCGCGGCACGTGCTCGGCTGCGCCGCGCGCTGGGCGAAATGGGGCGCCATGACGCGGAGTCATTCGGCGCTCGCGCGTTCAGGCGCGGGCACGCGCAGGACATTGCTGCCGAGGGCGGACCAGTCACCGACCATCTTCGCGCGGGCGGCCGGCATCGGCCCGCGCGGATGAAATGCCTTAACGTTTCCCGGTTCGAGCGACAATCGGTCGTCGAAGCCCACTTGGCAGAGTCGTCCAGCGACGATGTCGATGGCTGAGCACCCCGCGCAGTCTGGTGGTCGTGTCTACACGGCGCACAGGCGGGCGCACCCCGGCACGCGGGGGCAGTGGGTGGCAGCGGCGGGCGTGGCCTGCGAGAGCGCCGTTGCAGTGGGTGGTGCCCCCCCACGGGCCCGACCGGCGTCTGCCCGCTTGGCCTCGGAGAGGCCGCGCGCTGAGGGGCAGATGGGTCGGGTCCGCACCCTCCGCTCCTGGGGGGGGCTTCCTCCTCCCCCCCCAGGGCCGTGCGAGGCGAATGCCAGCGCCAGGATTTGTGGGGTCGGAATAACGGAGTTATTGCTTGGCACAAATCCGCCCGCGATGGTAACGACCCCGCGGCTGGCCGTTGGGGCGCCCTCGCTCGGCTGGTCGGCCACGCGCTGGCCGACCCGTTTCCGCCTCCTGCTCGCGTCGCGTGGTACGGTGCCGTGCCGCGCTTCCTCCGCCTGGTACTGGGGCGGGATATAAATACCGTGCCGTGTGTCGGGTTTCGGCCCTCCGCCCGCTGGGGCTTCGTTCGGCCCATCGTGGCTTGGTTTGGCACATGGTGGCTCCGTTGCGGCCCATAGAGGCCTGTGCACAATGGGGCCCTTTCGCCAGGTCCATAGTGACCACGTGCTGTCGCTGGCCCGCCCAACCCGCCCTGGGGGTTCCGAGCGCGACGAGGGGATTTTGAAGGGGTTTTGGATGGATTTTGAAGGGATCCGAGCGCGACGAGGGGCTTTTGAGAGGATTCGGCCCACTTGCGAGGGCGACGAGGGGATTCTGAGGGGATTTCGAACGGATTTTGAGGGGACGGGAGTTTCAAATGAATTTCGAAAGGGATTTCGAGGGCATCGTGTCGCGTTGTTGGCCGTGGCGACACTGGTGTGGCGAGACAGCTTACCTGGAGTGATGGTTGCTGTGCACATGATATTGCTGACGCCTGGGAGGGTGGAGGAAACAGAGAAATAGCTTAGAACAAGAAGCTCCGCAAAGGAGAAATGGTGCAGCAAGACGGGCGTGGCAATGGCGCGCAACGCGATGGCGACAAAAATGCCAGGGCCGAGCGCGACGCCGAAGTGCGCGGATATCTCGGCATCGAGACACACCGCACCGCGAGGGCCCGACGAACCAGTTGCAGATACGATAGCCTGCCATGGTTGATTTGCGTCATCATGGCTCTTGCGCCCCACTCGGATTTGGGAAATGTTTGGCCCATATCAGGCCAATGTTCGGCCACTGTGTGGGCCTCGTTCGGGGGGCTCTCCCGCGCTGGGCTGGGGCGCCAAGTTTTTGCTAGCGTGCGGTCGACGTTTGTCTGAGACTCCACACGGTTTCGAGGAGGCGCCGCCGCGCGAGGCAGCGCCGGGAGGGCCCGCGAAAACCCTGAAACGGTTTCACGGCGGCCTAGAACACAACGTTGCATTGGGAAGGATATTTGGGGCGCTGCTGAAGTTCCTCCTCGTTCCCCCATCCCACCCAGTCATCCTCTGTGCCCAGGGCCCTCCGAAGATCGTTTCCCCACGCTTCGCCCTCGTGCTGCACGATTGTCTAACCGGCGCCACTCCTTCAATTAACTCCCCTGGGCGTCGCTTCCTAACCTAATCCCTGCGGATCCGCGTGCACTCCCTCCCCCCTCCTCCTCCTCCTCATCCTCCTCCCCCTCCTCCTCCTCCTCCTCCTCCTCCTCCTCCTCGTCCTCCTCCTCGTCGTCCTCCTCCTCCTCCCCCATATGCTCATGGATTGCTGATGGGGTGGTCGCCGCCGCACCCCGTGAACAGGGCAAATCGCCCCAGGAATATCTCTGCATGGGCTGGCGCAGATACGCGGAATGTCCACAATCTTGAGGCCGTCGAACGGAGGGCGCGCGCGCCCGCGCACACAACGCGCGCGGCCCGCCTGCGGAGGCACGCCCTGGCAGACAGCTCGGGAAGGGGCCCAAGAGTAGGAGGCCCACCCTATATGCCGCAGGATGCATTGGAGTGGTGTCTCGAATGGGGCCCGAGAGGGGAAGAAGGGGGGAGAGGGCGAGAAGGGACGAGGACGACGAAGGAGGAGGATGACGAGGGAAGAGGGCGACGAAGGGGGAAGAAGACGAGGAGGACGAGGAAGGAGGAACACGACGATGAAGAAGAACGGAGAGGACGGGCGACGACGAGGGAACACGACGAGGACGACGAGGATGGAACACGAGGGAGCAGGACGAGGGGAATGAGAAATAGGAGGGGGGAGGACGACGAGGGAGGAGGACGACGGAGGAGGAGAAGGATATGCAGGAGGACAAGGCCGCAAGGCCGACCTTGGCGGCCGCGTCAAGGCGCGTGCCACCGAGCGCGAGCCTCGAGCGCGAGCACGAGTGGCCCACAGTGGCCCGCAGTGGCCCACACCCACCCTCGCACGCGACAGGTGGCATCCACAAGCTGCCCCTGGGAACGCCATGGCTTTCGTTCACGAACTGCCCCTGGGGGCCCCCGCATCGCATCCAAAAACTTACCCTGGGCGGGGGCTGGATTTCATCCCAAAGCTCGCCCCTGGAGGCCGCAGTAACGTCATCGGAAAACCAAGGAAAAAACGCATCCAAAAGCCCATCACATTCTTGAATTTGGTTTTCCGGCAACGTTCCCGGTGCGTCCGCGGGCATGAACCTTCGCGCACCTCCTCTGGCGGGTCCCCTCGGACCCCTGCCGGCACCCTGTGGCGACAAACGCAGATCCAGAAGACACCACCAGAGCCACTGACAGGCTGCCCAACGGTCGCCCGCAGCGCGCCAAGCCACTGCGGCCCGCCCCAGACTGCCCCTGCCCGCTGGGGCCTTCTGAGCTTCCTTAAGCCTCGGGCCTCTGGGGATTTCCTGGAGCCCCCTGAGGCCCCCTCGGGTTTCATGGCGCCTCCGGGGGCCTTCCGGTGCCTCCTGCGGCTTCCGGGGGGGCCCTGGGGCGTCCTGAAGCCCACTGCGGCCTCATGGCGATGCCTGGCGCCTCCTGGTGCTTCCTGCGGCCCACCGGCCCACCGGGGCCTCCTGGGACCTCCCGCGGCTTCCATGAACCTTCTGGAATTTCCCGGGGACTCCTGGGGCTTCCTGGGGTTTCCTCGTGCTTCGCAGTGTTTACGTGTACTTCCCGGCGCCTCCTGGGGCCTCTCGGGGCCTCCTGGACACCCCTGGCTTTCCTGGCATACATCCTTCATTTCCTCCCCCACGTAAACGTCCACTCATTCATTTTCAGTGTTGTGCTTTGTTGTTGGGGGAAACGGGTTCGGTGCCGAGGCAACATTGGAACAAGACAAAACAACGCACCGAACAAGCTCGGGACAACGCACGAGCCAACCTGGGATATGCGAGCCCACGCGTGCAACCGTGGTTCGGGGGGGAATGGCAGCCACGCGGATTGAACGCCACGGTGGCCCATAAGGCCACAAGCATCAATCGCGCGCAAAGACACCGAGGAGGAATGCTACAATAGACGCGTGACGCCTAGACCGACGGCGAACGTCGCCACGATACTCTCGCCTGCGTTGACCAAGCCATTCCA
Source organism: Prorocentrum cordatum (assembly GCA_963575745.1). Classification (NCBI taxonomy): domain Eukaryota; class Dinophyceae; order Prorocentrales; family Prorocentraceae; genus Prorocentrum; species Prorocentrum cordatum. The sequence continues at coordinate 1,026,116 of CAUYUJ010008335.1, forward strand.
GAAACGAACGGGTGGAAAAACCGCAGCCAACCAAAACAAGGGCGAGGAAACGGGGACTCGCGGCCGGGGAGGGAAAACAAGTAGAGGTGAGGATGAGTCGACAAGGACACGGAGAACTCAGAGGGCACCAAAGAGATGAGAGACAGGGGAACAACGCTACAACAAACATACGGGTCGAACAAAGGGGGTAACACCGTTTTCAACTCAAGCAAATATGCAGGCCTTGTCCGACCCCGACCTCGCATACATGAAAATTGGTTCCGGCGGACCTCGGACGGTTCGGCCTAGAAACTCCTCTCGCCACGGCACGCCGCCCGGAGCAATGCTGGACGCTAGGTCGAGCCTCACAACTCGGGCGAAACATGCGCCGCGATCCGCCACTGCCGCGCTAAACGCAACATCGGAAGATAACTGATCCAAGAAGTTCCAGCGCGGTAACGCAATGTTGGGGGCGCCCGAGTTCAATGCGACACTTCTGGCACTTTAAACCGTCGCATTGATTACGCAAGGCTTGCACAACAAGTGGGTTTGGGACATTGAGCAAACAGATCCTGAAATCCTTTCAGAAGATCTGAAAAAAAACAATAATTAACGAAATGGTTCACTGTTTGTGGTCAGAGGTGACTCCTCCTCCTCGTCATCATCATCCTGCTTACTGCTTACGGCAAGTTCATATCGTGGCAACGCGTGCGTGGATATTCTTCTGACGCCGCATGGGTAGTTCCATGGTCAGCAACCGCGGCTTTCCGATGGCGCGCATCGTTGGGCCACTGGCGGCGTTCAACCCTGAACGTCTTCGCTGGGGTCGCCGCCGCGTCGGCACGACGCGGACCTGCCGTACCCTGCTTGGCTGCACAGTACAGCCCCAACCGTCGCAGCTTCGCGCGCGCGCCCCTCTTTTCTCCGGGCACGGGAAAATAATAGTCGCTCGGGAAAATAATGGCGGCTCGGGCATCTCACCCGCCGATGCACCCCCGCCCTTGGGGGCAAGAGGATCTGGCGCGCGAGGGCAAAGTAAAAAGAGCAGGACAGAAGGAGGAAGAAAGGAGGACAGAGGAGACCCCTCAGGACCACAAGAACGCCCTAGAACTGCCGAAGACCAAAGACCTAAGATTGCAGAAAACGCAACACCTCTGAACCCCGCGTGGATTGGATTGTTCAACCTTGAACGATCGCGGCTTTCCGACTGTGTTGATCCGCTCCCGCAGCTGTCTTCTCTGGCGTTTCCCTGCAACAGAGGCCCCAATGTCGTTGGGGAAGACGCCTGACGGCGGAGCAAATTCCGAAGCCCCCCTCTGCCTATGTCCCCCTTCCCGGCACGCCCGAAGAGGATACGGAAACAACGGGATTGACGACCAACAACACACGTCGTCAAAAAAACAAAAACCTGGAGCGGCCCATGTTGGGCAGGCGACATCATGTCTCAAGTGGAGATCCGCGGCGACACCGACAGCGATTCCTGGTCGGAATGGGCAAAAACTGCTGTCGGTCATCGTCCCCATTCTTTCCATACCCACTCCGATCGTACCAACTTTCCTCCGACCCGGCAGCAGCATGGCGGAATGCCAACGGCCAGCCATGGCGTCTACATAATTAAACAATGCGCCCCACGCACCGCGCGGCCAATCGGCCATCCGAGCACCGCTTAACCGATCCCTACCCCCACTGCCGTGGCCTTGGGCGCTCTGGCCGACTTACCCACATCGGTGGGGATATCTGACTGTTCCCTCGGATGTCGCGGGGCCTATCCCCACCTAGGAGAGTGGACAGGTGGGGCAGAGAATCCATGGCACAATGGCAGAGGAACGGAAACCCGCATAACCATTAACTTTCGAAGGTCCGCGCGGATTGCTTGGATCGGCGCCTGAAGCGCCGCCAGGGGTGCTCAGCGACGATCCAAGGAATCCACGCGGACCTCCGAGAAATGATGCTTGATCCGTCCTTGGCTCTTCGGGATAGGTTAGATGACGCCGGCCATCGGGAGAGGGCAAGCGTCCACCACCACCACCCAGCCTCCACGAGCCAAGCTCCGGGTCCAGATTTCGAGGGACACTGGCTGAACGGTCAGGCCAGGAGGCAACGTCAGAAGAAGAACAAGCTGCATCGGCATAAGCTGTCGGAGCTCCGCACGGAGCTGCTAAAGTTCATGTTAAGGTCTTTGTTTCTCAGGCACGTCCATCAAGGTCTGGGTCAAATCTGGAACCAAGTAAGACGCAAGAAGAATGAAGACGAGGATAAACTCGGACGACAATGAGTCGGGCATATCTTCAGGTCCCGCGGCCGCTTCAGACCACTGCCCAGCGCTCTGAGAGCGCTCCAGAACGCTGCAAAAAGATTTTAAAGATAGACCTGCATAAACATACACTTTCGGGGTTCCGCTCGGATTTCTTGAATCGGCGCAAGGTCCCCCTGGCGGCGTATCCAGCGCCGCCCCTAGCGCGCTTCGCGCGCCAGGGAGAGGGGTCCAGCGCCGATCCAGAAAATCTGCGCAGAGCTCCGAGGGTTTACCTCTATGGCTTTCTTGTCGACTGATCCTTGGCCTGCTGGACCAGGTGCAGGCACTGGCGGTGCTTGACAATCTCCCTATCCCTGGAGCCTAATGTGGCTGCGCTGCAGGCCGTGGGTACTCAAGGTGACGGCGTTTGCCGTCCAGGGAGTTCCTATAGCATTGAAACAAGTTGCTGCATAAAATTCCTCCTCCTCCTCATCATCCCCATCATCATCACCACCACCACCATCATCATCATCAGCATCGTCATCAGCATCATCATCATCATCAGCATCATCATCCTCATCATCATCATCATCATCAGCAGCATCATCATCATCATCATCATCATCAGCATCATCATCATCATCATCCGAATCGACATCATCATCATCCTCATCATTAGCATGATCCTCATCATCAACAACAACAATCACATTAGCATCAGCATCACCGTCATCATCGTCGGCATCATCATCAACATTAGCATCAGCATCAGCATCAGCATCATCGTCATCAGCATCATCATCGTCACCATCATCACCATCATCATGATCACAATCAGGAGCATCGTCATTATAGTCATCATCATCATCATCATCATCATCATCATCAGCATCATCATCATCAGCAGCATCATCATCATCATCATCATCATCATCGTAACCATCGTTTTCGTCGTCGTCGCCAGCATCAACATCCACCATCACTATTAGGATCATCAACATCATCAGCATCATCGCCATCGTCATCGTCATCAGCATCGTCGTTGTCAGCATCGTAATCGCCATCACAAACAACATCATCATCATCAACAGCAGCACAAGCAGCATCCGCATCATCATAAACAACAGCATCATCACCAGTATCATCATCACCACCAGCATCATCATCATCATTATCAGCATCAGCATACTTAGCCTAATCATCAGCATCATCAGCAGCAAAATCATAATCATCAGCATCATCGCCATCATCAGCACCATCATCAACATCATCAGCAACATCAACATCATGTTCATCAACAGCAGCATCATAATCACCACCAGCTTCATCAGCATCAGCATAGCATCAGCATCAACATCATCATCCTCATCATCAGCATCAACATCATCATCAACCTCCTCGGTATCATCACCATCCGCGCCCCCCCATCCGAGTCCTGCGTCTCATCACCATCTTTGTCATCGTCGTCGCCGTTGTCATGGTGGTCCTCCTCCTCGTCCTCCGTAAATCGCCACACCCTGGGCATCACGCCTACTCGTCGGACTCGTCGTCGAGGTCGAGGTCGATGTCCTGGCCCGGGAGAGGCGGCAAGAGGGGGGCGAGGACGCGGCCAGGTCGAACCACTGGTCGAGAACAAAGCACTGTGAAAGCCCCCGAACAGGACCCCAATTATCGACCTTCGCATTGTCATCGGCGGGCGAAAACCAATGTGAATGAGTTGTTCCGCCATGAGGAATCGGGAACTCTTGTCCCAGGGCGGCTGCAAAGTTTATACTCCTATTGTGACACTTCGAGGCATCATCTGTCAAGCCGCCCTGGGACGCGTTGTGCTGTACCTCTCTTCGACCGCTCTTCGAAGCCGCCCTGGGCAAGCTCGCACAGCGAACTCTACACCCGTCGCGCGACCGACCTGTGGACGGGCGCTGGCCCGCCGGCCCGAGCCGCGCGGAGCGCCATCATCCCTTCGTGCTGCGAGCGCCAGAAGAATTTCGGAAAGAGGGGCGAGCGGAGTTCGCGGCGAGGTTTATGAGCGCCTTGCACCTTGTTGGGGGCCTCTTGGAGGCTTCTCGTCGCCACGGCTGAATTATCCTTCAAACTTCTGCCAGGAACGAACCCAAGGATGGGTCCAGGGGCCGAGCTTTGAAAGGGCTTTGAAAGGCCGAGCAATGGAAGATGCCTTCGAGCGTGTTCTTTATTCTCAGCGATCACGGGCGTCATGGGGGGAGGGGAATGCGGGGGGGCTATGACCTATGACGTAACGCCCCGGCCCCCCGGGCCCCCGCCGTGCGGCTCCGGCACCACAGCCGCGCCCGCGCGCTCGACGACGATGAGCGACGAGCGACGAGCGGCGAGCGACGAGCGACGACGACGACGACGATGACGACGACGCGAGCAGCATGTAGGTGGCGATCTGCCCCACACCGCCTGTGTACACCACACTGCTCGCGCGCACCACAGCGCGCGTGCACGCCACAGCGCCTGCGTAAAGCGCAACAGCCGTGTGCAACGCAGCGCCTGTGTACACCACAGTGCATGCGTGCACCACATCGCCGGTGTACACCACAGCGAATGTGCACACCGCAGCAACCATGTGCAACACGGCGCCAGTGTACACCACAATGCTTGCGTGCACCGCAGCGCCTGTGCACACCACCGCGCCTGTCTACTCTACACCACAGCATCCGTGCGCAACGCAGCGCCGGTGTACACCACAGCGCCTGCGTGCACAGGACAGGTAGGAGGAGCATGTACGTGAGGACCTGCTGCGGCCAGCTACGCGCCACGCCAGGGACGTGCTGATAACAGAATGCGGCGTCCTTCCCCCCTCCTCCTCCTCCTCCTCCTCCTCCTCCTCCTCCTCCTCCTCCTCCTCCTCCTCCTCCTCCTCCTCCTCCTCCTCCTCTTCCTCCTCCTCCTCCTCCTCCTCCTCCTCCCCCCCCTCCTCCTCCCCCCCTCACCCTTTCCCCCTGTCGCGCGGGTCGGCACTACAGCGCACGTGCGAATCTCAGCGTGCACCGCAGAATGGTCGATGTAATCAATCCACTTGGTTATGGGATAGCCGATTTTGCTGGGCCTCCTGGGCGCAGATGGAAGGAATTAGGATGATGGGGACGGACTCTGGAGAACTCGTAAATTCCAGCGGCGTTCTTTTTCCCATACGGACTAATTTCCAAATCCTGTATGACAAGAGTGCCTAGGTAGGGAAAAATGCGCTGTGCAATCCACAGGCGCTCCGTGCTGTCATACAGAATCCTTCCGAAATTGTATACGCAAAAATGTTGTTGTGTTGCACGCGGTTGTGGTGGTGCACGCATGCGCCGTGAGGTGTACACTGGTGCTGTGCTGTACACGGCTGATATTATGTACGCAGGCGCTGTGGTGTACACAAGCTTTGTGGTACCCGCAGGCACTGTAGCTCACACTGGCGCTGTGTTGCACGCTGCTGCGGTGGTGTACATGGGCGGTGTGGTGTACACAGGCGCTGTGGTGAACGCAGGTCAGAGTGAGGGGGCCGAAAGGTCATTCACTGTCCCTGGGTGCGTGGCTGAAGTGGAACTCTGCGGTGCGGATTCTCGTTGTTGTTGTTGTTGTTTGTTGTTAAACATTATTACTTCTAAAGAATAATTATTGTTGGGGCCCCTGGTGCACGCCCCCCTCGCCGCGCCTAGGCCGCAGCCACATTTTCATCATTTTCGAGCGAAAACCCTTGACAAAACGATGTGATCCAGATCCGGTTGTTTTGTTCCCCCCCACTTTCCCTTGCAAAAAACAATATAAAATGACATTTCTTGTTCTAACGTAACCACATTTCAAGAATCCCTTGCAAACAATAAGGTAAAGTAGACATTCGCGCGCGCAAGACGAAATCCTTCCAAAACCTTAGTTTTCGTAGCGATTTTAACATAAAAACATAAAAAACAATGGTTTTTTGTTTATAAAAAAATTGTCCAAATTTCATCCCGCGCGCTCTTGCGGATTCGTAGGAAACCCAACACTTTTTAAACATTTCTGTCAAACGGGCTTCTGCGAGGAGCAACTTTTTCGAATCTCTGCAACAACGGTTGCGCACCTGCCAGGGCCATCATCCCTGTCAAATAATACCATGCGGGACACATTCGTTTTTTCTTCGCGCGCGCACGCCGTCGTCGTCGGCCGCGGGGCCCTGAATAGTAGCCACGGTCGTCCGCATGCCACGAAGTGAAGTGTCCGAACGTCATAGGGCGGGAAGCTGGGTGTGGGTGGTGGCGAAGAGTCGTTTGGAAATTTGGTAGAGCTTGAACCGGCCCCCCCACAAAGTGGGGGTATTGCCCGCCTCCTATGAAAACCCTGGCACTGGTGAGAACGGAGTGTCCCCACGTGCTAGTAATTGTTGTTGTTGTTGAACATTATTTATTCTAAAGAATAATTATTGTTGGGCCCCCTGGTGCGCGCCCCCCCTGCGCCGCCTAGGCCGCAGCTACATTTTCATCATTTTCGTGAGGAAGCCTCAGGTAATTCGATGTGATCAAGATCCGGTTGTTTTGTTCCCCCCCGCTTTCCCTTGCAAAAAACACTATAAAATGACATTTCTTGTTCTAATATAATCAAATTTCAAGAATCCCTTGCAAAAAATAAGGTAAAGTGGACATTCGCGCGCGCAAGACGAAATCCTTCCAAAAGCTTAGTGTTCGGAGCGATTTTAACATAAAAACATCAAAAAACCAATGGTTTTTCAACAAAAAATTGTCAAAATCTCATCCCGCGCGCTCTTGCGGATTCGTAGGAAACCCAACACTTTTTAAACATTTCTGTCAAACGGGCTTTTGCGAGCAACTTTTTCGAACTTCTGCGACAACGGTTGCGCACCTGCCAGGGCCATCATCCCTGTCAAATAATACCATGCGGGACACATTCGTTTTTTCTTCGCGCGCGCACGCCGAAATCTCCAAAAACCATTGGGCTTCTTAAGAATTTTAGCACCGCGCATCATAAAATCACACGAATCGCACCGTAGGTCCTCGAAAAACACCTGCACGACTTTTCAAAATTTCTACCCGCGCGCGCTGTCCTAACAACTTCTGTGGGTGTGTACTCCACGCCAGTGTAGTAGCCACGGTCGTCCGCAGGCCACGAAGTGAAGTGTCCGAACGTCATAGGGCGGGAAGCTGGGTGTGGGTGGTGGCGAAGAGTCGTGTGGATATTTGGTAGAGCTTGCACTGCCCCCCCACAAAGTGGGGGTATTGGCTGGCGTCGCATGAAAACCCTGGCACTGGTGAGAACACTGAGCGTTCGGGTAAAGTGATTGTTGTTGTTGTTGTTGTTGTTGTTGTTGTTGTTGTTGTTGTTGTTGTTGTCGTCGTCCCACCCGCGACCCACCCGCGACCCACCCCGCGACCCACCCCGCGACCCACCCCGCGACCCACCCGCGACCCACCCGCGACCCACCCGCGACCCACCCCGCGACCCACCCCGCGACCCACCCCGCGACCCACCCCGCGACCCACCCCGCGACCCACCCCGCGACCCACCCACCCGCGACCCACCCGCGACCCACCCGCGACCCACCCGCGACCCACCCGCGACCCACCCCGCGACCCGCCCGTGACCCACCCGCGACCCAAACCACGTTCAAGGTACAAACCACCATTTTCGGCGCCTGCGGCGGGTTCTTTTTGCATTCCTTCCAGATGGAGAGCCCGCGACCCACCCCGTGACCAACTCGCGACCAACCCGCGACCCAAACTACGTTCAGGGTACAAACCACATTTTTCGGCGCCTGCGGCGGGCATCTTTTGCATTCGTTTCAGGTGGAGAGCCCGCTGCCCACCCGCGACCACCTGCAAGGTACAAACCATACGTTCGGCGCCTGCGGCGGGCAACTGTTGCGTTCGCTTCCGGTGGAGAACCCGCGGCCCACCCGCGACCCAAACCAAATCATTTTTTGGGGCGCCTGCGGCGGGCTGCTTTTGCATTCCTTCCAGGTGGAGGTGGAAAGCCCGCGACCCACCCGCGACTCAAACCACGTTCGCTGAACAAACCAATGCCGCACAAGCGCGGCGGCGGATTTTTGCACGCCGTCTGAACCCGCAATGACCTCTTCAAACCCCGCGCATCCACGCCAGCCCGCCCAGCAACTCTGCCCTGGCGGGCTGCCTTGATCAGAGAAGGCGGGGAGCACAAAGTGGACAAAAAATGCGTCGCAGTTATCTTGGGAAAGGAGGGGGGGGGGGGGGGCAGGGAGAGTAAACAGGGGACGAGGAGAACGCGGAAGAAGAGAGGATGCAAGGAGAACGTGGAGAACGGAAAGGAGGAGGAGCAGGAGGACGAGAAGGGGGAGGAGGAGGGGGAGGAGGAGGACGAGGAGGGGGAGGAGGAGGAGGAGGAGGAGGAGGAGGATGGACGACAATGGGAGGACGATGGTGGAGGCCGATTAGGGGGGGACGACAATGGGAGGACGATGATGAAAGGACGAGGGGGGGGGGGGGAGGGAGGACGAGGAAGAAGAGGGGGAGGAGGAGGACGAGGTGGAGGAGGAGGGTGACGATGACGATGACGATGAGGACGAGGACGAGGAGGAGGAGGAGGAGAAGGAGGCAAAAAAAAGGCAAAGGCGCTTCGGGGATGGGTTCGATCCTAACCGCGACAGGCTCGAGGCACCGCGGGACAAGATCTTGTAGTATCCCTGCGATACACATGGAAGCAAGGGCCTGGGGCCAATTTCTTGGTCGCCTAGGCCTGCCTGGGGCGCACTCCCCAGAAAAATCTCCCGGGGGCGGGCCTCGCGCGGGGAGCTGGGCGCCCCCCTAACTCGTCAGCTGGGGGGCTAGGGCAGGGCCCATCACGAGGGCCGTGCCCTGAGCCCCAGGGCAAGGGGTGACGCGCTCGGTGAAACGGAGGGGGAAACCACACGCATACGCTCCTCCACGCACACACGACACACACACACAAGAGGAGGAGAGGCGAGGGGGAAGGGGGCTGCTCCCGCCGCGCCCGATGAGGGGCGACGGGGGGGGGAGGGGGGGGGGGGGGGCCGCCCTGCGGATGGCCCTCGTCGCCCACGTCGCCCCCGCGCAGGCGGGGCGCCGCTCGCGCGCCCCCCCCCCCCCCCACCCCACCACCACACACACACACACACACACACACACGCGCACACGCACACACACACACACACACACACACACACACACACACACACACACACACACACACACACACACACACACACACACGCACACACACACGCACACACACACACACACACACACGCACACGCACACGCGCACACTCCTCCCACTCCCCCCCCTCTGACAGGGCCGAACAAGAAAGGAAACTCTACCTCCTACTCATTTCGGAGGCTGGGTGGGGTGGTAGCTGGAGTAAGCACTGCTGTTTCTGTCCGTTCCATCTCTGTACGTTCACATAGGCACCAGAACGTTGTTGGTAGAACTGCCCGTCGTGTATCTGAACCGTCGTTTTTTATTTAAAAACAATCTCTGGTCCTCTGGCCCTCCATGGGGTGCTCTTCGGCTGCGCCGTCTCCACTTCTAACGAGGGAAAAAAAAAACACCTCTCATCAATACCTTGGGAACGGGTTGTGGCTGCCTCGGCCTCCTGCACTATCTTAGATCTCCCCCTCGCCGTCCGAAGCGATCGCAATCTCCTCTGCCTGCGACTTGCCCCCGCTGCCCTGCCCCTTCTGATAGTCCACCCAGGGGCGCTTCTCCTTCCAACCGTAGAATACCCACGTGCTCGGGTCGTCCTTGTTCCAAGCTGGGATGCCCTCTGCAGGCGGCGTCCAGCCGTAGAACACCCACGTGCTCGGGCCCCCAGCATCCCATGGAGGTGCCAGCGTGATCTTTGCCAGCTCCATGGCGCGCTGCGTGCGGATCGGCGTGACCTGGTCCTCGAGGTGGTTGATCTCGTCAACCTGCTTCTTCATATATTCCTCGTTCGATGGGTACTTCGGTGGAGCCGCACTGCGAAACTGTAGGCTGCCGTGCGCCTGGAGCGCGGCAGTCAGTGCTTCCTCAATGCCCTTCAGTTGGTCCGCGAGCGTCTGCATGTTCTCCCCGATCATCATGGCCTCCAGGGTGGCCTTCGTGTTTAGCATCTGCGACCTGAGCAAGATGCGGTTGAGCTTCCTCTTCTGCGCCGTCAGGTAGTCAATCTGCGTCTCGTACTTCTTTTTGGCGTCCTGCATAATTTGCTGGCGCTCTTTGATATTATTCTCTTGAAGTTTCAGCACGTAGTTGAAGTCGCCGATCTCTGGGTCTTCGGCATCTCCGCGGAACATGGGCACCTCGGGAACCTTCGGAAGAGACTCTGGCATCGCTCGCTCTGCCTCCGTTGGTAGGTGGTCCAGCCCGCGGTGGCCCCACTCTCTGCACACGTGTTAAGCCAGATGTGCTACGGAGGAGCCCCTCCAGTTGTACATGCCCCCAATGTTGTTCCGTCTGCGCTGGAGTCGGACATAGTAGTCGGACGAGGGGCCCAGGGGCTCTGGGGTTCTGGTAAAAATCCAGCAGGCCCCTTAGAGATAACACAACAACAGTCGCAACAATTTACGCCGTACCAGTGCGAACCGAAGTAGGTACCGGCACAAGCGCACTGTCCCGCTTTGTACAATGTCTAGTGCTGCATTCACTCCACCCTGTTATGCGCCTCCTGTCCTAAGTACTTCTTTCTCCGTGTCCTCCTCCTCCCACTCCTTGCCCCTGATGCAGCAACCCTCCTCCCAGCAATGCGCCTCCCCATCCCCAGCCTGTCGTCGCATTTCCCCTGTAGGTAGGTGTCGTCTTCTCTGATGTATTGAAGTCGTCAAAAACGCAACACAAACACATGCAATAGTTTGGAAACCCAGCTTGTAGGTTTCCCCCCCTCTGGTGAAACAATAGTGGCCCGCCGTGCCGCTAGTTCCCTCGTACTTTGCCTCCTCGACCGCTATCCCATCCTCCTCTACCTCCTTGTCCTTTCGGCTTCGTACTTCGAAGAGTTTTGTCGTTCTCGTCTGTATTGCAAAGCTAGCTGGTAAGGCTTCTTGGGCTGGCTTTTGTCGCGTGTTTCTGCTAACTTTTTCAGCTTGTTCATCCTGGAGGGGCCCTGGCTGATCTCATTGGCTAGTTGTTCGTCCCTTGTTAGTTGAGGAGTCTACCCCAGGGGTTCGGCGACTGGTGGCGTCTGAGCTAGCTGCGCAGGGGTGCACGGCAACGAATCTGATCCCTTAGCAGAGGACGAGACTGGCGCAGGCGTGGCCTCGGGCTGGCTGAAACTGCGACTGCTAGCTATTGCCTGCTCTGGAGCTGCTTCTCCACCGTGCGCTCAAAGTCCGTCTTCGGTCCCGCTGACTGGCCATACTGCCCCCCCATCATTTTCAAGATGTAGCCCATTGCCTGGCGCATGTAGTTCGGGCTGTACGCGTTGATCTCGTCCTTGTCCTCGTCCTCCGCCAGCATCGCCTCGCCCCCGTCGTCTGACCTGTACTTGATGAAGTCCTCCCCCATCGCCAGGTGAATGCACGGCATCGGGTTGATGCAATACTGCAGCTTCACCTTGCTGTTCCCGTCGTCCTCCTGGCCCTTCGGTTTGTGCGCCTCCGTCAGCTTGAACATATTTGATAGTCTCCAGGATGAACTCTCTTCCTTTCTCGTGAAATGCCGAGCGCAGCCACTGGTTCAGGATCTGCATGCTCCACTGGATCTCCCTCTGGTAGCCTTCCTTCTCCAACAGGACTGGGCGTTGTTGCGCATCTCCTGAATCGTAGCAACTGCGACGTGGACGAGGGGCGGCCCGAGATTGCGATGCTTCCCCCTTGACCGCACTTCTGTAGCGCACTCTCGCCCCGCACCGAGGCCTACCGTGGACGGCGAGCAGGAGCCAGGGATCAGCCAGAAGTCCGTCGCCAGGTGAGCTTGCTCCCGTGCCTGTTGCGCCGTCCGCAACGACAGGCGCTGCAGCGGTGAGATCGTCTGAGCGAACGAGTGACTGTCGTCGTGGCTTGCACTTGGGCCGCCTCCTCGGCGCGGCGGCTGGCCCCCTGGTGGCCCTCTGTAGTCGTTGGCTGTGCTGCTCGCTGGACCTGCCCCTTGCCCCGTTGGCCCTTGCTGTCCTTGGCCGCGCGCGGGCTGGCGTCGTGAGGGCGCAAGTCGGCGGCCCTCTTCAGGCCCCAGGGCGGGTGCACCAGCGTAGTTCCGTCTGCCATGGCCATGCGCCCCCTTCTGCGTGGGTTCCCGCACTGATGTTGGTCCAGGGTGGTGCGATCGAGCGTGCTCGTGAAACTCTTCTAATGTTTGAGCCTCAAAATTACAGATGCGGCATATGCGAGACCGTGGCGGCTGTATGGGGTGGCTCCATTTGCTCCGATCACGGTGACATATCCCATGGCCGTCTGCTGCCCTGGTCGCATGGTCGACTGCTGTCCTCTTGTCTGCGAAGGTCGACAGGCACCGCGGGCATTGATTTGTCGCCACCAAGCTGGCGATAACTGGTCGAATGTTGTGGTACTCTCTGCGGTGTCCTAGTAATGCCTGGGGTGTGGTAAATCGCTTTCCGCAAACCAAAGCAGCCCCCTCAGCAGTCTGTACCATGCAGTCGCACCAATACGGCTTTGTGACATCGTTCGCCTCCTCTTCCTCGCCCTCAGTCTCTCCCCCGTTGTCCCTGACTGCATTCAAGCCTGCTACTCCTATGCTTCTCAATGCAGTGGGGTCCGTGGCCGCCCAATGTTTCCAAGCCGTGGTCCCTAGGCAGAATATTTCGAAATCTGAAACCCTCTCTTCGTACCAACTTTTTATGTCCAGATCGGCGTTGGCCAGTGCATCTAAATCCTCAGTTACCTGCTTGGCCCAGGGGGTAGAGAATTGCCAAACCAATTTGTTGTCCTGTAGTCGGCGCACTCCCCTTCTAGTATCTAGTACCGAGTCCCCAACAACCGCTGCGAGCACGCCTGCATGCTCCGCGGGGTATAGGGCCCAACTCTTGTGCCATTTCAGCCGCCTTGTTCTGAGTGCCGTTGCAGCTGGTTCTATTCGCCATTCCCGAAAGACCCTAGCAGACGAATGACAGCGTGTCTCCCCTGTCTCTGTCGTCCAGCTCATCTTCCCTCCTGACAGTCTGCGCGGGTACTTGCAAATCACCGCATCAAGGGCCGATGTGAGAGATGCTGCTAAGACAAAGGCCGTGAGACCACTTAACCCTGCACCTAGGACAAACGCGATGAACATCGTCCTCTTGATGACTGCTGGCGTGCCCGAACCCCAAAAACTGCCGCATTGTCTCCACGCAATGTGCATGGCCTTGATTCTCTTTTGAATCTCTCCTCCGAGTCCTTGGTCCGAGGGCAGGAAGGGTCCTAGCACCCGCATTTCTCTCAAAGCTTCTCCTTTCAGTTTGTTCGAGCGTCTCAACTGTCGGGTAGTGCTGTAGCGCTGTGGTCCTTTCAAGCACAGAAGGTGGTTTGTCTTCCCCTGATTAAGCCCCCAACCTCCGCGCCCGATCGTGGTTTCTAACCGCTCGGTTGCGTCGTTCAACTGCTGGGTGGCCTCGTCTGCCGTAGCTCCCTGGAGTATCGTGTGTGTCCTGGTAATGTCATCCATGAAAGTGTTCAATGCTAAGTCGTGCATGCGCCGCGTCACTGGGTTGTGCGCGTCGTGCCAAGTCTGGTGGATGTCCCTACTCCTTTCCCCCTGCAACCATTTTTCCACGTGCAGGTTGTACAAATCATTGAATTGCCGTGGACACAATGTAATACCCATCTGCGCCCCTTCCGTCGTCTCCGCGCGCAACCAATCATCGGCGCAGCGAATGCTCAGCAAGGTGTTGCAAATCGCTCCTAGGGCGAAAGGCCGATCGGCCTCTGTCGCGCACCGCCATGCCGTCGCCTCCAAGAGTCCTCGTTTCGTGCTGGCAAACGCGTTGCTACAATCATAGTTGGTGTGCACAATGCTCATACCCGCCTCTCCTGCCCTCCATTGTGTAGCTTGAAGTCGCAATACAGCATTCTCTCTACTCCTATGTACCAGGCCTCCTTGAGCCCATGGGGGGTGGTCTGGCTGGGCCCCCCGTTTGTGCATCCCCCAGTGCCACGCCATACTCATTGAGTCGCACGCGTGCACAATACGCTTCCCACCTACGCCTGCGTTGCCATTGTTCTTATCAGCATCGAACGATACGGCTCTATGCCAGGATAGTGGTGTCACCTGTGTACTCCGAATCTTCGTAAGCAACTGGTCCAAAAATCGCTGGAAAAGGAAGCCCCCCTCCCCCGCTCGTCGTCTCACTGTCGTCGTACCTAGGCCAGCCTGGGCTGGGCGGTCCACGTAGTATGGAGTAACCTCGTTGTGTATCAACATTGCGCCGTCCAGTGGTTCTTCAGATCTGCCTAACTTCGTGCCGCCCCTCCATCCCATGCGTTCCAATATCCGTCTGCCCACCCGATATTTGTGCAGTGATGTGTGCTTGCTCAAGTCCTCCTCATCCTTCCTTTTGTCCGCCGCTCTGATCCTCCTCTCTTCAATCTGCCGACTTAGCTGCCCGGGGTGCTCTAGGCGGGTAGTGGGGCCCAGGATCATCCACGCGAGTTCTACTGGGATCCCCCACTTCGGCCAGGCTCGACGTTTAGCTGCTCGCTCACAATACTTCAACATCCAGCGCTTGTCCGTTAGGACTTGACCCGTGAGCTCCAAACCCTCTGGCAATGGCGTCTGGTCGCTTAGTCGTTGCTGCTGTTCCTGCACGCACTCTGCCAGGTCGATCTCCCTGGCCCCCAGTCCCCCTTTCACATGGTGGTTTGCCTAGTTCTTGTACCCGCTCACTTTTTGGCCAATGTGTCCGCGCCGCTGCGTAATACCTTTTTTTTGGACCTCGACCGTTTTTTTGGTTATGTATGCGCAGGCGGCGCACGGTGCTGAAATCGTTTCTTTGATGGGCTGCCCAAATCTCCTGCACCAGGCGCGCTCGTCTCTCCTCTTCCGCATCCGTCCGCAATTTCTTCGAGAGGGCTGACATCTCCAATAATTCCTGCTGTGTCTGCACAAGCGCCCCCTCCCCTCCACGTTCCACCATCTTCTCCCGCAACTCCCGTCGTTCCGCTAGTAGCGACATGCGCCTGGCACGCACCTGCTCGATGGCCTCGTCGCAGTCAGCCTTGCCCTGCCTGAAGCAGGTGTCTAAGGCCTGCCTAGCCGCATCCCCCCACACCTCCCACATGCCGTCTGGAGTGCTATCGTCTTTAACTTCCTCCCATCCCCAACTCACCTTCTGCATTTCAGATTCCAGAACTTCGAAAAACTCCGGCGTCCTTTTCCCCCTCCGAAGACATTACATGAGTTGGTCTCTGTCTAGCAAGGGTGACCTCTCCTTCCGTACCGTGGCAAAGCTGTTATTGCCAGTGATGGGCAGGACTATTCCCACTGGGATGCGGTCGCGATGGCCTCGACGCTTGATGAGCTGGAGTCGTTTTGCGGATGCCCGAAGCGCCGCACATCTCTCCACTAGCTCCAAGGCGCCTACTGGGAGTGCTATATGGTCGATGACACTTGTCCCCCCGTTGGCTGCATAGTAGGTTGGTCCGATGTCATAGTACCTAGTAGCAATACTGAGATTCGATCCCGCGCAAAATTCCCTGAAGTGTTTCCCGTTTTCATGTTCCAATTGTCTGTGCAGTGGGCCCGTCGTCACTCCTCTATTTACCTCTACCATGCCGTCCGTGCCTCTATGCAGTCCAAACTGGTTGTTGATGCCCCCCCTACCACTATCGTGCATATTGCCCCTAAACAGTCACATTGTCCTTCCACCCCCTCCGTAACCTTCTTAGCAACCCGTTCGTGCTGCTTGAAGTGCGTGGGAGCTAGGTACACGCTGAAGAAGCAGAAGTCTACTTCTCGCGACCAAAGCCTGATCCCCCCGACTCTGCCCTGGATCTCCCTGGGTGGGACGAAGGTTTTCCGAAGGGCCGTGGTGTGGATACTGTGATGTACTAGTATTGCCACCCCGCATACCTTCGTGACTAAGTGACCCTTTCTTGCTCCAAATCTGTACGCAAGGTGATTGGGTAACCTCGTCGTAAATACCCCCTCGTCTCCAGCCCAGTGATGGGTCCCGTTCAATAAAATGATATCCCAACCTCGAAATTCAGCACTGATGTCCTCCAGTCTCTCGCTCATACCTGCTGACTGTGGGTTGTTCGTCAGGATTTTCATCTCGAAGAACCAGTTCCCTCTCTGTGCGGCAGCGCCGAGGGCGAGCGTATCTCCCCCGCCCCCTCCCCTGGCTTAGGCGAGAGCAGCGGCCCGTGTAAGTCGCGCGCGGGTGAAATTGTGCCCTCCTGGCGGGTCGATCGCACCTCGGGCTTTCCCACGCAGACTAGGAGGAGGAGGAGGAGGAGGAGGAGGAGGAGGAGGAGGAGGAGGAAAAGGAGAGCGCCATCGACAAGGAAGGTGGGGGCCACGAGGTCCGCCGGCTCGACGACGCCCGCGTCGCCCGCGCCCGCCCCCTCACTCTTATCCGCAATTGCGGGGTGCTACGTAGTGTGGTGTACACAGGCGCTGTGGTGCAGATCGCCACCTACATGCTGCTGCTACCCGTCCTCGGTCATTTTCAAGCATTCCCCGACGCCGCTGGCGCGAAACGTGATCGGCGTCCTCCCCGCCCCGCAGATGCTTGCCGCCGTCGGCCCGGAATAGGGAACATGCTCCAACCACGTCCGCGCGCACGACGACGATGACCGACGGGCGACGAGCGACGACGACAAAGACGACGACGACGACGACGACGGCGACGAAGGCGACGAAGGCGACGACGACGACGACCGCGACGACCGCGACGACCACGACGAGGACGACAACGACGACGACGACGAGCGACGACGACGATGACGACGACGCGAGCAGCATGTAGGTGGCGATCTGCCCCACACCGCCTGTGTACACCACACTGCTCGCGTGCACCACAGCGCGCGTGTACACCACAGCGCCTGCGTGAACCGCAACAGCCGTATGCAACGCAGCGCCTGTGTACACCACAGCGCATGCGTGCACCACATCGCCGGTGTACACCACAGCGAATGTGTACACCGCAGCAACCATGTGCAACACGGCGCCAGTGTACACCACAATGCTTGCGTGCACCACAGCGCCTGTGCACACCACCGCGCCTGTCTACTCTACACCACAGCATCCGCGTGCAACGCAGCGCTGGTGTACCAACAGCGCCTGCGTGCACAGGACAGGTAGGAGGAGCATGTACGTGAGGACCTGCTGCGGCCAGCTACGCGCCATGCCAAGGACGTGCTGATAACATAATGCGACGTCCTTCCCTCCCCCCCCCCCTCCTCCACCTCCGCCTCTTCCTCCTCCTCCTCCTCCTCCTCTTCCTCCTCCTCCCCCTCATCCTCCCTCCCTCACCCTTCCGCCCTGTCGCGCGGGTCGGCACTACAGCGCACGTGCGCATCTCAGCGTTCACCGCAGAATGGTCGATTTAATCTATCCACTTGGTTCTGGGACAGCCGATTTTGCTGAGGAATTAGGATGTTGCGGACGGACTCTGGAGAATTCGGAGATTCCAGCGGCGTTCTGTTTTCCATACGGACTAATTTCCAAGTCCTGTATAACATTATCTCAGTGCGACCCTGCCTAGGAGTTGGAGCCCCTAGGAAAGCAGCATTAGTAGTATCAGTAAAGCTAAGCTAAGGCTTAGCTAAAGCTAAGCTAAAGCTAAGCTAAATTTAAGCTTTAGCTAAGCTAAAGCTAAGCTAAAGCTAAACTAATGCTAAGCTAAAGCTACGGTAACACTAAGGTAAAGCTAAGGTAAAGCTAAACTACAGTTAAGCTAAATCGAAGCTAAAGCTAAGATAAAGCTAAGCTAAGGCTGCGCTAAAGCTAAGCTAAAGCGAAGCTCAAGCTAAGGTAAAGCTAAGCTAAAGCTAAGCTACATCTAAGCTAAAGCTAAGCTAAAGCTAAGCTACAGCTAAGCTACAGCTAAGCTACATCTAAGCTAAAGGCAAGCTAAAGCTCAGCTAAAGCTAAGCTAAAGCTAAGGTGAAGCTAAGGTGAAGCTAAGGCCAAAGCTAAAGCTAAAGCTAAAGCTAAAACTAAAACTCCCGGGGACTGGGGCAACCGCCCGGGGCGGGTTACACTGCCCGGCCCTTTCAGCACACCGAGTAAGAACCTTTCTAGGCAGAGCCTAGGTAGGGAAAAATGCGCTGTGCAATCCACAGGCGTTCCATGCTGTCTACAGAATTCTTCCGAAATGTGCGTATATATATACATACACGCACAAATGGTGTTGTGTTGCACGCGGTTGTGGTGGTGCACGCAAGCGCCGTGAGGTGTACACTGGTGCTGTGCTGTACACGGCTGATATTATGTACGCAGGCGCTGTGGTGTACACAAGCGCTGTGGTACTCGCAGGCACTGTAGCTCACACTGGCGCTGTGTTGCACGCTGCTGCGGTGGTGTACATGGGCGGTGTGGTGTACACAGGCGCTGTGGTGAACGCAGGCAGTGTGGTGTTCACAGGCGCTGTGGTGCAGATCGCCACCTACATGCTGCTGCTACCCGTCCGCGGTCATTTTCAAGCATTCCCAGACGCCGCCGGCGCGAAACGTGACGTCATCGGCGTCCTCCCCGCCCCGCAAATGCTTGCGCCCGTCGGCCTGGAATAGGGAAACATGCTCCAACCGCGTCCGCGCGCACGACGACGATGACTGACGGGCGACGAGCGACGACGACAAAGACGACAACGACGACGACGACGGCAACGGCGACGAAGGCGACAAAGGCGACGACGACGACGACGACCGCGACGACCGCGACGACCACAAAGAGGACGACAACGACGACGACGACAACGACGACGATGACGACGACGCGAGCAGCATGTGGGTGGCGATCTGCCCCACACCGCCTGTGTACACCACACTGCTCGCGTGCACCACAACGCGCGTGTACACCACAGCGCCTGCGTGAACCGCAACAGCCGTATGCAACGCAGCGCCTGCGTACACCACAGTGCACGCGTGCACCACATCGCCGGTGTACACCACAGCGATTGTGTACACCGCAGCAACCATGTGCAACACGGCGCCAGTGTACACCACAATACTTGCGTGCACCGCAGCGCCTGTGCACACCACCGTGCCTGTCTACTCTACACCACAGCATCCGCGTGCAACGCAGCGCTGGTGTACCAACAGCGCCTGCGTGCACAGGACAGGTAGGAGGAGCATGTACGTGAGGACCTGCTGCGGCCAGCTTCGCGCCACGCCAGGGACGTGCTGATAACAGAATGCGGCGTCCTTCCCTCCCCCCTCCTCCTCCTCCTCCTCCACCTCCTCCTCCTCCTCCTCCTCCTCCTGTTCCTCCTCCTCCTCCTCCTCCTCCTGCTCCTCCTCCTCCTCCTCCTCCCCCTCCTCCCTCACCATTCCCCTCTGTCGCGCGGGTCGGCACTACAGCGCACGTGCGCATCTCAGCGTGCACCACAGAATTGTCGATCTAATCAATCCACTTGGTTCTGGGACGGCCAATTTAGCTGGGCCTCCTGGGCGCAGATGGAAGGAGTTAGGATGATGCGGGCGGACTCTGGGAACCAGTTAGATTCCAGCGGCGGTCTTTTTTCCATACCGACTCATTTCCAAATCCTGCACAAAAAAACAATTCTTCGCTATGCAATCCAGAGTCGTTTGATGTTGTCATACAGAATCCTTCCAAAATCATATATGCAAAAACTGGCTTTTCTTGCACACGGTTGTGGTGGTGCATCCAAGCGCCGTGTGGTGTACACTGGTGCTGTGTTGTACACGGCTGATATTGTGTCCGGAGCCGCTGTTGTGTACACAAACGCCGTGGTACCCGCAGGCACTGTAGCTCACACTGGCGCTGTGTTGCACGCTGCTGCGGTGGTGTACATGGGCGGTGTGGTGTACACAGGCGCTGTGGTGAACGCAGGCAGTGTGGTGTTCACAGGCGCTATGGTGCAAATCGCCACCTACATGCTGCTGCTACCCGTCCGCGGTCATTTTCAAACATTCCCAGACGCGCCGCCGGCGCGAAACGTGACGTCATCGGCGTCCGCCCCCCCCCCCGCGGATGATTGCAGTCATCGGCCCGGAATAAGGAAACAAGCTCCAACCGCGTCCGCGCGCACGTCGACGATGACCGACGAGCGACGAACGACCACGACAACGACGACGGCGACAAAGGCGACGAAGGCGACGAAGGCGACGACGACGACCGCGACGACGGCGACGACCACGACGAGAACGAGGACGAGGACGAGGACGAGGACGAGGACGACAACGACGACGACGACGATTGCGGACCACTCTCCTATGCGGATTCCTAAGCGAACACCTATGCGGATCCCGATGCGCACGGCGGCAGTGACTGGAGCGCACTGGGGGGGAGGAGCGTTACGTCGTAGGGACGAAAGGCGGCGGGGTCCATGACGCCCGTCATGCCCCAAACAATAAAGAAACGCGCTTATCGAAAACCCTGTAAAGAGGCCCCAAAATTCCAACAATGCCGCAGTAAAAGAAAACTTCCCGAAGGGGAACTCGCCGTGATTCCCGCTTCACGAGCTACATATCGCAGCCCGCGATGGCGAGCAGACCAGGAAAACCCTTCCTCAATACCCGCCCCGTCGTGTTGTTCCTTCCTCCTCCCCCCCCACTTCCTCTTCCTGCTCCTCCTCCTCCTCCTCCTCCTGCCTCGTCCCTCCTCCCTCTTCCTCCCCCTCTTCCTCTTCTTCGGGATCGGTCCTTTCTCGACAGGGATTGCGATGGGCGCATCGTTGAAATGTCTGGTAATGGTTTTCCACGCGCCTGGAAACGCGCCAGAAGGATGCACGGCAGTTCCGCTTCAAAGCGGGGCCCGCGGAAAGATGGGAGGCCGTGCTGGTCTTTCGGGGGCTGGGCTCCGTCAATGAAAAAAGGGACATTTGTAGAGACGTATGAGGAAAAGACTCGGGACGGGCGGGTGTATTGGAGCATCGACGATGTAGATTTGGTTAAGATTGTCATCCTTGTCCGTTTGCTCCGTTCTTCTGCCTCCTCCCTCCTCCGTCCTCTCCAACCCCACACTCTTGACAAGCGAGCACTTAAAACACCCAGCTCCTCCAGGTCAATGTCGTCGTCGGCGTCGTCGCCGAGCTTCCCACTGGCTGGCGTGCCAGCCAACACGTAGGTCTCGACTATGATACCCTCGCGGGCCTGGGGGTCGCCTGTCGGAGGGCTACTGGGGCGCATGTGACAAGCCTCCCTCCGACCATTGAGGCCTCCTCCGAACCATCTTAAGTAAATTCATCCTCCTCTCCTCCTCCTCCTCCTCCTCCTCCTCCTCCTCACTTCCTCCTCCTCCTCCTCCTCCTCATCACCATCATCAGCATCCCCATCCTCATCCTCATCACCATCGCCAGCATCATCATCATCAACACCATCATCACCATCATGAATCGGACTGCTCTTTTCCAGACCACCGTTTGCGGTGAACGAATGAGCATCTTCGAACCAAGTCTGCCCCAGCTTTTTGGGGGTAGGAAGGTTCTGGGTGAACCAAAAAAATGTTATAGAGCGGAAGACGGATGACGAGGTCAGGTCATTCGCGTGGGGCACAAGCATGACTTTGACTGCTCGTTTCCAGACCACTGCTTGTGGCGAACGAGATAGCAGCTTCAAACTAAACCTGTCCGACCCCAGAACACCGCGCACGAAGCACTGGAATGGCGAATGAAATGCGACGAAGTTACCTTGATTATAATACTGCAGGAAAGAACAACCCCGAGCGAGACCCCCAAATCCCACCAGCCCTCTGGGCTTAGGTGGTACAACGCGTTTGCCCGTCGCTCTTCCACTGGTACCCTTCCCTCGCCCCCCTCCCCTGGGCCAGGAAAGGGGGGGGGGGGTACCGAGGCGTTAGAACGTCCAAGATGGCCCACGATTGCTCCGAGAGGGCTTCGAAGTCGCAAGATGGTGGCCTTCACGATGGCCCATGCTACTTCAAGATGGGTCAAAATAGCCTCCAACATACCCCCAAGAGGCCCCAAGGCAGCCCCAACATGGATCCAAGTGCCCTTCGGGCCCTCCAATATGCCCAAACCGTTCAAAACCCTAAGGAACATCAATGTGTTTGGCAGTATCGTATGTTCGCTTCCGATGGGTTTGGGAGCCCCAAAATGACCCCAAGATAACCCAAAAGAGGCCCAAGAGGGGCCCAAGAAGGCCGAAGACGGCCCCAAGATTGCCCAAGAGGCGCCCAAGGGCGCTCCAACAGGGCCCCAAGATGCCGTTTGAGAGCCTCCGAGAGCGGGGGGGGGATTTCCCCACCCCCTCTGTTTGAGCCATGGCGCCCAAGACGGCCCCAAGAGGCCGCCCAGACCCCCCAAAGAGCCCCAAGAGGGCTCCATGACTCTCCCAACAAATCGTCACGAGGGCCCCCAGAAGGCCTCAAGAGGACCCCAAAAGGGCACCGTAACCTACGTAACCTAACTTCGCGCATCGCGCCCCGCGATGCGCAAGTATCTTCGCGCCCACGCGCCGCCCCCTGGAGAAGAGCGGCACTCCAACCGAGGACGCGATGCGCGATGCGCGATTATCTTCGCGCCCCTGGGGGTGACCTACATCTCGGGTTGCGTTTGGGCCAAAATTTCGAAACGGATCCAGCCCTGGACGAAAGAGCGCCCCAAGATAGCCAAACATCGCTCAAGATAGCCTCCGGCATACCTCCAACAGGCCTCAGAACAGCCTCAAGATGGCCCAAGATAACCGAGCACGGCTCAAGATAGCCTCCGACAGCCTCTAGCCGAATATGGCTCCAGATAGCCTCCAAAGGGGCCCCAAGAAAGCTGGCAATCAATTCTGGATGGGCTGGTGAGGATATTTTTTTGGTTCGCGGCTCCAAGGCAAAGGTCAGGGAGCGGACGCAACGTCCGGGATGCGGTACGGAACGGATGTGCGAACACAGCCGCCACTATCGGCAGCCAGTTCGCACCTGCAAGACACGCTCGCAGCTGCACATGCACAAAACAAAATGAACTCAATCCACAAGCAAACGCAACAACAAGAATTAGACAAGGGAAGAGACGGGGGAGAAGGAGGAAGAGGAAAAATGATGGGGGAGAAAACAGGCCACGTTTCGTGCACACGCAATAGGCTAAGGGCGGAAGCGATAGCTTGGGATAGCACGAGGCACGCCTTCTCGGGGCAAACCTGCTTCGTGCGTGTTCAGATTTCACCCGCACCTGTGGGCCCGTCCAACTGATGATAAGATTGCCCCGAACAACTGCAAGTACCTCCCCCAACAAAGTTAGTCCCACATTTGAAATTGAATACGTTAACCCGAAGACGAGCACGCCACGGCGTTCCGAAAACAGAATAGTCGAGGACATACCTCATGCATTCAATACGCTGCATCGCACTTGGGCGCTGGCGCCCGCGCCACAAGAAAGACGGAGCTGGGTTCTCTTCGCCACGCGGTAGGCCTTCTTCCGAACGCAGGCAAGCAACAGCGCGCCACTTCGACGTGCAGACAAGTTACCCTCAATTACGGTCAACTGGTCTCGCGAGCTGAGATTCGGGAGGCCAAGAGGACACTCGTCACTGCGTAGCTGATGCGGGAGGCGGGACCCGTGAGGCGAACGACGAACCACAGTAAAGGATTGACACGGAGTACCCGACCACATACCCTGGACCTAGCCTGGATGGGTCCAGCCGAGCAAGGCGCGGACAACTTTTGCACTCAGCAAGCCACGATGAGGCCCGCGGCACATATCCACACAAGTAACTCCGACATTCATAGCAGCAAGCGCGGCCCCAAAACCGCCCGACCTCGCAAACAAGTCTAGGGGAACCTTGCGGCCGCGGCTGCGCGAGAGCCCGGCGCAGCGCGCGGCAAAGGGCGCGGCGCCGCGGCCGGCCAGCCTCGCGAGCTTGCCCCTCCCCACGGCCGATCGCTCGCAGAGCCGCGAGGAGACCCGCGCGTGCTCGTCGTGGCGCGCTACGCTGTGGAAGCTCCGCCTGCGGCCCCTCTGCTGCATCGCGACGAGAGAGCGCGCTCGCACGAGAAGATCGCGGCTGGCGCTCCCGCGCAGCAACGCGTAGAGGCCCAGCGCGACGCATGAGGGCCCTCCGCAGCTCCACGCCCGACGCGAAGGACCAGTGCAACTGCCTCGAGCTGACGTCGCGCGGCAACTCCCCGCTGGCGCGGCCCCGCTGCCGAGCCCGTAGTGCTGGGGTGAGTGGCCAATGGCGCTCTGGGACGAGCGGCGCGCTGAGGTCGAACTCCTGCGTCTTGGACGGGGCCCGCACCACGGGTGCCAGCAGGCGCGAGGTCAGAGCCCGCGACCAGCCCGCGCCCCGCGCCCACTCCGCGAAGTCGAGGGGACGCGAGTCCCACTGCGGGCCCGACAAGGCGGGCAGCGGCCTCCAGCCGAGGAAGTCGGCCAACTGCTCCAGCGCGTCGCAGTAGCCCGCCTGCGTCGCCGGGCGGACGCGCTCCTGCTGCAGCCCAGTCAGCTGAGGGGCCAGCCAGAGCAGCCGCGACCGCGTCGCCGCCCCGAGCCGCCTCAGGCGGCTCAAGGCCTGGTGGGCCGACGGGCCAAAACGGCCCGACCAGGCAGCTTGCTGCGGTCCACCAGAACGGATGGGCCGGGAGGCCCCAGGGGCCGCCAACTTCGCCTTGCTGCCGCGCCGAGGCCAGTGGACGCGGCGATGAGCTCGGATGGGGGCCAAACGATCACAATGCTTGAGCCCGACAGCCACGGCAACGGCCGCAGACACCAGACGCTGAACGTTCATGGCCAGAGTGGGGGATCTGCACTTGGCGCGAACACAGATCACCGACATGTTGCCCAAAAGAAGAAGGATCCGCAAGATGCAAACGCTGCAATCACGAGCGATGTGACTGACAGTCCACGCGCGGGCACGCGCCTCGAGCTGGGCCCGAGATCCCGGGGCGCCCTTCCACCGACCAGCGTAGGCAACATTCCACTCGCGTTCCAGCTGGCCCGCTGGGACTTCGGAAAACTTGCGAGAGCGGCCCGACACAAGAACGTGGCCCTCAGAAGCCCCTGAAGTCTCCAACTCCCCCTGGCGGTCGAGCGCATGGGGCCGAGGCGCCTCCGATGCACTCGGAAGACCTCGAAAGCGACCGCGCCCACGGACGCGACCAGCGCGGGCCGCCCCCCCTGCCCCCGGCGCACCGAACCGACCCCGAAGCACCAGCAGGACGCATCGCAGCCGAAAGCTCGACAGGGCCACGGTCGGCGCATGGGCGCACGGGCAAGAAGAGACAGAGCACGGACTCAGCAAACTTCGCGATATACCGAAGGCCAGAGAGGTTACCAACGCGTGTAGCTCTCGTGAATGAACACACACGCCTTCTTCATCAGCCACGGGGGATCTGGGGAAAGCGAAAACAAAGCCGCGACGCGGCCCGCGAATCGCTTGAGCTCCTGACCTGCGACGCCCGGCCGAACCTCCATGAGATAATCCGCTGCCAGCTTCAGCTCCCAAAAGAGATGAGCTTTTGGCGCCACTCGCCCACAGACCCCGCTAAGGCGAAGCCGATTGCGTCGCTGCCCCGCCCCTGGCGCTTCCGGAGACGACGCGGGCCCGCTGCCCTCGAGCTGAGACTGCGCCCCCAGGGCGGTCGGAGTTGCGACCGACATATTCTGCGCCAAAGAAACACTGTTGTCGATGCGCAATCAGCGAAGCGACCCGGAGTCGCCGAGAGGCGGGAAGAGGCGCCTTATCAAGGATCAACGGGGTCTCGGGGGAAACGCAGCTAATCTGATGCTGGTTCGCATCCTGCACAAGGGCCACCGTCCTATTCCATCCCACAAGCACCGCCCGAGCCCGATGCCGGGTCCAGCCCCGACCGCGAAACGAATCCGGCAGCGACGCGACGAGGGCCAGGGAGTTGCGCGCAATGGGAAGGGGCGGCATCACGAAAAGAGCACCTGTACTGGACGGGAAGGGCGCACTGGTAGTAGCACACTTCGACACCCCCCCGTGGGGCACAGGGACAGCGCAGGGCTGACATTGAAGCTGGGCAAGGGCCTCGCCAGAGGGCAACGACCACCCTAAAAAAATCTCTAACCCGAAGGCCGGGGACACGAGCATCCCAAATCAGTCGGAGACCGCCTGACTGTCGAACGGAAAACACGCCGCGTTCTTCGAGCGCACCGCCACTGGCTTCAAGCACGCCAGCCCCTCAGAGTACCGACGCGAACTCTCGGGGAAGTTTAGGCCTGTCCCGCGTCGCGAGATCATGGAAGAGGCCGCCGACAAAAACAAAAAAAAAAGTCACGACGAATGGCAGCCGCCTCCTCATATGGAAGGATTGAACGATCTTCGAGCGCGCGCTGCAAGGCCAGCGGCAGGCACTCACTGCGAGCGACCCGCCCTGACCGCCCCGCGGGAAGTTCGCGCGAACACCAACGGCCATCGCATCGTCTGCGCAGCCCGGCCGCGATCCCTGGAGCGACTGCCACGCCCCCAGGGCACCCCGCAGTCTGGCGGGGGGGCGGGCGACTGCACGCACTGTCTGGCACCGTGTCGCACAGCTGAAACATGCGCTGAAGTCAGCGACGCAGGCGACTCGGGCGGCGGCTCGGGAGCGCCAAACTCGCCCAGGGCGCGAATGCCTTCGAACGGCCACCCTCCTTGAGCCCGCCGTCGCCGAAGGCGTCGCCACTGACTCTGCGACGGCCCCGGCCCACTGGCACCTCCCAGGCAGACTTCCGAGGCAGCCGCCAGGGAGATCGGCTGGTTGTCTCGCTGCCCCATCCACTGCGAAGCTGAAAACGCCTCAAGCGACACCACCTGCCAGCCCTGAACCCCGAATGATAGCCCTCGAGGAGGCGGGGCAATCCCCCTCGCGGCGGCACAAGACAGGGAGGAGCAATGCCGTCGAGCCTTCTCAATGCCACCTTTTGGACCTTCGGAGCCTTTTTCTTCGCGCTGGCCGCCGATGGTCCGCTCCCGCCACCCTCGGCGAGAGCTGCCTCCTCGCGCGCCCTGCTGCGCTCCTGGAGAACGGCAGCCCGCCCAGCTAGCTCCCTCGCGACAGAGTTCCCGAGCTCAGGCGTGACGACGGCGCTGCCTCTGACCCCGGGGAAGAAGGAGCGCTCGTTCAGACAGTCGCCACCGGCTGAGCCGCAAGTAGCGACGCGACGAGGGCCAGGGAATTGCTCGCAATGGGACGGGGCGGCAGCACGAAAAAAACTCCCGTACTGGACGGGACGGGCGCACTGGTAGTAGCACACTTCGACGCCCCCCCCCGTGGGGCACAGGGACAATGCGGGGCTGGCGTTCAAACTGGGCATGGGCCTCGCCAGAGGGCAACGACCACCCTAGAAGGATCTCTAACCCGAAGGCCGGGGACACGAGCATCCCAAATCAGTCGGAGAGCGCCTGACTGTCGAACGGAAAACACGCCGCGTTCTTCGAGCACACCGCCAAGTTCTTCGAGCACACCGCCACTGCCACGACGCATGGCAGCCGCCTCCCCATATAGAAGGGTTGAACGATCTTCAAGCACGCGCTGCGCAAGGCCAGCGGCAGGCGCTCACTGCGACGACCCGCCCTGACCGCCCCGCGGGAAGTTCGCGCGAACACCAACCGCCATCGCATCGTCTGCGCAGCCCTGCCGCGATCCCTGGAGCGACCGCCGCGCCCCCAGGGCGCCCCGCAGTCTGGCGGGGTGCGGGAACTTGTACATGCTGTCTGGCACCGTGTCGCACAGCTGAGACATGCGCTGAAGTCAGCGGCGCAAGCGACATGGGCGGCGGCTCGGGGGCACCAAGCTCGCCCAGGGCGCGACTGCCTTCGAAGGGCCGCCCTTATCGAGCCCGCCGTCGCCGAAGGCGTCGCCGCTGACTCGGCGACGGCCCCGGCCCACTGGCACCTCCCAGGCGGACTTCCGAGGCAGCCGCCAGGGAGATCGGCAGGATGTCTCGCTGCCCCATCTACTGCGAAGCTGAAAACGCCTCAAGCGACACCACCCGCCAGCCCTGAACCCCGAATGATAGCCCTCAGGGAGGCGGGGCAATCCCCCTCGCGGCGGCACAAGACAGGGAGGAGCAAGGCAGTCAAGCCTTCTCCATGCGAACTTTTGGACCTTCGAAGCCACTCTTCGCACTGGCCGCCGATGGTCCGCCCCCGCCACCCTCAGCGAGAGCTGCCTCCCCGCGCGCCTTCCGGCGCTCCTGGAGAACGGCAGCCCGCGCAGCCAGCCACCTCGCGCAAAGTTATCGAGCTCAGGCGTGACGACGGCGCTGCCCCTGACCCCGGGGAAGAAGGAGCGCTCGTTCAGCCAGCCGTCGCCGCCCGAGCCGCCGATGTCCACCTCCCGCAGCAGGTCCTTGCAGGCACTCCCCCACATCTGGCGCCGACGGCTGACGAGCTCGAACGACGCCAGGTAACGCACCTGCATCTGGTCAATCGCCATGGCCACCACCAGGAGCTGCGACAACAGCAAGCGCACATCACCCCCCACGCCCGTGGCCGACAGCTCATCACCGAACGCCATCAGTAATGCCGCTGCACCGGGCCCCGGATGCCCTCGAAGATCCGCTCCGCCACGAAGTGCGCCGAGCGAGGGCCCTCGATCTCCCAGCACGTCTTGAAATCCACCTCTTCCATCTGCTGCAGAGCGCTCGCGAAGGTCCGTCGGAATCGTTTCTGGCCGTCTCGCTTTATCTTAAGATGAAACCAGGATCGGGGCACAATTTGACCGGGATAAAAATCATGCTCGGCTTTTGCAATCGCCGGGGGCGCCGCCGAACAGGCCCGCCACGCCTTGGGCGCCATCGGCTTTGCGAGGGGAGACATGCGCCCCGGCGCGGACGAAACCGCGGCGCATATTTGGCCGCGCGCGCGCCCGAGGGAATTCGGCGCCAAGCGCCTTTCACTCCAGAAGACCCGACGTCAACAAAACAAACTTGAGGCCCCAGGGGGGCCCCGAGGAGGCGGACCGCCAAAACAATCGCGCAACCAACGCAACGGACAAAACACGACAATGCCAAAAAGCGCGGTACTCAGCGACCTCTTCGGCCACGCAATACCGCGATAATGCCCGAGAAGGCATTGGAAAAAGTCCCGCGCGCGGCCAAGCGACTTCCCCGCGCCGCCCCAAGGTCCCCGAAGCGCGCCGAAATTCGCCGGCCCAACGGGCCAGAGGCGTGCTAAGATCTCCGGTAACTGGTTAACAATTTTCTAGTTCGCGCGCGCGGGGCGGCCCCTGGGGGTCCCCGGACGAAAAGTACCCCGACCAGGTCCCGGCCGGTCCCCGGCCGGTCCCCGGCCGGGTCCCGGCCGGGTCCCGGCCGGGTCCCGGCCGGGTCCCGGCCGGGTCCCCCCGAGCGCTCCATGAGCGCACCAACAGGGCTCCGAGACGTCCCCGAGAGCCCCAAGAAAGGCCAAGAGGCCCCCAAGAGGCCCCCAAGATGGTACACGAGGGGTCCGACATGCCACAAGATCGCTCCAAGACGCCCAAGATAGCCCCCAGACGCCCCAAGAGGCCTCCAAGAGCACTCCCAATAGGGCCCCCGGAGGCAAAAATCATTGTTTTTCCATAGGTTTTTGAGAGATTTTGGAGCTTCCACCTTTTCGGCTTCCCGACGCCCCAAGACGGCCCAAGAGGCCCCCAAGATCGCCCCAAGAGGGCCCAAGAGGCACCCAAGAGGGCCCCAAGATGGCCCAAGAGGGCTCGAAGACGGCCCAAGAAGCCTCCAAAACGGTCCAAGAGGGCCCCAAGAACGCCCCCAAAGGGGCCCCAGAGAGGGAACACGAAACAACATTTCGAGCCCTCGGCCCTAAGAAGCCCCTACGAGGCCCCTAAGAGGCCCCAAGAGGCCCCCACGGGGCCCTCAGGAGGCCCCCAAGAGTCCCCCAAATGCCCCCCCGAGCGCCCCAGGAGTCCCCCAAGCGGCCCCAGGAACCCCCAAAGCGCCGCATTGACACCAGGCCCTCGGGCAAACGGCAGACATGAGACTGTATGGGCCGGCGGAAAGAGCGAAGCGATTAAATAACCGTAGAGAACACCCCGGAAAGTCTTTGGAAAGTCCCCGCGCCACGCAAGATCCGCCGCCGAACAATCTCGCGGACACCTAGCGCGTACGCGCGGGCGTCCACCATGGATGCCCAACTCCGGTTTCCGAGACAATCGCGCGCAACCGCCTGGGGGCCTCGGCAACCTCCAGGGGCCCGCGGGCCCCAGGGAATCGAGGACCGAGTTCGCAACTCCAGGAGCATCGGGCGCGGCGCCAGCCAGTCGCTCGTCTCTGGCTCACAGTAGGACGCCTGGAGACCCGGTAAAACCTAAAGAACCGCTTTTCAGAGATTCACAGAACCAGAAACCGGGGCGCGCCAAATTCTCGCGTCCGAACTTCTCTGAGAATCTCTGAGAATCTCTGAACTAGCCACCCCGCGTGAAACATTCCCATCAACCCAAAACCTCGGAGCTGGCCGAAACTCTCTGGGAGTTTTTCGGCCCGCGACAATTGGCGCGCCCGGATTTGTGGTTCCGAGATTCTCTGAAATCGCGCTGCGGCGGCGCACGGCAAGTCCTCGCGCGCCCAGGGTGGGGGCCGTGGACATCGCGGGCCGCGATGGTCCCGACCGCGAGGTCCTTCCTCCTGCCGCTCGACGAGTCCACGCTCATGGACACGCTCTCTGCGCTGAGCGTGGACCGCGCCACCCGCCAGCACTTCTGCGCAACGACAGCCAACTGGCCGCCGACGGACAAGGCGATTTTTCTCCGAGTTGCGCGTGCCAACGAAAACGTACAATAGCCCCGGGCTCGGGGAGAAACACTTTCGAAGCATTTTCAAGCCGCCAGCGTCGCGGCTGCCGACCCGCCGCGCGCCGACCGAGAGACTAGCTGGGCCCACTACGTCCACGGCGGCGGGCGGGCGCCCAAGAGAGCTGTCGCCGCGGTGCGCGCGGCGGGGCGCCCGCCCAACTGCAACCGCAATGCGGCCTCCATGGCGCCACAGGCGAAATATTTGTGACGCATTCTCGGGCCCCCCATCAACGCATCGGCCAGCGCCGAAGTCCCTGAAACGCAAACCTACTGTGCCCCCCGTGCAAGCCGCGCACCCGCTCACAATGCTCGTGCGCATCAGATTTTCTGCCCGCCCTCAACAGTTTAATTGAGCGCCCATGTGTTACTTGGGCTCCTCAAGCCCTCGAGCACTCTTTGGGAACTTCTGCGAATGCGCGCGCTACGCTCCACAAATCGGCGTTTTATTTTTCTCTGGAACTCTCCCAGAATCTCTGGTTCCGATTTGTCCTGATCTTCCGCTCAAATGATTATCTGAAGAACCCGCGAGTCCTCAGCGGGCACAGCGTCCAGGTCACCTCCCACCGTGCCTTCGAAGCCGCCAGACACCACCGTGCCGTCCGTGATTTTGAACAAGCACCGATCGTTTAAACTGGAGTCGACCTTGCCGCCGTGGGCGGCGAGGAGGTCGCCCCGCAGCACCGGCCCGCGTGATTCCAACGCGAACCACTTCTCGCCCTCTCCGAAGACGCTATCGGTTCGGACAACCGCTCCGTCGCCCAGGCCGCCAGCGGCGGGCGTGGGCCCGGGCCCAGGCCCGCCAGGGCGAAGGCCCCGCGCCAGGTCCCCGCCCGTATCTAGGTAGTACTGCCCACCCTGGCCGAACTTGTAGGGGTCGAGAAGAAGAGCGGCAGCGTTCGAAGAGCCGCCGGCACCTGCCCAGTGGCAAGGAACTGCTTCAGACCGTCGCTGCCCACGAAATCCTCTTCGAAAATGTCGAAGTCCCGTGAGAGCGCCACCCATTTGGCCCCCTCGGTGTGGGCCAGCAGCACGCGCTCATGCCACTCCACTGCCGCCCCGTCCGCGTCCTGAAAGTAGCAGACGAGGACCCTGTCGTTGGGCCTGACCGACTGAAACAACGGTGGTGTCGCCATCGTCGCTGAACGTCGGGAGGTTCACCAGGGCACCCACAATCTCGAAATCGTTGATGTTTCCATGTTTCCTTTGCGCCCGAACCCGCGGCCCAGCAACAGCCCGAAGAGGAACGACGAGAAGCAGGCGACCGTCAGGAGCGACAGCACCGACCAGGGGCCGAGCCCGTAGGACGCCTCCGAGTGACAGTGGCGATCACACTGGCAGATACACTGCCATGCTCGCCCAGCCAAACCAGCCAAGAGGTGACACTCTCCACTGGCGGTGTCCACAGGCGGAGGCGCCTCGCACAGACTTTCCACGGGCGCGGGCCACAGAAGAGCGCGGAGGAAGGCCAGTTCTCGAACGGCCGCAAAAGTGAAGGTCAAAGCTTCCATACGGTTCCTGTCATGAACCAAAAAGTGCTACAGAGCGGAAGACGGATGACGAGGTCAGGTCATTATCATCAGCATCAGCACCACCATCATCATCATCATCATCATCATCATCAGCAGCATCATCATCATCATCATCATCATCATCATCATCATCGTTTGCAGCAGCATCAGCATCAGCATCAGCATCATCAGCATCATCATCATCATCATTATCATCATCATCATTATCATCATCATCGTCACCTGCAACATCACAATCACAATCAGCATCATCACCATCAACAGCATCATATCATCATCCGCATAACCACCATCAGTAACATCATCATCATCATCATCCTCATCATCATCAGCATCATCAGCATCATCAGCACCAGCATCATCATAACCATCATCGTCATCGGAACTGATCATCATCATCAGAAGCATCAGCATCATCAGCATCATCATCGTCGTCGTCGTCGTTGTCAGCATCATCACCAGCATCAGCATCCTCCTCATCATCCTCATCCTCCTACATAGCATCTTCACCATAAGCGTAAATAGCAGCACCATCATCAGAAGCAGCATCATGAGCAGCAGCATCATCAGCATCAGCCTCATCAGCATCCACATTATCATCACCACAATCATCAGCACTCACATCATCAACAGCATCCTCAGCATCGTCCTCGTCATCATCATCGTCAGCAGCAGTTGCAGCATCAGCCTCCGCCTCAGCCTCAGCAACCTCAGCATCGTTATTGTCGTAATCGTCGTCAACATCGACACTATCAGCATACTCATCATCATCATCATCAGCAACAGCAGCAGCAACGTCATCATCATCAGCATCCGCATTAACATCATCAGCATCATCAGCATCATCGTTAGCAGCATCGCAATCATCATCGCCAGCATCAGCATCAGCATCAGCATCGGCATCATCATACTCACCATCAGCATTCGCATCATCATCACCATCATCGGCGTCTTCGCCATCGGCATCGTCGTCGTCCTCATTATTACAATCATAATCAACATCATCATCGTCGTCAGCATCATCAGCAGCATCACCAACATCATCATCGTAAACATCATCATCAGCAGCAGCATCACAAATCATCAACAGCATCGGCATCGTCATCATCCGCAGGATCAACAGCTTCATCATCATCAAGAACAACATCACCATCAACATCATCAGCAACAACATCAGCAGCAGCAGCCATACTAGCACTACCCTGCGTCCTCCTCCGTCTCCTCCCCCGCCTCTTCCCCCACCTTCTCTCCTCCTACCCTTCCCCGTTCCCTGCTCCGTGCTCATCCCAACTCTCTGGTCCTTCCTTCTCTGCCTCTTCATCCTGATTATGGCATTGTCGCCTTGCGCTTGAAACACTTGCGCTGGATCATCATAACCCACCGTCGCAATTCACATCAGCACCAGCATCGCCGTCGCGGCCGCTGAGAAACGATCGAGGACCCCAGCTGTACCCAGTTGCTGGATGATTGTTTACGGGACCTCCTGATCCTCCTCGTCCTCCTCCTCCGAAGCCTCCTCTCCCAGCACCGCCTCCTCCTCCTCCTCCTCCTCTAACGCCTTTTCCTCCTCCTCCTCCTCCTCCTCCTCCTCCGCTTTCTCCTCCTCTGCCATCTCCGCGAGGGACCAGCAATCTCAAGGAGGGGGGGAGAGGGACGCGGACTGTGCCACCGAAGCGTTGCCGAGGCGCGCCAGGAGTGCCCTAGCGCTCCCCGAAGGGAAAGCGAAGAGGAGGGAGGAAGAAAACAAGGAAGAATCAGGAGGAAAAGGAGGAGCAGGACGGGCGAGGAGGGATGAATGAGTCCCATCAGCCCTCTGGGCGACAGGTGGTGTAAGAAGGGCCTCTTTCTTCTTCCACAACCCATCTTCCTTTCGGGAAGGGGAACCCTCCCCCTTCCCCCGTTTCTGAAGTTTTTGGGAGGCCCCGCGAGGTGTCAGAGGCGCTTTTACCTAACAGCTTTCGCTGATAGGTTTCTAGTGGGGTCAAAAGAGAACATTTTGACGCCCCCAAGGGGTCTGCGCGGGATCCAGACAAATCCGGACAGATCCGGCAGCCCCCGGAATCCTTAGGAATCCTGATGAATTCTTAGGAATCCATTCTCAGAACACCACTCCCAGGCCACATTCTGAATGCCCGGAGCCAACTGTAGGCCACTTCGTGTTCTTCGTGTTCCCAAAACACAATTCCCAGGCCACATCTTGAATGCCCGGAGCCACCTGTGAACCACTTCGTGTTCTTCGCCTTCCCAGAACACCATTCCCAGGCCACATTTTGAATGCCCGGAGCCAACTGTAGCCCACTAGGTGTTCTTCTTCTTCCCAGAACACCACTCCCAGGTCACATTCTGAATGCCTGGAGCCACCTGTAGGCCAATTCGTGTTCTTCGTGTTCCCGGAACACTGCTCCTGTACCATATTTTGATTGCCCGGAGCCAACTGTGGGCCACTTCGTGATCTTCGTGTTCCCACAACACGCGTCCTGTGCCATATTTTGAAAGCCCGAGCTGGAGCAGGCTGAGGGCGAGGCAGGCTGAGGCCGAGGCAGGCTGAGGCTGAGGCTGAGGCACGCCGAGGCAGGCTGAGGGTGAGGCTGAGGCAGGCCGAGGCTGAGGCAGGATGAGGCTGAAGCTGCGGCTGACGCAGGCTAAGACCGAGGCAAGCTGAAGTTGAGGCTGACGCAGGCTGAGGCTGAGGCAGGCTGAGACTGAGGTTGAGGCAGGCTGAGGCTGAAGCTGAAGCAGATGCAGGCTGAGGCTGAAAGGCTGAGGCTGAGGCTGAGGCAGGCTGAGGCTGAGGCTGAGGCTGAGGCTGAGGCTGAGGCTGCGGCTGAGGCTGAGGCCGAGGCAGGCTGAGGCTGATGCTGAGGCTGATGCCGAGGCAGGCTGAGGCTGAGGCTGAAGCTGAGGCTGGCTGAGGCTGAGGCTGCGGCTGAGGCTGAGGCAGGCTGAGGCTGAGGCAGGTGGAGGCTGAGGCTGATGCAGGCTGAGGCTGAGGCAGGCTGAGGCTGAGGCTGAGGCAGGCTGAGGCTGAGGCTGAGGCCGAGGAAGGCTGAGGTTGAACCCGAGGAAAGCCGAGGCAGGCTGAGGCTGATGCTGAGGCTGATGCTGAGGCAGGCTGAGGCTGAGACAGGCTGAGGCTGAGGCTGAGGCTGATGCTGATGCAGGCTGAGGCTGAGGCTGAGGCCGAGGCAGGCTGAGGCAGGCTGAGGCTGAGGCTGAGGCCGAGGCAGGCTCAGGAGGCTTAGGCGGGCTGAGGCTCTGGCAGGCTGAGACCGAGGTTGAGGCAGGCTGAGGCTGAGGCTGAGGCTGAGGCTGAGGCTGAAGCAGATGCAGGCTGAGGCTGAAAGGCTGAGGCTGAGGCTAAGGCAGGCTGAGGCTGAGGCTGAGGCTGAGGCCGAGGCAGGTTGAGGCTGAGGCTGAGGCAAGCAGAGGCAGGCTGATGCTGAGGCTGAAGCTGCGGCTGGCTGAGGCTGAGGCTGCGGCTGAGGCTGGGGCAAGCTGCGGCTGAGGCAGGCGGAGGCTGAGGCTGATGCAGGCTGAGGCTGAGGCAGGCTGAGGCTGAGGCTGAGGCAGGCTGAGGCTGAGGCTGAGGCCGAGGAAGGCTGAGGCTGAACCCGAGGAAAGCCCAGGCAGGCTGAGGCTGATGCTGATGCTGAGGCAGGCTGAGGCTGAGGCTGAGGCTGAGCTGAGGCTGAGGCTGAGGCAGGCTGAGGCTGAGGCCGAGGAGGCTGAGGCTGAGGCTCAGGAGGCTTAGGCGGGCTGAGGCTCCGGCAGGCTGAGACTGAGGTTGAGGCAGGCTGAGGCTGAGGCTGAGGCTGAGGCCGAGGCAGGCTGAGGCAGGCTGAGGCTGAGGCTGAGGCCGAGGCAGGCTCAGGAGGCTTAGGCGGGCTGAGGCTCCGGCAGGCTGAGGCTGAGGCTGAGGCAGGCTGAGGCTGAGGCTGAGGCTGAGGCTGAAGCAGATGCAGGCTGAGGCTGAAAGGCTGAGGCTGAGGCTAAGGCAGGCTGAGGCTGAGGCTGAGGCTGAGGCCGAGGCAGGTTGAGGCTGAGGCTGAGGCAAGCAGAGGCAGGCTGATGCTGAGGCTGAAGCTGCGGCTGGCTGAGGCTGAGGCTGCGGCTGAGGCTGGGGCAAGCTGCGGCTGAGGCAGGCGGAGGCTGAGGCTGATGCAGGCTGAGGCTGAGGCAGGCTGAGGCTGAGGCTGAGGCAGGCTGAGGCTGAGGCTGAGGCCGAGGAAGGCTGAGGCTGAACCCGAGGAAAGCCCAGGCAGGCTGAGGCTGATGCTGATGCTGAGGCAGGCTCAGGCTGGACCAGGCTGAGGCTGAGGCTGAGGCCGAGGCAGGCTGAGGCTGAGGCTGAGGCAAGCCGAGGCAGGCTGAGGCTGAGGCTGAAGCTGAGACACGCTGAGACTGAGGCTGAGGCAGAGGCTGAGGCCGAGGCAGGCTGAGGCTGATGCAGGCTGAGGCTGAGGCTGATGCAGGCTGAGGCTGAGGCAGACTGAGGCTGAGGCTGAGGCTGAGGCAGGCGGAGGCTGAGGCTGAGGTTGAGGCCGAGGCAGGCTGAGGCTGAGACAGGCCGAGGCTGAGGCTGAGGCAGGCTGAGGCAGGCTGAGGCTGAGGCTGAGGCTGAGGCTGATGCTGATGCAGGCTCAGGAGGCTGAGGCAGGCTGAGGCCCGGCAGGCTGATACTGAGGTTGAGGCAGGCTGGGGCTGAGGCCGAGGCTGAGGCAGATGCAGGCTGGGAGGCTGTCGCTGAGGCTGAGGCAGGCTGAGGCTGAGGCAGAGGCCGAGGCAGGCTGAGGCTGAGGCTGAGGCAAGCCGAGGCAGGCTGAGGCTGAGGCTGAAGCTGAGGCTGAGACTGAGGCTGAGGCAGCGGCTGAGGCTGAGGCAGGCTGAGGCTGAGGCTGAGGCAGGCTGAGGCTGAGGGTGAGGCTGATGCAAGCTGAGGCAGAGAGGCTGACGCTGAGGCTGAGGCAGGCTGAGGCTGAGGCTGAGGCCGAGGCAGGTTGAGGCTGAGGCTGAGGCAGGCCGAGGCAGGCCCAGTCTGAGGCTGAAGCTGAGGCAGCCTGAGGCTGAAGCTGAGGCAAGCTGCGGCTGAGGCAGGCTGAGGCTGAGGCTCACGCAGGCTGAGGCTGAGGCAGGCTGAGGCTGAGGCTGAGGCCGAGGCAAACTGACACTGAGGCCGAGGCAAGCCGAGGCAGGCTGAGGCGGAGGGTGAGGGTGAGGGTGAGGGTGAGGGTGAGGCTGACTGAGACTGAGGCTGAGGCAGGCTGAGGCTGAGGCTGAGGCTGAAACCAAGGCAGGCTCAGGAGGCCGAGGCAGGCTGAGGCTCCGGCAGGCTGAGACTGAGGTTGAGGCAGGCTGAGGCTGAGGCTGAGGCTGACGAGGCTGAGGCTAAGGTTCCCTAAGGATTCCTAAAGATGCTTAAGGATGCCCAAGGAATCCCTGATAATCCTTTGGATCCCATTGGATCCTTAGGCCTCTGCCACTGCGACTGTCATTGCGAATGCGACTGCGACTGCGGGAACAGCAGCATTTTACAACTGGGTTCCCACTTGAATCTTAAGGGGAATGCTTCCAGATATGCTTATACACATCGCTGTTAGGTTGCTTTGCCAGGATAATTTGTTCGGCCAGTACGAGAACCAATGTTTGACACCCTTCACGAGGATCGTGGCCCCCGATGGGGGGGACGAACATCGAGGACCCCCCCTTGTCTTGACCGACCGCCTCCAAGATGGCCCCGAAAGGCCCCCCAGGGCCCCCAAGGAGGCCCCCAGAGGGTCCCACGAGCGCCCCAACAGGCCCCAAGAGAACCCCGACAAGCCCCCAAGAGGACCCCGAGCAGCCTCAGAGAGCCCAAGATGACCTCCAGGACGGCTCGAGATAGCCAAAGCTAGCTCAAGATGGCCCCCAAGATGCGCCAATACGCCCAAACACCGTTCCAAAACGGCTCGAAATGTCCCCGACACGCCGTCCAGGCCGGCCTCCCCCGCCAGTTGACTATGCGCGTCTGTTCCTCTCTCCCCCCGTCAGCTCTCATGGGCATCGTGTCTGGATGGGCTGGTGGGGGTACTTTTCGCTCGCGAGCGCAACCGGTAGAGCCGCGCGCCGTCGCAAGGGTCAAGCAAGCCCAAAAGCAGCGGCCGAAGACAGAAGCAGCGAGCAAGCAGCGCGCTCAGAAGCCAGAGAAAGCGAAGAGGTAGCAAGCCGGGTCCACGTGCAGAGGGGACCTCAGCAAACTTGCCCGCGAAGAACGTGTACCAGCAACCTTCGCCCTGACGAAATTGTCCTCGCCAAACATGTCAACGATCAGGGCCGACCGTGACACGCCGACGCCGTCGCCAGTGCGGATCTTGTACATCTACCACGTAGCCAGCCACACGAAGGGGCACTGACTCCAGGCAATCAGTCGCCCACTCAGCCAACGTACCATGCAACCGACGATCGGGGCGACAGGTGCGGGTCAGAGTAACGCAGTGCCGTCGGGGGCACATTCCAAACAGCAGCCCTTGTGCTTGCTGATTCTGAGCCAATGCCACAGGATAGCACCGAAGGCCATATAGACAATGCGGACGCAGCCAAGCCGTAGGAGCTAAGGTAACAAGCCCGTGCACCTCCTGCGGGGGGACAGCCGCAGGACGATGGACGGACCAGACAGCTCGGGAATGATCGATATATATATATATATATATATATATATCCTGACACGCGCGCCCCGAAGGGAGCGATGAGGGCCAGGTCCGCGCTGCGGGTGGGGTCGCAACTAACAGCCGCAGAAATGCTGCGTCAAGGGCGTCCCGTGCGCCCCCTGCGGGGGGACAGTCGCGGGAGGAGGACGGGGCAGTCGATCCAGGATGTTCATTGCCAGCTGGCCCCAGCGCCCCGGGGGGGGCGCCGAGGCCGCGGGCGCGCCGTGGGGGCGGTCGTATATAAAGGCAAAGTGCATAGTGCAGTCAGTGAGCCCGCGCCCCGCCCCTGGGGGGACAGCCGCAGGAGGGTGTGCGGGCCAGAAAGATCGGTCAACGAAATACCGCGAGGGGTCAGCGCCCCTGGAGGGAGCGATGAAGGCCAGGCCATGCTGTTGAGGGGGCTCCCAGCTAACAGCCGCAGAGACCGGCGGGCGGGCCTGTGCGCCACCTGCGGGGGGACAGCCGCAGGAGGGAGACGGGCGAGGCGGTCCAGTGAATCCATAACCTGCTGGCCCCAGCGCCAAGGGCGGCGCCGAGGGCACGGACGTAGTGGGCGGCGCCCCCAGCTAACAGCCGCGGAGCCAGTAGAGACAGCGCGGGCCCAAGCCCCCTGCGACGGGACACCTACAGGAGGAGGGGCGGCCAGGACGGCGCGGGGGCAGGGGCAGGGGGGCGGGGGGGGGGGGGCGGCTAACAGCCGCAGTCACTGTGAACAGAGGAAGAGGCCGACAGGCGGGAATCTGAAGGGCGCGGGCCATCAAGCCGGGTGGCCAGTGAGGGCCTTGCTGGTGGGGGTGCATTTTTTCAGCGGCCGCGGGCGAGCGCGCTGGCGGCGAGTCAGGTCAAAGCGGGCAACGCAGAGACGGTTTAAGCAAAGGCAGCGCGAACGAGCCACGTCCAACGCAGCAAGCCGAGGCCTCGCGCGGCGGCCCAGCGGCGGACGGGTGGCAGGGGTGAATGAAACTGCGTCGAACTGCCAGCGTGCAAGTACGCAGGGCGTCGGAAGCACCAGGAAGTTTGGATAAACGACGACCAAATTCAACTCCGTCGAACTAAAGCAGAAATCCGACACCCGGGCAACTGCGTGGGCACCACGGCGGCCGCAGCCAAAGAACCGCCGGCCGAGGTGGAATTGAGAAATGCAAAGGCGAGGCCCTGGGCGTCGGCGCGAGCGCGAGTACCAGGGTGGCCGGAAGGACCGTCGGCCAAAGAATTAACGCCAGGAGGCACACGCGCTGGCAGGCTGCAACTCCCAGGGTGGCTGCCGAAAGACCCCGAGGCAGCCGAGCCCGCGAGTGCGGGAGGCGGCGGAGCCGCGACGCAGCCCAATTATCGCGGGTCACCACGAACCAGTGCGCGAGGGAGAACTGGCGGGGATGCATTTTTGTCGCGGCCGCAGGCGAGGGCGCAAGCGGCGAGTCGTGAGTTCGGGGCGCGGGCCGACTAAATCACAACAGGAGCAAATAGAGCCACGCACCTTAACTGCCGAAGCTGCCTAAGCGGCGCCTCACGCGAGCTGCAAGCTGCGCCGGGCGTGGGTGCCAGGGCCAGGGGCAGAAAGCGCACGCGCAGCGCTCATGCAAGGCGGCGGCTGCCAGGTGGCTGCATTGCCAGGGGTGCACGCATGCAACGAGCTGCAGGGGTGGCGGACTGCCAGGGTGGTCGGCGGCCAGGGTCTGCAAGCTGCGAAATGCATTGAATGCAAGGCCGCAACCGCCCGCGGGACTGCAAGAGCACCGGGGAGGCCAGAGCCAGGTGGACCGACCGTCACGAAATGAATACCGGTGGGGATACGTTTTTTCGGTCGGCGGCCGCGCGACGACGGTCTGGCGGCAACAGGCAATGTCCGGGGCGGCCGGCGAAAACCTAATTGCACACCGAGCGTGCAGTTGCACGTGCACTGAACACAATGCTCAGCATTCACCAGCAGATGCACCTAGGCGCCGCCCAGTAAAGTGCACAAGCGGCCACGAGTGCGAGCGCAACGGGATGAGTCGCCCTTGCGGCGCCAAGCTCCGAGCAGCCGACCCGGCTCGCAACGACGCACGAGCCCGGGTAACAGGCTGCCGGCGGCGGAAAACAAGGGGCCGAAGGCGCGGAAGGCTGAGCCACTCAGCACGCAGCCCTCGAACTCCGCCGCAGAGTTGGGGGGGCTGGCGGCACCCATCGCATCGAGTCCGGCGCCTGCGGGGAAGGCCCGGGGGCGGTGCGACGATGCGGAAAAACGCGGGCTGTACCAGGCAGTGACACTCAAGGCGAGGCATTCAGGCACAGCAGCCCTCAATGTCGGTGGACACCAGCGACTGTCCGAGCACCGCGGCGTCGCCCTGCTGCGAAGAGGCCCACCGGTGCCAGCCGCAGACGACGCAGAGGGTCGGCCCGTGGGGGGGGGAGCGCCGAGCAGCCCGTCCGCCGGGTCATTCGCTCTGGCTACTGCAGCCGCCGCGGGCGAACCCCGGAGGCACAGTGGGGGGCGCCCACCAGGCCGCGCGTTCGGCGCCGTCCCTCACCGCGGCCAGCCTGCAGCAGCGCCGAGGCGCCCCTTGTCACCTGGTTGTCGGGTTAGGGTGCAACCCTCAGAGTGCACCTTGCCGTGGAGACGGGGGCGCAGCTAACCGCCGCAAGATACAAGTAACTTGAAGCAGCTGCAAGCCGATAACATCTACACATGTGGGGGGCGCAGCTAACCGCCGCAGAAGACACTTACACAGATGGGGGGTGGCAGGACCACGCCGATGCGGTCCGAGCTGGAGCGCGCCAGCGTCGGACGCGCCACATGGGGGGGTCATGCGCAGCAGCCTTGCGCAACATAGCTGGAGCTGCGAACTGCCAAGGTACCGGCTGAGCGGCGCGCAGGGGGGCGACTATTTCAGACGACTGACCCCTGCTGCCGAAAGCGGGCGGCTGTCAAGCGGACAGCAATGGAAGGCGTGCTGGGGGGGGGGGGGGGGGGGGGGGGGGGATCTGCGGCCGCCCCCTTGTCGCCGAGAAGAGTGGCTGTCGCCGAGGCACAGAAAAGCAGGCGGCCCCGGAGCTGGCGAGGCCTGCGGGCTGGCCCCCATCTGCTGATGGGGGGGGGGGGGGGTGAGAAGCCCAGGCCAGGTCTACTTATCCAGCGCGGGCTGTCTAGCTAGTCTGCGCCAGGGGTGAGATGTGGGGAGACCCCCGCCCCAGCGGGAGTTGCCCCAGTGCATTATGGCCGAGGCCAGGCGCTGCCAGGTGAAACCACCCCCAGCGGGGCGAAGCGCGGGCGACGGGGGGGGGAAGGTGTTGCGGGCGACGGGCCGGGAGTGCAGGTGGGCACGCTGTCAGGCCAGCCCGAGCCTGCCACCCCTGGGCGTACTAGTCCTCCCTGTCCCACCATCGTGCACGCTTGTCTGTGTATCGATCGTCTCCCCTGGGGGAGTAGCGTTTGCCTTTCCCTTTCCTGTTTCCGTCCACGGTGCTTTCTGGTGGTTCCAGGAGTCCCACTCCTGCCATTCCTGCCAGCGGGTGGGGGTGGCGGAGCCGATGGCACCCGCCCAACGATCATGCACGGGTGCCGCCGCGGCTGCTCTGCCTTCTGCTGCCCGCGGGGCGGGCCCACTGCCGCTGGCAGGTCCGCGCTGAGCGTGGGTCTTGGGTTCGCGTTGGAGGAGCTTCATGCGCTTGTCCTTGACCGACGGCCAGTGGACGCTAAGCCCTAGGTCGCTGTCCATCTTGTAGGCGTTGTACCCTGCGCTGTCCCGCGCCTGGGTGAAATCGTTGCGCGACTGGACCGCGTTCCGTTTAGGGTAGTGCTTTTCGCTTCCGCTGGTCCCTTGTCTCATGGCAGCCTTCTTCATCCATGCGGCCCAGACTCCGTTGAACGCTCCTCCCAGCGTCTTTTGCAGGCGTATATCTTCTCCTGTGCGGGTTCATCCTTCGTGACGTCCGCATCGGCAAAAGGGCACATGTACATGGGGATGCCCCCCATGGGGTCGCTTGGGTTGCCTCGGGGTGGCTGCGTGGCCCTTACATTCTTCCAGGGCGCCTCGGACATGTGTATCCGCGCTGGGTCGCCTCTTGGGGATTTGGTGGCACGGCCATCCCCTTCCTTGGCGTCTTCCCACACGGGTCGCTGGCGGCCCTTGTCACCGCTCGTGCGGCTGGGGGCACGGTCGTCCCTGACATCGTTGATGCTCCAGGTTGCGCTGTCTGCTCTTTGCGGGCTGCCTCTCGCGCTCTTGATTACACGGGCGGTAATCCTGACAACGGTCCGGTCGCATGGGGGCCAGGCGCCGGGCCTGTCGGGTGGCTCCAGGAAGAGTTTGAGGGGGGTCACGTCTTCCTCGTCTGCCACCGGGGTTGGGCTGACCTCCGGGCACGGGCCCTTGGCGCTGTCGGATTCGGTTTTCTGGTCCCCTTCCCCTCCCCGGTCGATCCCGTCCGTTTCGCCGTCGACGTTGCTTGCCTGGCCGGTCGGAGCCCCCCCCCTCTGCCTGAGGGGCGCGCCCCCCGTCTGCGCTTGAGGCGGGGTGGTTCGCTCTGGGGGCACGGGCAGAGGCGTCCTCTTGTGCAGGTCCACTGCTGACTGCTGGGGGGGGTCCCTCAGTTTCGACTGCTCTGTTCAGCCAGGTTGCTGCTGGTGTGCCACCCGCCGCTGAGGAGCCTGCGACCGCCTCGCGCGGGTCTCGTTTGGTCAGGACGGTGGTAGTACCATAGGCCAGGGCGGCCTGGTCAATTCCCATAAGGAATGTGAGCAGTGTGCCGATCCGCTGTCGGAAGGGGCACTGGCCTCTCTGCTCTGTCAGGTTGGCAGCGTAACTGTCCCATTTGCCTT
The DNA here is from genome assembly GCA_963575745.1 of Prorocentrum cordatum. NCBI lineage: Eukaryota > Dinophyceae > Prorocentrales > Prorocentraceae > Prorocentrum > Prorocentrum cordatum. The sequence continues at coordinate 1,070,116 of CAUYUJ010008335.1, forward strand.
GGTACTTCCCGTTGGATCCCATTAGGTGGTATACCACTCTGGCCACTGCAGCCCGTTGCCCATCCCATGGGATGTCGGGGGGGTGGCCGTTGTTGGGGATCGACTCTCCGTAGATCATCACCAGGAAAGGGAGCAGGCTTGCTGTGGGCCACGATCCCTCATCGGCTCTGTCCCCTGGGATGCCGTCACCGTACCGCTGTACGAAGTCGTCCCAACATTTGTAGACGGAATGATTGAATTCCAGCAGGTACTTCACCAAGGAGTGAACGGGGCCGTCAGACTCCACCCCAGAGAGCCTGAGGGTGGATTGGGTTGGTAGGACGGGGCACTCTGGCGGTTCCACGTCGGGGAGCACGGAATTGCTGTCGCGTCCGACCCTGACAGGTTCGCTGCTTTCTCCTGCCGCGCGGTTGCGCTCCCTGTCGTTGGGGGTGAGCTCGTCCCTCGGGCCCGATTGCCTTGCGCATGTGTCCTTAGCAGCCGCGTTGACGCCAGCTGGGAAGAGGTGGGCGCTGATGTCGTAGCTGTCCTCCTGCACGTCTGCTGTTACTGCGCGCCTGTTGGGGGTGATGGGATATACCTTTGAGGAGTGCTGGTCCAGGATGCGGTCGAGCGTGCCGGGCGCTACGTTCCAGATGTGGATGAGGCATCGCCTGCAGGCCCAACCTGCGTTCCACTGCTGCTGGGTCCAGAGCGTGGGCATGGTATCCCAAGGCGGTAGCCCGGTCTCGTCGTTGCGCGGAGAACCTGGCTCAGGGCTCCACATGAAGCAGCCGAGTGCAGGGCTGTTTGTCGACCGCACGAGCAGTGGCGACCCCGCGAGGGCAGGTGTCGCACATGGCGGAGTAGTTGTTCGCATGATGTGAGTCAGGCCCGAATCTGCCATCGGACAGCTTGTGGGCTGGGGGGGCGGCGCCGACTGCCCGTGGCCTGTAGACGGGCGGGGTGTTCATGACCAGGTCACGCAGGCAGGAGGGGAATTGCGTAGTGTCCGGTTGCCCGCGCCCGACTGGGGGCCGATCCAGGGGGGGGAAAGCGCGGGCTCTCTTTCGGTAGCGAGCCTCGTCCAATGCGCGCTTGTACGTCAGTAGGCGCTGCTGGAGCGACTTCTCGGTGGCGGGGCCTGTGATTTCGGCCAGGGGGACCTCGACGCCTCTGCTTTCCAGCGACTTGATCCAGCACAGCTCGCACAGCCACCTGCAGCTTCGGCCTTGCAGGTGCGCTTGGAGGCGGTTCTGCGCCAGTAGCTCCCTTGTGTCGTCGTCCTCCCAGGTGCCTGCCGAGCCTTGTAAGCCGGCGTTCAGGCACCCGTCGCAATCGAAGCTGCCGACCTGCTGCCTGCACCGGGGGCCGGGGATGCCGGGGGGTCTTCGTCGAGGCGCTTGTTGGACATGGCGATTCCCCCGCCGATGTATTCCAGGTCTGGCATTGTGTCTGGGCGGCCGAGCCCGTCCTCGGCCCCGCTGAGCTCCTTGCGCAGTGTGCAGATGGAGCAACTTCCCTCGCTCAGGGACTTGATGTCGGCCCGCTTGACGATTGCTTCCAGGGCCCTCATGGGGGCCTCCAGCGTGAACTTATAATCCAGCACCCCTGCCCACGTGGCTAGGCACCCCTAGTTGGTCGCAACCTGGTGGTGGTGGGCGTAGGTGGCGAGCGCGCTGATATGCTTGGCGGTGCCCTCCATCTTCCCGTGGAGGGATGCGAGGCCGCACAAGTCGAAGCCCCAGGCCTCTGCGAACTGTGCCCTGTACTATTTGTGGACGTTCTGCCAAGGGAAGCAGGGGCCCATGGCTGCCTCGATGATGTCCCCCGTGGCCTCGGGGTGCGGGAATGACCATAGCGTCGCGCGTGGCTCGCGCAGTTGGAGCATCATAACCACCAGGAGGACTCTGAGGGCGGGGGTATCCATGGGGAGCCCGTCGCTGCTGAGGAGAGACTGCCGTAGCTCCGAATCTGCCTGGCCTGGGCGGAGCAGAGACTTCAGGCGCTGCGTCCCTGGGCGCGCGCGGTGCCGCTTGCATTTCCCCGTCTCTTGGCTCCAAGCCGCTGAGAGTTGCTGTAACACGTCCTTGGGAGTGAATCGGCTGGCGCCCTTGGGGCGATGGCTGATGCCCTTCGCGAAGGGTAGCGGGGGGGGCGACGCCTTGGGGGCGGCCAGGCGAGAGGTGGCCCAGGGGGTCCCCAACCCGAGGAACCAGACCAGGGCAGCCCACGTGAGATTGCATACCAGGCTGCTTGCGTCTATGCCCAGCTCGACGCCGGTGCAGAATCCTAGGTGGCCCCATGCTTTGCGGTCGAGCCTGCCGGGCTGCCTCGGCGCGTCAGCTGCGGGCCATTGGCGGGGGTGAAGCCCAGAGACGGTGTACAGGGCGACCCCCATGGCTGGGTCCTCGACGAGTCTCTGCAGGCTGCTCCTGATGGCATCACCTAGGTTGTCCCATGAGAACTCCGGGTCGAGCGGCGCCGCTATCCAATCTGCAAAGTCCTTTTCCATGGAGGCACGGGCTTCCCCGATGGCATTGTCGAGCCCCTTGATGACCTCGTCTCCTGCGTGGGAGGGGGGGGGCCGGGATCCACGCGGTAAGACCTGGGATGGGATCGAAACCACTGTCGACTGCCAGTGCCCACCTGTTGCCCATGTCCCCCGAGCGAGAGAAGCGAACCCAGAGCTTGGCAAACCTTCCGTACTCAGAAAGCCCCCGTAGGCGCGAACCTGTCGCGGTGCCGAACATCCCCCCGTCACCGATAATGACCGCATTGCAGGTGGCGCGGGCGATTGCCACGTTCACCCTGTTGGCATTGTCCATGAAGCCCCAATCGTGCCAAATGTTAGTAAGATCTGGTTGTCAGGAAGATGACCAGGTCGGCTTCGCCGCCTTGGCTGGAGTCAATGGTTGAAATGGTGTGCTCGCCGCTTGTCAGGCGCTCCTCAGCGAGGCTCCGCAGCCCGGGAAAGCACAGGGAGATGCCTGTGAGCTCTGAGCTGCGCCGCACGAAGACGCCGGCGCGGTCGCCGGCGCTGGGGAGGCGGTCTGTGGGGGGCGGGCTCATTGCCAAGGGCTGCCCCGTCTTTCCCTTTCCCTTTGCCCTTGGTCTTGGCTCGCCTGGGGGCGCCGCTGATGCCGCGCACGCTTTGCGGCCATCCGTTTTCAACGATGGCGCGCTGCCGCTGGTAGCCGACGACCACCCGCACCGTGGAGCCGTTCCGCATGGCGGGCAGGAGGGCACGCGCAATGTCTACAGTCTGCGCTGCCTCCGGTAGGTTGGCGCATCCTGCGCGCAGCCTGCAAGTGACCTCCAAGGAGGGGTTGTCAACCGGTAGGAAGCGGTGCCGCTCCTCTTTGCGCTGATTCCCTGGATCCAGGCCGCGCAACACGCGCTCCATGTCGTCCTTGGTGGTGCCCGCCGCCTCTGCTAGGTCAACGATTCTGGTGTCGCCCCAAGGGGGGGGGGCCCGCCATGGGGGCCCCTCGATCAGGGGTCTCTGCGCCAGGGGGCGCGTTAGGCCGGCGTGCGCTGTGTCGTTGTAAAAGACACAGTGCGGCCTGGCCAATAGCAGGGGGCGCACGCGGTAGCCGAGGCTGAGTTGTACCACGGCGGACTGGTCGCCCCCCAGGGCATGGTGGAGGCGGTCAAAGATGGAGAGGCATAACCCCTGGTCCGCAGCTTTCCTGGAAATTACTGCGGGGGGGAGCTGCTTGGGGTCGCCAACCAACACTAGGCGCCCACCGGAGCGGATGACGCCGCCCAGGGACATGGCGGCCATTAGCTCGCGCGCTTCCCCGGCCTCGTCTATGTTGAGTAGGGCGACTGGGGCGGCCTTCTTTAGTGCCTCCGCAGATTCATGCGCGGCGATGATTGTCTTGGCGCCCCTGAGCAGCTGGGTCCGAAATGCGGGGAAGTCTTTGGCGAATCCACCTTCATGCGGGTAAAAGCCGGTGGCTCTATGGTAGTGCCCTCTGGGGGTGAGCGCTGCAAGCGCCTTGGCCACTTTGAATTCTTTGGCCGAGCGCACGCGCCTGGTCGGGGACCCTGTGAGGGGTTGGCCCTGGTGTCCATAGTGGCAACGGAGAAGATTGTCTTGCGTGTGCTGGGGGGCCCGTGTACGATTGTTACGTGGTGCAAGGTGGAGGCGGTGAGGGCCCTTGTAGCGTCACGGTTGAGGCGGTGGCGTCTGGCTCCTTCATCGAGGGCCGTGTGCTGTGGTAGGTCCCTGGCGCGCTGGAAGACTTGTCCGATGGCTTCGTCCACCTCTGGGTCTGTGAAGGGGGCGGCGCCCGGGGGCGCCGCGGGGGGGTCGGGCAGCGCTGTGCTGGCGTTCGCTGCTGGCTGGCTGGTGCTGGGGAAGCGCGCCTCAAGGGAAGCCGTGGCGCGAGCAAGTAGGGTTTGCCCACGCCGTGATGCGTTGCGTGCGCTGTTGGCCAGCATCTTGTCCTTCTTGTCAGCCGTGCGAAAGGTGAGGAGGTAAGTGATGGCGTCCAGGGGGGTCCCGACTAGGTCGGTGGAGCCTGTTGCAGCTTGTAGATCTCGGTGATTGCGGTGGAGATCCGCCGAAACTGAAGCAATGAGGCGGCCGTGTCCATTCTGTACCACGGTTCTCCCACGTGGGTGGGTCTCGGGATCCTGACATCTGCGTGGACATCCCCAAATCTTCCCGCGTCGTATGCCACAATGCACTCACTGCTGGGGAATATCGATCCCTGTCTGAGCCCCAGTGCCTGGCAGTCATTGGAGGGTACCGTGCCCCCGAAGTCTGGCGGCAAAAGGAGCTTGACTGTGGCCACTTGGTCCGCTGCTGGGTTGGTGATGCTGAGGAGTAGCACGCGGGCATCCTGCCCCGCGCCCCGACCTCTGAGGAGGACCCTGAACATCCGAGGCCATTGCAAGTGAAACAGCACTTTCCCGACCTGGGCGGGGAACGCGTTCCTCAGCTTAAAGTGATCGAGGATGTCGCATCCTGAATCCTCGTCGATGGGGGTGACTGATACGCCTAGAGCGCAGCTTTGCCTTCTCTCCAGGTCTGTTCTGGCCATGGTAAAGCTGTCCCAGACAGTCTCTGTGGCTGCCATGCGTTCGGCCCAGGACAGCCTTTCGAGGTTGCGTCCCCTTTGCCGCAGGTCCTGCTCCCAATGCGTCGGGAGGTTCACGCCCTCTGCGATCGCTCCCAAGGGGGTGTGCAGACGGAACTGGGCGGTTGCGCTGCAGGCAGGGACGGTGCATAGCTGTTTGACGGCGTCGGCGGCGGCCACGGCGGACGACTCAAGCGATACCTTCCTTATCTCCGCTGGGGGTGCGCCGTGCTGGCTGCGCTGCCCCATGCTCCCATCTGCCTCGAATCACGGCCTGCCCGCGGATTCCTGAGAGGAGGCCCTGCTGGAGGCGTTGGGCCTGCTGTCCCCTGCGTCACGCCTGGCTGAGAAGTCTGGGCACGGCGCGGAGGGTAGGCCAGGGGTGCCCCAGACGCTGGGCCCCCCCTTTGACGCTCTCCCCCAGGCCCATCTCAGCTGCGTGGGTGGGCGCATAGGTCACTGGAGTGGATGGTGCCGGTGGGGGTGAAGTAGTCGCGGGCGTCGCCCCTGTAACTGGCGGGGAAATATTTTTTTACGGCCGCAAACGAACGCGCCGGCGGCGTGCGAAATAAGTCGGGCCGCGACAGCAATCAATTACCGACGGCTAACGCGCGCGACTAGGCGGCCGCGGCGGCGCCGGACGCAGCAAGCAGCAACTGCGGCGAGGGCGAGGCTGATCCGAAGGAGAGCTGAACCCAGGGCAGAGCTGCAAGGCCCAGGGAAACCCAGGGAGCACCAAATTAGCCAAACCTGGCACGCGCTGCCAAAAGGGCGCGAAATCTGAAGAGGCGCCAGCCGAAGCGTCGCACACCGACAGATCGAGTAATGACCCCTCAAAGGTAGGTAAACATACGCCCCAGGAGCAATCATGCGCACCGTGGTCCATGCATAGCATAGCAAGACCTGTGAATACACAGCAATGCAGACGAGCAGGTTGGACCACGCCCAATGCCAAAGATGTAACCAGGGTGCTCGTGCGCAGCCAGTGGCGGGTGACACCGGGACAACGAAGGCGGCGCCAGCGGATGCGACGCACGACCAACGGTCATCCAAGTGTGCCACCTGTGACACCTGTTGGCAACGCCAGGAGCCAAGTAGGATAGACCACACCCGACCCTGTCGCGACCGCACAGAACCTAAGCTGCATAAGGCTGCCCGCTGGAAGGCCGGGTCACGGCCACACCCAGGAGAAGCCGGAGTGAATTAGGGTGAAACAAGGGCGGGCGCGCCCGCGGCTTTAGGTGACGACCTTCCACTGTTTCTGGTCCTTCCTGGGCGCGCGGCGATCAGCGTGGCCCTTCGCCGCCTGGCGCCCCCTGCCCGCGCCGTCGCTTCCACCCAGGTGCCGAAGCCGCAACTGCGTCCAGTCAACGCCGAGGTCCAGCGCGTCGCGCATGGCCCGCACGTCACAGTTGTGGCTGCGGAAGGAGGACAAGAAATTGTCGCGCGTTTGCTGGTCGTGCCGCCGCGGGTCGAGCGCGCCTTTGCTGCCGGGCATGGCGTGCTGCTGGGCGAACGCGTGCCGGGCGCCTGTGAACCTCGCTCCCAGGGTGACCTGAAGCCGCTTTATCGTCTTGCCGGGTGTCTCCCCGGGGGGGTCCCACTGGATGCCGCCGATCTTAGCTCTATATAGCTGCTGTCCCGTGTCTGGGTCTAAAGGTTCTGGACAGTGACGCGCGGCGGGGCCCGCTACCAGGGGCGGGGTGGTCAGCGGCTGGTCCTCGGCGCGGCGCCTGCTGCTGCTTCTGCGGCCGCTGCCGCTGCTGCGTCCGCCGCCTGCCGTCTGCCGCCCACCAGACCCGCCAGCGCGGTCGGCGTCGCTGCGGGCCAGGTTTCGGCCCAGGGGCGGCGGGGAGACTGGAAGGTCGCCAGTCGCAGAGGCTAGGCAGGGCGTCCACCTGCTGCCACGAAGACGCGCTGGGGGGACGTTCCGGCCGCGCTGCGGCTGTTCCTCGGCGCTCGAGCTCGCGCCATTGCCAGGGGGGGAAGGGCCGGGGCAAGTAGTGTCAGCCAGGGGAGTGCGGCGGTGGGTGGTTGCCTGATCCTGTTCTTGCCCATGCTCCCATTCCTGCGCTGGCGCCACTTCCGCGCCCTCCCCGTGGGCGGCCGGCAGCTCCTGCTCATCGGGGTCTTCCGGCTCCTGCTCCGCATGCTGCTCGCGTTCGCTGCTCCGCGACAGTTCCGACTGGTTGGGCCCGCCGCCGGAATCGTCTATGGCTTCGCGAGGCGCGGCGGCTACTGGGGCGCGGAAGCCTGGCGGGGACTTGCGGGTTGGCGCGGGCCGCACGGTTGGCCGCCAGGTAAAGGCCGTGTCGCCTCCAGCGGCTGGGGCGGAGAGGAACGCTGCACTGTGGTAAGCGGGGGCAGGCCCCTCCCGTTGGCGCTCGCCTTCAGACCCGCGCCCGCCCTCGTCCACGAGCGCGCCCCCATCTGTCGCAGCGTGACTTCCGCCATGTGTGGGAAAGCTGCGGGTCGCACCTGGCCCGGGCACGTTGTCAGACACCGTCTCTTTCGCCAGGACGGGGGTCGCCTTCCTCAGCGCGGCCCGGCCTTCGGGAGGGAGTGGCTGCGGTTCGCTGTCCGTCCGGGCGGATTTGCTGACAGGGGAACGAGGGCGAAGTGGCGCGGTGGGACTTCTCTCGACAAGCTGGCGGATGGCCTCGATGTCCTCCATCTGCTGCCTCTGCAAGGCATGTTCGTGGCCCCCCAGCGAGGGGTCTTCGAGAGTACCAGGGGCGGCGGCGGGCGGAGTCGCAGCGGGGCGTTGTTGGGTCTCGCCGCCAACCAGATGTATCGACAGCCCCAGGCTTTGCAAGCAATGGGCTCCGCATCGGCCGTCGGCCACGGGGATGGCTTCGGAGGCGCTGGCTGGAGGGTCTGCGCCGATCGCAAACACGCGCCCGTCCGTGGCCCGCGCGCGCCTCCAGGGGTCAAGCGAAACCTCCACTCGTGAGCGCCCAGGGCCGCTGTCAGTCACACTTTCGCGCACTCCCACGACGCATTAACTGTGACAACTGACGGCCGCGTTTGGATTTACGACCTCCTGGCTGTCTGTTGCGCGCGGAATGTATCCGATTTCCGCAGTGCCGTCCGCTGCATTCCGAACTGTCGTCGCGATGCTGTTGCCGGGAGAGCGCGCCATTTCGGGCGCGTCCGCCAAGACTCTGCTCCGAGGGCGCTGGTAGGAGTGAGGGGGCGCAATTTCGGCCGCATCTTCCGCCTCAACGACGAGACCGCCCCCGGGACGCTGATAGGAGTGAGGGGTTGTGGGAACGCCTGCGCGGTTGTCTCCTGGAGGGGAAGGCGCCGGCGCGCTGTGGCTGACGACCGCCTGTTCGGTCTGTAGCACCCCCAGGGGACTACTGCAGCTGAAGGCTGCGCGTTCCAGTGTGAACTCCTGACCCTCGACGTTGCGAGGAGGCTCGAGATATCCTCCACCATCCGCTCGGGGAGGCGTCGTGGACCTCCTTTCGGGGCCAGGCCGGTCTCCGAGCGCAGGCGCGCCCTCTGCGGCATTCCCGACTTTCGCCACGATGCTGTTGCCAGGGGGGCGCGCAATTTCGGCCGCATCCTCCGCCTCAACGACGAGACCGCCCCCGGGACGCTGATAGGAGTGAGGGGTTGTGGGAACGCCTGCGCGGTTGTCTCCTGGAGGGGAAGGCGCCGGCGCGCCGTGGCTGACGACCGCCTGTTCGGTCTGTAGCTCTCCCAGGGAACTACTGCAGCTGAAGGCCGCGCGGTCCAGTGTGAACTCCTGACTCTCTATGCTGCGAGGAAGCTCGAGATATCCTCCATCGTCCGCTCGGGGAGGCGTCGTGGACCTCCATTCGGGAGGGGGCCCGTCTCCGACCGCACGCGCGCCCTCTGCGGCATTCCCGACTGTCGCCACGATACTGCTGCCAGGGGGGCACGCATTTTCGGCCGCATCTTCCGCCTCAACAACGAGACCGCCCCCGGGACGCTGATAGGAGTGAGGGGTTGTAGGAACGCCTGCTTGGTCATTTCTTGGAGGGGAAGGCACCGGCGCGCTGTGGCTGACGACCGCCTGTTCGGGCCGTAGCACTTCCAGGGGACTACTGCAGCTGAAGGCTGCGCGTTCCAGCGTGAACTCCTGACCCTCGACGTTGCGAGGAGGCTCGAGATATCCTCCACCATCCGCTCGGGGAGGCGTTGTGGACCTCTTCTCGGGAGGAGGCCGGTCTCCCACCGCGGGCGCTCCTCGGCAGCGCTCCCACCTGTCGCCACGATACTGTTGCCGGGGGGGAGCAATGGGATATGAGGTGGTGGCCGACAGCCCCGGCGACTGGCAATGTGATAGCTTGAGCTCGTGCCGCAACAGCTTGAGCCACAACCGCTTGGGCCTCAACAACGAGACCGCCCCCGGAAGGCTGATAGGAGTGAGGGGAAGTGGGAGCGCCTGCTTGGTTGTCTGCTGGGCGGGAAGGCACCGGCGCGCTATGGCTGACGACCACCTGTTCGGTTTGTAGCTCTCCCAGGGGACGACTGCAGCTGAAGGCCGCGCGTTCCAGTGTGAACTCCTGACTCTCTATGCTGCGAGGAGGCTCGAGATATCCTCCATCATCCGCTCGGGGAGGCGTCGTGGACCTCCTTTCGGGGGCAGGCCGGTCTCCGAGCGCGGGCGCGCCCTCTGCGGCATTCCCGACTGTCGCCACGATTCTGCTGCCAGAGGGGGGCGCAATTTCGGCCGCATCTTCCGCCTCAAGAACGAGGCCGCCCCCGGGACGCTGATAGGAGCGAGGGGCTGTAGGAACTCCTGATTGGTCATTTCCTGGAGGGGAAGGCACCGGCGCGCTGTGGCTGACGACCACCTGTTCGGCCCGTAGCACTCCCAGGGGACTGCTGCAGCTGAAGGCCGCGCGTTCCAGCGTGAACTCCTGGCCCTCTGCGCTGCGAGGAGGCTCGAGATGCCCCCCATCATCCGCTCGGGAAGGCGTCGTGGACCTGATGTCGGGAAGAGGCCGGTCTCCGACCGCAGGCGCGCCCTCCGCGGAGCCACCGCCTGTCACCGCGACACTGCTACTAGGACTGGGCGCGCTGTCGGGGGCATATTCGGCCTCCACCAAGACTCTGTGCCTGGGGCGCTGATTGGTATGAGGAGCTGTAGCAGCGCCTGTAGATATGCCTGTCTCTGACAGAAGGAAAAACCGACCCGCTGCGGCTGACCACCGCGCGCTCTGTCTGTAACTCCCCCTGGCGACTGATGCAGCTAACGGCCGCTGGTTGGCGACTGTCCTCAAGAGAAACGCCGCCTCCAGATTTGCAGCAATCGTCAACCTCAGATTTACGATTGTCTTCAAGCGGGTCGGTTCTGCGCCCAGGGAGCGCGCTCGCGACGGCGTCCGCCGCGCGCCCAGCAGCTTGGGCCAGGGCCGCAACGGCCGTCCAGAGGGAGGCCTGCGCAGCCTTTGCGGCGGCAGCGGCGCAGGCACACGCGGCGGCGGCGGCGGCTGCGTCGGGCGTAGCACTGGCGCCGACTGCGCGGACGCTTGGGGCGTCAGCAGCGTCGGCGGCGAAGGCGGCGCGGGGCGCGGGCCGCCGGGCGCGGACGGCGCCACCTCGCCCGAGGGCGTCGGCTGCGTCCGCGGCCCTGGCCGGTGCGCGCGCGTGGGCCGCCGCAGCCACGTCGGCCCCCCAGACAGCGCTGGCGGCGGAGGCCGCGGCGGGGCAGCCATCGCCAGCGGCGCCAGCGGCGTTGGCGGCGCCAGCGGACGCGGACGCGCCCAAGGGAGAGGACGCCACCGACGCGTTGGCAGCGCCAACCGCTTTGGCCTCGCTGGCGAGCCCAGGGGGGCGGCCGCCGGCCGCGGCAGCAGCGCCCAGGCGGCGCTGATTCGCAGCGCGCCCTTGTCGGCGCCGCCGCGCCGCCGCAGTCTCCATCGCCCGGGGTTGAGCGCCAAACGCGTGTGGGGGGGGGGGGCGCGCCGTCGTGACTGCCAGACAGGGTTGCGACTGAAGGTTGCCCTTTCACTCTGCGCCTCCAGGCATCTGCTTGGGACCCCGCTACTTCCTCGGCTGAAGGCCGAATTTTTAATCGCACTGTCGCCAGGAAGCACGGGATTAATCGGCGAATCCGAAGTGGGATTGATCGGCATGCTGGGGGCTGGATCTGCCTGAGATGCTGGCTGCGCTGCGCGGTAACGACCCAGGGGGCAGCTGAAGGCTGCACTTCCGGTGAAAGAATCCTCCAGATAGTCGTCAGTCTCCCTGGTCACCACGGCTGGAGCCGCCTCGAAATTCAGGTCCCCAGGTCGAGGGGCCGCCTTCGAAACTCTGGTCACCACGGCTGGCGCCGCCTCGAAATTCTGAGTTCCTGGCCCCCTGAGGCTGGTGCTGCTGCAGCTGCTTCGGCTGCTGTTGCTGCCGCTGCTGCCCTGCTGGTGCGTCTGCCCGCTGGGGGCCAGTTGGCGCAGCAGCGGCGCGGCCGCGGCGACGCCGGCCGCGGCGGGCCCAAGCGCGGCAGCGCGGGCCACGGCGGCCGCGGCGCCGGCCGCGTGGCCCGCGGCCGCAGCGGCGGCCGCCTCCGCCAGGGCGCGGCGGCGGCGGCGGCGGCGGCGGCGGCCGCCGCGGCGCTGGCGGCCGCAGGGGCGGCGGCACGGCCGCCGAGCACGCGGAGCAGGCCCCAGCGGCGCCCGCGGCGCCGCGGCGCCCGCGGAGCCAGCGGCCTCGCCGGCGGCGGCGGCGCCAGCGCCGCGCCCGGCGCCAGCGGCGCCTGCGGCGCCGGCGTCGGCGGCGCCCGCGGCGCCACAGGCGGCGGCGGCGCCCGCGGAGCCGACGGCGCCGCAGGCGCAGGGGCCGCCAGCGGCGCCGGCAGCGCCCGGCGGCCGCAGAGGCGGCCGCGGCGGCCGCCGCCGCGGCCGAGGCGCCGCCGCGCCGCCGTAGTCTCCATCGCCCGGGGTTGAGCGCCAAACGCGTGTGGGGGGGGGGCGCGCCGTCATGACTGCCAGACAGGGTTGCGACTGAAGGTTGCCCTTTCACTCTGCGCCTCCAGGCATCTGCTTGGGACCCCGCTACTTCCTCGGCTGAAGGCCGAATTTTTAATCGCACTGTCGCCAGGAAGCACGGGATTAATCGGCGAATCCGAAGTGGGATTGATCGGCATGCTGGGGGCTGGATCTGCCTGAGATGCTGGCTGCGCTGCGCGGTAACGACCCAGGGGGCAGCTGAAGGCTGCACTTCCGGTGAAAGAATCCTCCAGATAGTCGTCAGTCTCCCTGGTCACCACGGCTGGAGCCGCCTCGAAATTCAGGTCCCCAGGTCGAGGGGCCGCCTTCGAAACTCTGGTCACCACGGCTGGCGCCGCCTCGAAATTCTGAGTTCCTGGCCCCCTGAGGCTGGTGCTGCTGCAGCTGCTTCGGCTGCTGTTGCTGCCGCTGCTGCCCTGCTGGTGCGTCTGCCCGCTGGGGGCCAGTTGGCGCAGCAGCGGCGCGGCCGCGGCGACGCCGGCCGCGGCGGGCCCAAGCGCGGCAGCGCGGGCCACGGCGGCCGCGGCGCCGGCCGCGTGGCCCGCGGCCGCAGCGGCGGCCGCCTCCGCCAGGGCCCGGCGGCGGCGGCGGCGGCGCGGCGGCCGCCGCGGCGCTGGCGGCCGCAGGGGGCGGGACCGGCCGCGAGCACGCGGAGCAGGCCCCAGCGGCGCCCGCGGCGCGGCGGCGCCCGCGGAGCCAGCGGCCTCGCCGGCGGCGGCGGCGCCAGCGCCGCGCCGGCGCCATCGGCGCCTGCGGCGCCGGCGTCGGCGGCGCCCGGCGCCACGCGGCGGCGGGCCCGCGGAGCCGACGGCGCCGCAGGCGCAGGGGCCGCCAGCGGCGCCGGCCGGCGCCCGGCGGCCGCAGAGCGGCCGCGGCGGCGCCGCCGCGGCCGCGGCGGCGGCGCCGCGGCGGCGGCGGCCGCGGCGACCGCGGGGGCGGCAGCGCCGGGGCAAGCCGCAGCAGAGGGCGGCGCGGCGGGCCGCGCAGCAGGCAGGCCAGGGGGCGGCAGTCTCGGCGGCGGCGCGGCGGGCCGCGCGGCCGCGCTGTCAGCAGGGGCGCGGCGGCGGCCGCGGCGGCGGCCCCGGCCGAGCAGCCAGCCGCCGCGGCGGGGGCGGCGCAGGCGGCAGCCAAGTGCAGCGGCAGGCCAGGCGGCGGCGCCGCGGCGGCCACGGCAGCCGCGCCGGCGGTGCCAGCTCGGCGAGCGGCCGCCGCCCGCCGCAGCTGCCGCCGGCAAGCCGTGCGCGCCGACGGCGACATCAAAGCGAGGCTTGCGACACAGAGACCCACGGCCGCGCGAGGGCTCACCGTGGGGATCGCGCGAGAGGAAAGAAAACCTGCTGCAGGCGCGCCCGCCTCGGGCCAGCCCCTCGGCAGCAGACAAACACGAAGCCGCAGGGCGACGGTTTCGTACTTGAGCCAGAGGCTACGGACTGGTGGGGATACGCGAAGCGTCAAGAATTACTGTTTAGTTACATGGTGCCGTTGACATGCATGGCCAGCCTAGGTCATGCGAGGGTGTAGCTTGACTTCAAGCGGTCAAGACTTAGACGCAAGGCCAGAACGAAGCATCGTTTCAAGGCCAATGTTTACATGTATATTGCAGGCTGGAATAATCAATGTGGGACGATGCGAATTGAGTATGAGGTGCCATGCATGCGAGATGAAAGCAGAACATCTGTAACACATCGGCTTGGTGCACAGTTAAGACGACTGGAGATGGGTGCAGCGACCAGCGCTCTCAGGCAAGAGGCGTCGGCGTGCGCTGAAGGCCGAATGATGATGGGTTCGGATGCTTGGAGGCGCATTCCTGAAATTGAGAGTTCTAGGAGACGACTAGCTCGGCTTGGCGGGAGCAGGAGGGCAATCGACAAGGAGCGCAGAAAGGCACGCTTTCATTGCCTCCTCCTTCCTATTCCCTCCTCTTCCCTGCCCCTCTTCTCCCCTCCCTCGACGAGAAGAACAACGTAAACATAAACTGTCGCAGGACCGCGCGGAATTTTGCTGGACCAATGCTGGACTCCCCTCCTCCAGCACATGGAGCGTGCCAAGGAGGGCGCCGGAGACGTAGCCAAGGGGTCCAGCCAGTGCAGATCCGAAAAATCCGTGCAGGCCTTGTGTAGGCAGTCTGGAAAGGAGAACTGTGCCTTGCGGCCTCCCTCCTACCTCCTCCCTTATCCCTTCTCCCTCCCTCTCTCCCTCCCTCCCTCCCTCCTCCCTCCTCCCTCTCTGCCTCTCCCTCAATCTCTCTCCATCTCTCTCCGTCTCTCTCTGCCTCCGATCCCTCTCCCTCCTCCTCCTCCTCCTCCTCCTCCTCCTCCTCCTCCTCCTCCTCCTCCTCCACTGGGAGAGAATTCCACTCCTTTCCCCTTTCCGCTCCTGGCAGGCCCGCTCCCGCTCTTGGGGCCTCCCGAGAGGATTTTGGCGTAGCCGCCCTCGCCCCAGTCCTTGCCCGGCGGGCGGGGCAAAAGGAGCGAGAACCTGGACCTCTGGTGTCGCGAGGAACCAAATCACGGTGGCGTCTCTGGGGTGGAAAATCGCGACGTCGGAGGCACGGGGAGCGGAGGGGGATGAGAAAGAGGAGGAGGACGAGGAAGAGGAGGATGAATAGCAAGGGGGTGCAAGAGAACGAGGCGACGAAGTCACCATGGTCCTTCCCCTGCCCAAGCGAAAGGAGTGCACGTCGTGCCAACTCGCTGACACTGTGGAGCTGCAGCGCGCCACCGTAATGTCTACCTCTGCGACTGCAGATGGTGGCTGGCCAAGGGCATTGATCACCAGATGGCGGGTTGTAAAATTTGGACATCGTTCGGTACGGGATCGGATGTATTGCGACGCGTCCATGCTGCTTACCAAGCTTGTTCAGGATAAAGAGATGCTAGCATGCTAATGAAGCCTGTGTGGAGATGTCCGCACTGGGCGAGCAAGTAGCGAAGCGCTACGATTCCCAGGCAGCATCAAGTGATACAACTATGCATGCGTTTTTAACTATGATCTGAATTGGTGCAACGTCGAACGGTGTTGACAGCATTGCTAGGGAGATCGATGTAACCGATGGTAAACGATCACAAGGAACTACTGGCAAACAACACAGCTCCTCAAAATTCCGTGACAGGTCTCCATCGTGGAAGACATTCAGCTCGAGTGATCAAGACTCCAAGAACAGAATGGGTCAACGCCATGACATCATCAATCAGACGACATCGTGACTCTCTTTTTCTTCCTCTCTCTCTCTCTCTCTCTCTCTCCTTCTCTCTCTCTCTCTCTCTTTCCCCATGCTGCCGTCGCTGATCTCTAGGCCATGCAGACCTAGATCAAACAAAAAAAGGAGAAGGAGGAAAGCTCGAAACGATGGCTTTGGGGCACCTTCCTACCCGCTATCGGGCCCAGCTTCCCGGGATGCACGGTGGTCGCAGGCGTCCATCGCGGTCAATGCTCAAAGTCTGGGCGGTGGTTGGGCCTAAGCGAAGGCAAGATGGGGGAAGAGGTAGCGTTCCTGCACCGTGCCTGGCCCCGGCGGCAAGCGCCAGCGAGCTGGGCCGAGGAGCCCGAGGCCCTGCTGGCGCCGGGCCTGGGTTGGACCTGACGCGCGAAGACACCCAACCGCGCAGGACGATCAAAAAGGGTACGGAAAGAACGGGCACAAAAACCGGCAACATGTCCGTTCATTTTGACACATCATTTTGAACAGGACTCGCTGTCAGTAGCGCCACGGACGTTGTCCATTTGAGACATAGACTGCCTGCCCAGCAGCGGCCGCTGTCGGGTATCGTACACATATGTTCCGCACCCATTTCGGGCGTCCAAAACCGCCTCCACGGAGCATTCGAGGACCACTGGGGACTTCACCGAGGGCGTGGCCGCGGGAGCCATCCGCGCCCAGTCCCCCGCAGAGACCGCCTCGCCGGGATCCTTCTGCGGCCTCGGGGGGGCCTCCGCGGGCCACTTCTGGAAAAGGAGGGAGGGGAGGGGAGAGAGGAGGGAGGGGGGAGGGAGGAGCAGGGAGGAGGAGGGAAAAGGAACGACTGAGGAGGTAATGGAGGGGGAGGAGGAGGAGGAGGAGGAGGAGGAGGAGGAGGAGGAGGAGGAGGTAGGAGGAGGAGGAGGAGGAGGGGGAGGAGGGGAGGGGAGGAGGACAGGAGGCTTAGGAGGAGGAGAAGGATGAGAGGAGGAGGGGAGGGAGGGGAGGCTTAGGAGGAGGAGGAGCGCGCTTTTGACGATTAGGGATGTGGGAGGAGGGAGGGAGTTGGACGGGGGAGGGAGGGCCAGAGGAGGGGGTGGGGGAAGGGAGGACGAAAGAGGGAAGGGGGAGGGAGGGGGAGAGGGGGGAGGAGGGAGGAGGGAGAGGAGGGAGGAGGGGGGAGGAAGAATGGGGGGAAGGAAGGGGGGGAGAGGCGGGAGGAGGGAGGGGGGGGGAGGGAAAGCGGAGGGGGCTAGAGGCGACGGCCCAACACGCCCGAGGGGTCGGCGGCGTCCGGGCCCCACGAGTTCTCGATGAGCCAGTAACCCTTGCCCTGCGCGGTGGCGGGGGGTTCTGGGCAGCGCCCCCCGCGGCGGCCAGGACAGCTCGGCATCGACCCGGGAGACCGAATCGAATTTGCGTGCGTCGGATCGGGCCGCATCGGCACGGACCCATACACTCGGGTATAGGCCAGAAAAAAAAAATCCTTCAAAAACATAAGACTCTCCGTCGGCGAAAAGGAACATAACATCCAAGGATACCCTCCCCAGGATGCACAAGAACATCCAACAAACACAAAGAATACTACGGTACCCAGCCCGAAACGACCTCGATCTTATACATCGGTCAGGTTGTACATGCAACTTCCTGAAAGCATCAGGACGATGGTTCTTCTCGACTTTCGGCCGCTAGAGGCCGGCACCAGAGACCGACGACAAGATGCGAACGAGCAATATCGATCACATAGCGGTACCGACGGGAACTTTACCACGCGTGCGAAGGCGCACTGCATTGAGAGGAGTAGCAGGAAATGGGCCGAAACTTAAAGCGAGGACACAGAGGCCCCATCCCTATGGGCATCGACATCTGACTGGAACGTCAATCCCACCAGCCCTCTGGGCTTAGTTGGTATAACGCGTTTTGTCTTCTCTTTTCCACTGAAGCTCCTCCCCGTACTCCCCCCCTACCCCCAAGACAACCCCAAGACGGATCCAAGTGCCCTTCGAGCCCTCCACGGCGCCCTCCAAGATGCCAAAACCGTTCAACAGCCTATGGAAAATTATGGGCTTTGGAAGCCTCAATATGGCCCCAAGATGGCCCAAAAGAGGCCCAAGAGGGGCCAAGAAGGCCACGGCCCCCTATGGAAAATTATGGGCTTTGGAAGCCTCAATATGGCCCCAAGATGGCCCAAAAGAGGCCCAAGAGGGGCCCAAGAAGGCCGAAAACGGCCCCAAGATCGCCCAAAAGGCGCCCAAGAGCGTTCCGAGAGGACCCCAAGCTGCCGTTTGAGAGCCTCCGAGGGGGGGGGGGGGGGGGGGGGGGGCGAATTGTCCCTCCCCTCTCTTTTTGAGCCATGGTGCCCAAGACGGCCTCAAGAGGCCTCCCGGACCCCCCAAAGTGCCCCAAGAGGGCTCCAAGACTCTCCCAAAAGATCCCCAAGAGTGCCCCAAGAAGGCCTCAAGAGGACCCCAAGAGAGCCCCACGATGGCGCCAAAATGGCATTACGAATCTTCGAAAAACTTCTCACCACAACATATCCTCAAAGCTCGACTTCTCGTCCTCCTTGTCATCGTCCGTTCCTTCCTTGCGTCTTTCCTGCCGCCCCCCTGCCCTCTTCATCCTCCTCGCGCCGCGTTCCCACTGCTCCTCCTCCTCCTCCTCCTCCTCCTCCTCCTCCTCCTCCTCCTCCTCCTCCTCTTTTCCCTCCTCATTTTCTGTTTGTCCTCCTTTTCCTCCTCCTCCTCGTCCTCCTCCTCCTCCCCAAGAGGACCCCAAGAGGGCCCTAAGATGGATCCAAGTTTCGAAGCGGATCCAGCCTTGGCCAAAATAGCGCCCCAAGATAGCCAAGCATCGCTCAAGATAGTCTCCGACAGACGTCCAAAAGGCCTCAAGACAACCTCAAGATGGCCCAAGATAGCCGAACATGTTTCAATATTGCCTCCGACCGCCTCTCGCCGAGCATGGCTCAATATAGCCTCCAAGAGAGGCCCCAAGAAAGCTGGCAATCACTTATGGATGGGCTGGCGGGGATAGTTGTTTTTGGTCGCGGCCGCAAGCGAAGGCGCAGGCGGCGGGTCGGTAAGTCCGGGGCGCGGTCCTTACTAGTTTACAGCGAACAGCAAACTAGAGCGCGGGGTCAAACCTAAGCTGCCTGAGCCGCCGAGCTGCACTGCGGTGAGCTGGGGGCGCCGAGGCCGGCAGGTTGGAAGCGGTCCACCAACGCCGACAAACATCACATTGCCAGACCAAACTGAATCAGGCTGGTGGGGAAATGCAGGAATCGCAGGCCAGGGTGCCGATGCTAGTAGTTTCCACACATCACTTGCCACGAAAGTAATTAGCAGTGCCAGGGTAAGAAATCCAGGAACGGCTGACGGCAGTCTGCACGTGCGTAGCAGGATACCGAATCCAATCCAGGAGTGGCTTAGCGACCCGGGCAAAGCATAGCACCCGAAGGCCAGGAACGGCTGACGGCCATACATACGCGCGTAGGCCAACCCCGACTGAACCAGGCTGATACCATGCAGAACGGCCGGTGCAAAACGGCAGCGTGAACGCCAGGAGCCAGGAAAGGCTGACGGCCGTCTGCACGTGTGAAGCATGAAACCGAAACCAAGCCCGGGAACATGACACAGCGGCCAGGACATAGCATAGCGCCCGATGTCCAGATACGGCTGACGGCCGCACATACGTGTTTAACCGGACCAACACCAGGAGCAGGAGCTATGGCGTCCAGAAACCACAGCGTGCAGCCTTGTCGCCGCGACGGCGCCAGAGGCGGAAGCAACCCAGAGCGCGCCGAGGTAGACCGATGGGTATGCGCGTCGCCATCGTTTTTTGGGGGTCCCAGGGACCTCGGCGAATCGATCGGCCGCTCCTACTCCTCAGCTTCGGCATCCTCCTCACAGCTCCTCAACTCCTCCTCCTCCTCCTCGCTGTCCTTTTCCTCGCCGCCCTCATTCTGGGAGGGCATATGGGGGGACGGGGAACACGACGGGTGGCCACATGACGGGAACGGCTCGATCACCGAGCAGCGTGGGCGAGGCGAAACGCACGAAGGGAGGGAAAAAGGACGAATAGGAGGAGAGGGCGGAAGGGGGGCGCGGGAGTGCAAGAGTGCGATTACGAAAGGGAATTGGGATCGGAAGCGGGATCGATCGACGGACGATTTTGATGGGGAGCCCGCGACCGAGTCCGTTCCAGAGTTCTTGCGCGCGCTCCGCGCGCCCAGCGGGCAATGGCGCGGAACGGGAAGGGCGAGGCGTTGGGGGGGAGGGGGAGAGGGGAGAGGAGAGGAGTCGGAGAGGAGGCGTCTTCCATCTCATCCTCTCACCCCTCCCCGCCTGCCATTCGAACGCGCGCCCCTCTACGCCTGGCGACAACGAACAACGGATTAACCCAGACGATCGACGATTGCACGATTGCGCATTGCACGTGTTAGTGCTGGTCGAGCGCTCTGCCGCCCGAGCAACTGCTGCGCAGATGTCCCCCACACAGATAGCGAAGTGAAACTACGCAGTACACTTAGTAATTATGTCAGGGCACCGCTCAATCTCCTCGCGATCGGGCGCGTCGCCAGGCTGCCTGGCCCTCTTACCCATCACCCTTCGGCGCACGGATTGCTGCTGGAGCCGGGGCGGGAAGGAGAGCTGCTCAGCATGCGCAAAATGCGCCATGAGAGACGATGGGCCAGGCTGCCGATTGCACGCCGGCGACCGCTGCGGCTTGGCGAGAGCGAGTCTCGCCCACATGTATAAGAGGCCAAGGACCTCAAGGCACAGGGCCATGCCGTTGCCGATTTGGTGCAAGATGGCGCTCCGCTTGCGCTCGGGCAGGCCGAAATCGGCCCTCTCGAAGTTGAAGCTGCACTCCAGGCCGAAATAGCGCAGCGACGGGTAGATCGGGTAGTTGTGGACCGTCAGCAGCTCGGGCCAAGTCAGCCATCTGCCCTGCGAGGGCGAGTAGAACAGATCACAGTGCTTAGTGATCGTCTGCGTGCTCTTCTTGAAGTTATTGTGCGACGGATGCTTCGCATAGTGCTGGCCCAGTGCGTAGATCCCGTGCGGGTCGATCGCCTTGTAACCCTCCATGTTGGCTAACTCCCAGTCCTGGAGGAGAAGCGCCCAGTCATGCACAGGAAGCCTCATCATGGCGGCCCCCAGTGCGGCCGCACCCTTGGCGCCCGTCCGCGGCTCGCACCAGGCCTTCTCGGCCGCCGCGTGCGCGGACCCAGGCCCTTCCTGGAAGTAGTGGGTCCAGTCGATCAAGCACTCCCTCTTGGCCAGCTCACAGAAGTCGGCGAACGCGCTACCCAGGGGCATGGACTCCAATGCCGATGCCACGACGTGGCGCTTGTGCCACATGATGGTCAGCCTGCGCTCTCGCTCGTACGGCTGGCCGAACTGACTAGGGTACAAGACGCAGCTCATGCGCTCGGTGACCACGTAGACGTCGCCCAACTCGTCCACGAGAAGCTGGAAGGGGAAGCCGTTGACGTTCTCGTGGTAAATGATGGATTCCTGTATTGCTGCCGACGGACCGTAAGTATGCCAGCGCGCGCTCGAGCGTGTGTTCGGTCCATTGGTTGGCAGCCTGGAAATCCCGCGCTTCGGGAAGATGGCGCGGCCGCTGTCGGCCCGCGCCAGACGAGGCTGCCTGTCCAGAGGACATAGTAGCCCGAGCGCCAAAATGCTCGAGCCTAAATGGTACGGACGTGGAGACGTCGGAAACCCCCCAACGAACCACCCCTGGTCCCTGGTCGCATTGAAGCCGGAGAGGGGGAGGGCGGGCGGGCGGGGTTCCCCAGGGCCTTGCAAGCAAGACTCCGCAGATCACCTGAGACGGCCCGAGACATGCGGCATACAGCATACAGGATGGGGCCACGTAGGCCCCCAAGAGCGCGCGTCGCGGCCCGGGCCCGAGAGACCCGAGAGATATCACGATATGTCGACCACGCGACCCCCAACAAGCGACCCCGGAGGAGGATGGGAGGGAGGAGGAGGAGGAGGAGGAGGAGGGGGGGAGAGGAAGAGGAGAGGAAGGAAATGCTGGCACACACGCGCACACACTCACACACACACACACACCAACCACACGATCCACCTCCCGAAGGCCCGAGTGTACCCGAGCTCTCTGTGGATGCAAGACCCAGGTGCAGAGCGCGGGGCGTGGGTCGCAGCGAAATGAGATCGGGAACAGGACGCACGGACGCAGGTCAGGCGTAATCTTGGCGCACAGGGTGGGGGGGGGAAGGGGAAGACATGGCACCGGGGAGGGCTAGAATAACGGACATATGCCCGAGTAACGGGGAGGCCAGCGGAGTCTTGCGGAATCGACCCGCTGCAAGCTCTCGCATGTCTCCATGATGGGGACACTATTAAGATACTGATGCCGCATACTGCCAAGACTCACAAGATCTCGGAGGCCATACATGGGGCAAGCAGCGATTCTCACTGAGACCACACAGGGTGGCCTCAGCGATTCTCGCTGAGGCAACCCAGGGTGGTCTTCAGCGAGCGTCGCTGAGGCCAACCAGGCGATGTCCTCAGCGAGTCTCGCTGAGGGCACCGCAGAGGGTCCTCAGCGAGTCTCGCTGAGGCCACCCAGGGTGGTTCTCAGCGAGACTCGCTGAGGCCACCCAGGGGGTCCTCAGCGAGACTCGCTGAGGCCACCCAGGGGGTCCTCAGCGAGTCTCGCTGAGGTATTCCAGGGTGGTCCTCAGCGAGTCTCGCTGAAGCCACCCGGGAGGTCCTCAGCGACTCTCATTGAGGCCATCCAAGGGGTGGTCCTCAGCGAGTCTCGCTGAGGCCACCCAGCGGTGCCTCAGCGAGTCTCGCTGCGGCAACCCTGGGGGGCCTCAGCGAGGCCCGCTGAGGCCAACCAAGGGGGGTCCTCAGCGAGTCTCGCTGGGGTCATCCAGAGGGGTGCCTCAGCGAGTCTCGCTGCGGCAACCCTGGAGGACCTCAGCGAGGCCCGCTGAGGCCAACCAGGGGGGGTCCTCAGCGAGTCTCGCTGAGGCCACCCAGAGGGGCTCAGATTCTCAGCATGGAAAGGCAATACCAAACAAGGGTTGGGCAAGAAAAGAGCTACGCATGCAGATTTCTCAATGGGAATGGTTGCCTATTGTCTTACAAGGGGATACACTACTGCGGAAAAGCTTCAAAGCACCCATGCTGGGCACAGGGGGGCTTCGACACATGTCAAGTGAGACCGCCATTGCCTGCGTCAAAGCCACACAATGGAGAGCGACACAAGCAGGAGTAAACACTATCGCCATCAACTGCGACTGCACCAACGCCTTCGCGAGCACTAAACGCAACCTCCTGCTGGCATCGGTATTCGCGACATCAAAGGAGGAGGACCTACCATTCCCAATCGAGACGATCGACTACACGTCGATGACTATAGGATGCGACGACGACTGGCTGCACCACAGGGAGCGCAGATGGGATTCACCCTGCGCCGACGGCAATTAAATGATACTTACAACCTACGCGTGGGGCAATGGCACCAAGAAGAGAGGAAGAGGGAGGAGATGCAGACAGCGCATGATACGACGGAACCTGTTACAGACCAGGTGCGCGATCTCTCGGCCAACGCGTTCATGGACGACGTCACCAAGATCCACGCAGTGGTTTCGCCTGGCCCACACCCGCAGGCGACTGGAGTTAGCGAGGGAACCTCGGAGCACCAGTCAGCTTTTGGCGGAAGCGAGGATAGGTCGGCTCGTCGGGAAGCACCAACTGGGCGGGGAGGTGGGCCACTGTCCCAGGCAAAGAAGGACAGCGGAGCAGATCAACGCTACACGGGAGCGCTTGAAGCGCAACCTGGCGAGGGGGTGATGGAGCCCGAACCCTGCCAAAACTAACCATCTGGTTTCCCTTCGAGGCCCAGGGCGAGACGGGATCACTCGACAGCTGCAAAGGGAAAGTGAGCTCCGGAGCACGCCGATGTTGGCGATGCGAGTACTGGGTCCATACCTACCAGGAGATCAAGGCTACGCGAGGCTGGATCATGAGGAAATGCGAGGGCGCGCAGATAGCTCACAGACAATGCGGTTGCTTCTGGACTTCAGATACCACCGGCAAAATAAAGAGCGATCCGTTCCAGGCGTTTGTATCAGGAGCAGGCCTAAGTGGGCTGATGACACTGGTACTCGAGGAACTCCGCCGCGGAGCACTAGACAGTACTGTGGCAATGGTATTGGGACGAATGGCAAGAGGCAGGATGAGTTGGACTCAAGAGGATGGCACGACCAAGTGCTACGCCAGCAAAAGGGTGTTCAACTGGTGGAGGATACCGCGTTGCGCAACCGCGCTGAGGATACGCAGGCGACGATGGCATAGGCAATGGGTGGAACGTCCAAAGGATTTTGGCAGCGCGTTCGCAAAAGTATTCGGATTGTCGAAATTGGACCGCCTCTGCGAAGTCAGGAAATTGGAACATGGGAGAGCATGTGAGACGTCTGCACCTTTGGCAAAGCTGGTGGTCAAGGATTTCCAGGCACTGGCGGAGGTCAGCGAGGACGCGGCAAGCTGGTGCCCGCAGAGGCAGCCAGACATTTCAATATTTCAGAAGGAACGAGGGGCAGTGAAGCGCGGACAGGGACGGACCCCAGCACTCTTCGACATGCATGGCCTACTTGGGATACCAAATTACAAGAAATATGAATGGGAGAAGAGCTGTCCGCTCAGTGTCGGTGCGACTGGGAGGCGGGGGCAGAGGGGCAGGCGCGTGGGGTGCGATTCACTGCGGCGGCAGCGCTTGCAGCGCACAGGAGAGCGGCGCGCAACTGTCCTCCACTGATCCCCAGGCTAGTGGTAACAAATCAACGCGCATGGCGCCTGAGCTCATACGCGACAAAAAAATGCGACCGACCGTGTCATGAGGGCAGCGGAGAACCACGGGATTCGCTACAGAAACAAAAAATGTTGGAATCAACCCGTCCAAGAGCCTCCTTCCCTATGCTACGCCCTCTGTGGCTCTCAGGCTCCATCATTGGGGGATTGTCAGATGCGCGTGCGCTGCAACTGTCCAGGCCCGCACTGCGTCTTGACCCCTAAAGCTGGAGACTGCACCACGGCGACTGCCCCCGCCCACGATGGGGGGCGGGCGCGGAGATGGAAGGAGGAGGACGAAGAAGAAGAAGGAGGGGGAGGGAGAAAGCGGCAAAGGCAAAGGCAAGGACCAGCGGGCAACATCAGGGGCCAACGCCATGGCGGCAGGAAGCCCGGCCGCGGCCGCGGCCGCGGCCGCGGCTGCGGGGGAAGGAGAGGAGGCCGCAGATCCCCCCCCCCCGCCAGCGGCTACGAGCAGAGGAAGGCTACGAGGAGACCGATCTCAGAGGATGCAGCAACGGACTCCAGCGCTCGGCCCCCTGAGCAGAAGTGAGGGAGGGGAACCACATGACCACGGACTTATATCTCATACCGATCAGCAATTGGGCGTTTCGGAAGTCGACGGCAGCGGGGCGCACCTACGGAAACCGGGCCAGGGAGAGAGGCAAGGAGCGCATGATGGGGCCGCCAAGCATCCCCACGGGGATGGCGCCCATGGAGAGCGCCCAGGGGATAGTGTCGGAATGGCAGAAAGAAGATCCGACAACAGTGGCGGCTTCGATGGATCGGGCGATGGTCGCGCCGAGCGACTTCCCGAAGACGGTGGACGGCAACAACGAGCACAGCCAGGCCATGGTCACAGAGACGACCAAGACGTGCAAGGCCAGCGAGAGCTACAAGGCCCGCAACAGCAATAACAGAAACCCAAACGAGGACGAGCAGCAGTTCTGGGAGGAAGGCTCAGTCAAGATCCAGATCGGAATCAACAAGACCCCCCACTTCAGGGCAGTGCTCCCGATAGACACGAAGGAAGAGACCATGGCGAAGCTGGACCAGTTCTCGGGCCGCAACCTGAGGGTGGCAATGGGGATGCTGTTAGTCTTCGCGGGAAGCAAGGAGTCTCAGTCGGCGGAACCCAAGTCGGAACTGGACAGGATGGTGGAACGGGAACTTCAGCGCCGGCGCCGCTGAGAGATGAGGGAGTAGCTGCCTTGGCGAGGTGATGTCGGAGTGCAAAAACCCCAGGGCAGAGTGCAAGACCGCGAATGTCGTGGACGAGCACCTTCATTGCCCCTCCGGCGGCGTCTGCATCGAGTTCTGAGAGCGTCGCCCTCGGGAAGCCCACCCCAGGGCAGTCGGGCATCGCAGGAGTGCCCAACAGCGGACATGCGAAGCGGAAGCGACATCTTCAAATAATGAAAGGATAGCGGAATCTATCAGCATAGACGTTGAACGCCTGACCAAGCTTAGACGTTTTGCCCCTGATGGTGGGATATACGAATTGGCCCTAAAGTTTCAAGCAGAACGGGAAGCGGCGATGCAGAGAAACGCTTTGGGAAGAAACCTCCCTGGCAGCAACCAGTCCTCCCGTCCTAGTCAGTGGCCGACATCTCCTGCGATGTCGACACGACATGCACCTACATCCCCTACTCCACTACAGCTACGGAGAGACGGTGGGCGGGGGATTCTGCACTGCACAGAGCGCGCACAGAGTGGAGATGGGCCATGGACAACGGGGGGGAAGAGTGGGACCAGAATACAAAGTACTGCGTGATATTCGGGACAAGTGGGCACTACACTTCAATCTCCATCCATCACGTTCGACCCCCACAGCTAGTCTGGCTCAACGACGGCCCAGGCGCGCAAACGTTGCGCACTAGCAGGGAAATCTCGATGTGCAAGACGCTGGAGGCTGTCCATGGCATTCCCGGGCAGCGGCCAGCTATGGCCCTGCGGCCGCTGCCACAAGGGGTTCGGGTACTACAAGATGGTCGAGAGCCACTGGGAGCACGCCAAGAACGCGCCTGGACACGAAAAAACCAAGGAGGCAAGGGAAGTCCATGCAAGAGGGCGCGCATTGACTGAGAGCTGGAGCTCAGGCAGGAGGAGTGGACAGAGCGGAGCGACGAGGATAATATAAAACATGGAAGAAGGCAGTACATTACGAGGCGGCAAATACGCCGAGAACAAAAAAGGAGAACAAAGGGAACCGCGTGGGCAGCCCAGCCCCTGGGGCAGATCCAGGCGGCGAAGGCGCTCATTGAAGTCCAGGAAAGACCTAAGTAAAAGTCTCGCAATCAGAGGAACAAGATGGTCATCGACATGTCCAAGGAGATGTTCAAGGCACTGCTGGAGGGCATCAAAATGAATGGGGGCATCTTCGCAGCCTTCAACAAAGCAGGAGAAGGTATGGCAGATGCCTTAAGATGTGGTGTTGAATGCGGCATCCTGCTGACCAAGTACATAGCCATGGGCGTCAAGGACGAAGAAGCGCTGAATGAAGCCAAGAAGGAACACGAGGAACAAGATCCCCACCCGATCTTCTTGTCAGGCCAGCCTCTCGACGTTGTCTGTTCGCAGATCACTCTCCAGCCAAGACGCAGCTGCTCGACGCGTCCGAAAGGGACGCCTCGCCAGAGAGAAAATCCAGCGACCTCAAAGCATCTAACTCCAAAAGATTCTCCTGGCCGTCAGGCCGTCATTCGCATCAAGGCACGGTGCACTGAACAGAGCCTAGACTCACGGTACGCCTTTGCAAGCAAACTGGACAATTTTGGCGGGTATGGTTCAGCGATCTTTGTCCAGAAGGCGCCAGACGGCGCCTTGCCCTCGAGGGCTTTGTGCGGCGCCAGCGAGAAAGAGCAACAGCCACGGCCACTGCACTTACAGCTACACAGGGCGTCTAGGTTCACGTGCACATACATGACTCTGGTACGTTTTCTCCATTGCGTGCCAAAAGCACAGAAGTCAAAGTCGATCACCTTCGCGTTGGTCTGCTTGGCGGCATGTACCGCCCACTTGGTTTGCCACACCCACGAGGTAGCTGGGTTCTCGATTGCCGCTGGGACTCCACGCAGGGCGCATTCCAGAAAGAAGCTGAAGGAGAAGCACGCGAGCCTGTTCCCTAGCATCACTTTGAGCGAGTCGCCTGACGAGAGGCCAGGGAGTCCCAGCAAGTGTTGTCCATCACGCAAGGCCGGGGGCCCGTTGGGCCTGTTTACGCGTGATCCACCGCCCTTTACTTTACTGTGAAAATTGCCAACCTTTTCCTCCGGAGCCCGGGGTCCCCCCCCCCCCCTCCGAAAATCCCCCCCCCCCTGCTGGAACCCCTCCCCCACCGCCCCCCTTCCCCCGGCAAAACCCCCCCCCCTCCCCTAACCCCCTTCCCCCCCCCCCCTCCCGATCCCGTGAAAAACGGGGGGGGTCACTACCGGTTCGAAACCCCTCCCCCCCCCCCCCCCCCCCTCCGGATCCGGGAAACCGCGGGGGGGGTCACTACCGGTTCGAACCCCCCCCCCCCCCCCCCCCCCACCCCCTACTCGCGCCAGCAAACGACTCCCGGTCCCCACCACCGTCCGCATCACATCCCCCACTGGTGTTCCCAGCACCACTGTCCTCACCACCGCTGTCCCCACTGGTTCCACCACCGCCCCTACTGTCCCCACCAGTGGCCCCACCACTGTCGCACTGTCCCCGCTGTCCCCAGAACTGTTCCCACCACGGTTCCACTCTCCCCACTGTCTCCACGGCCCCAACCACTGCCCGACTATCCCCACTGTCCCCACTGTCCCACTGACTCCTCCGCTGTCCCACTGAGCTGTCCCACTGTTCCCACCACTGTCCCCACTGTCCCCACCACTGTCCCCACTGTACCTCTGTCCCATTGTCCCACCGCCGTCCTCGCCACCGCCTTCACCACTGTCCCCACCACCATTGTACCCTCCACTGTCCCACTGTTTCCACCTCATTCCCATTGTCCCCACACCACTGTCCCCACCACCACCGTCACCACCACTGTCCACTGTCCCCCCCTGTTCCCACCATTGTCCCCACCACTGTCCCCACCACTACCGTCCCCACCACTGTCCCACTGTCCCACTGTCCCCACCACTGTCCCGCTATCCCCTCACCACTGTCCCCACCAACACAGTCCCCACCACTGTCCGCACCCCCACTCGGTTTTCGAGGGGGGGGGGGGGGTTCGAACCGGTAGTGACCCCCCCCGGTTTTCCGGATCCGGAGGGGGGGGGGGGGGGGGGGGGGGGGGTTCGAACCGGTAGTGACCCCCCCCCTTTTCATGATGAGCAGGGGGGGGGGGGGGAGGGGTTCGAACCGGTAGTGACCCCCCCGGTTTTCCGGAGGGGGGGGGGGGGGGGGGGGGGTTCGAACCGGTAGTGACCCCCCCCGGTTTTCCGCCAGCAGCGGTAGAACACGCTCTTTCACATGTCCAAGGAGATGTTCAAGGCACTGCTGGAGGGCATCAAAATGAATGGGGGCATCTTCGCAGCCTTCAACAAAGCAGGAGAAGGTATGGCAGATGCCTTAAGATGTGGTGTTGAATGCGGCATCCTGCTGACCAAGTACATAGCCATGGGCGTCAAGGACGAAGAAGCGCTGAATGAAGCCAAGAAGGAACACGAGGAACAAGATCCCCACCCGATCTTCTTGTCAGGCCAGCCTCTCGACGTTGTCTGTTCGCAGATCACTCTCCAGCCAAGACGCAGCTGCTCGACGCGTCCGAAAGGGACGCCTCGCCAGAGAGAAAATCCAGCGACCTCAAAGCATCTAACTCCAAAAGATTCTCCTGGCCGTCAGGCCGTCATTCGCATCAAGGCACGGTGCACTGAACAGAGCCTAGACTCACGGTACGCCTTTGCAAGCAAACTGGACAATTTTGGCGGGTATGGTTCAGCGATCTTTGTCCAGAAGGCGCCAGACGGCGCCTTGCCCTCGAGGGCTTTGTGCGGCGCCAGCGAGAAAGAGCAACAGCCACGGCCACTGCACTTACAGCTACACAGGGCGTCTAGGTTCACGTGCACATACATGACTCTGGTACGTTTTCTCCATTGCGCGCCAAAAGCACAGAAGTCAAAGTCGATCACCTTCACGTTGGTCTGCTTGGCGGCATGTACCGCCCACTTGGTTTGCCACACCCACGAGGTAGCTGGGTTCTCGATTGCCGCTGGGACTCCACGCAGGGCGCACTCCAGAAAGAAGCTGAAGGAGAAGCACGCGAGCCTGTTCCCTAGCATCACTTTGAGCGAGTCGCCTGACGAGAGGCCAGGGAGTCCCAGCAAGTGTTGTCCATCACGCAAGGCCGGGGGCCCGTTGGGCCTGTTCCGAGCCATGGACCAGGAACTGCAGGGCATACCCAGCCAGACACCCTGAAGCAGCTGCCCTCGAAGCCAGCCTCGAACGACACGTTGCACGCCTCGCCTGGAGAGGTCGGCCAGGCCGGGCTCGTGCTCCATGTCCAGCTCGAAAACACGTGGGGCCAGCCGAGAGGCCTGGCCTTGTCGCATGGCACGCGACCAGCTCCCAGAGCCACTGAAGATCTCCAGGTACACCTTCGACTTGGCGGTGTGGGCCCACGAGCTCAGATTCTGCATAGGGTGCTGCCAATAGTCACGGCGCAGCCGAGGGCCTGAGCTTGCTGCACTGGTCGTAGACGCTGGAGCTGCTCTTGGACACGGCCTCCCTTTGCATAGCGCTTGAGACTCCGATCGGACTCCCACCGTCCCCTTTTCTTGATGTCCCCGAACTCCCGAGCGTTGGTCAGCATCTCGTGGCTGGCACCGCCATGGCGTAGCTGGTACAGCACCGGGGGGCCCAGGGCCTCCAGGTCCAGGGCGGCGGACGCGAGGCTGAACGCTCGGGTCCATGACTTCATGCTCAACGCGAACAGTGGCTGCTCCGGGTGTCGGCCCAGCACCAGTCGGTCCAACACCTGCTCCATCCAACCGAACTCGGGGTTGTCCAGCAGCAGGCTGATGTCGTAATCCTTTGTCTTCGACCTCGCCTCGAGCTCGGCCGGGAACAGGAGGATGGAGTACTTGCTCAGGTGCCGGGGCCCGCACTTCACCGGCCGCGCGACCGAGATCACGCGCAGGGACAGCAGCTCGGATGGGCGCAGGTAGAGGATGAAGGCCAGCACGGACGCCGTCGCCGCCGCCTCGCACCCGTTCGTCACCATCCAGTCCGCCATCCACGCCACCACCGGCCAAGGCAAGGGCAGACGAGCTCGGGGGGGTGCCATGGACTTCCAACCCTTCAGTGCCCGCTGCACGCGCGGCATGTTGATCAACTTTGGCAGCAGGTCCAACCGGAAGTGGGTCGCGGCAGCCGCCAGCTTCGACCCGTCCGGCGAGTCGTGGCCCTCGAAGTACAACTCGTTGAAGTGCTCCAGGAGCGTCTCCTCCAGCTCTGGGGTGGTGGACACTGGAAGCCTCGCAGCCGCGGCCCAGGTCAGGAAACGGTGGTATCGGGCCTGGTAGTCCAGTGTCGTCCTGTTGCCCACCGCCTTCTGCTCCAGGAACGACCGCTGTCCGGGCCCCCGCCAGTGGGCGCCTTCTGGATGCCTGGCCCGCCGCCGCTTCGCTCGGGCGGTCCGCTCCAGTGGCTCCGCTGTCAGGTCCAGCCCCAGTGTCGAAGCCGCCGCCGAGGAAGAGGTCCGCCCCGTCGGGGTCCCAGCTCGCCTCTTGCTCGAGGCCAGGCGGGGGCCCGAAGGTAGGCTGCCTCGCGCCAGGAGGCCGCCTGACGTCGGAGTCGGCGCCGTGGCTACCACCACCGACGCTGGGGCAGCAGGTATCTGTTGCCGACGAAGCATAGCCCACGCCAGGCAGGTTCCTGGAGGCGCGGTCCGCGGAGTTCCGCTCGGAAGGTACCCAGCGCCAAAAGAAGGCAGTGCCGCTAGCCAGCGAAAGGGCCGCCAGCTGTCGGCAGATGCGCCCCATCTCTGGGCGCGAAGACCGCCCCTTGGTGGCAGCCAGGATCGTTCCCAGACAATCGCCCAAGCACAGATGGCACCGGTTGAAGGATGAGAGACGCCGAAGGATATGCCGAACAGCCACCACCATCCCGCGACCTTCGAGAACGACTTGAGGCTCCGAACGACACCATCTGCGCGACACGACCGGGTACCACCCCTCCGCCCAGACGCCCTCAGGGATCTCCGGGAACTCCTCATTCTCCACCTGGGTCACCTCCTCCACCTCGAACGCGGAGCCTGACACAACGAACTCCTCATCCTCCTCCAAGTCCGTGATCACCTCCTGGAAGCCCCCTGGGTCCTCGAAGGTTGCGATCGACTCGGGCACGAAGGGGTCTCCAGGGCTCTGAGCCTTCAGGGCGAGGGACCGATGTGAGACGCCGCCCTCCTGAGTCTTGCTGAATCTCCACCTCTCGTTGTACCGTGATAACTCCAGCGCAACAGCTGATGACGATGTTTTCTGAGTGACCCCCACGCCCCACCACGATGCGTCGACCATCGTGAGCCTGCTGTCAAACGCGGCTCCCGCGTCTCGGAAGCAGAACACGACCAGACTGGCGCACCAGCGGAGCTCGCGCAGGCAAGAGGGCCACAGCCGAGCAGTTCGCCCACCATACTGGGCAGAAAAAGCGTACAGCGAGTTGAGACAGGACAGAAGCTCGCGCCGGATCAGCGCCCTCGATGTAAAGTGTGAGACCACACGTGAGACCGTCTTGCCCGAAGCGAAGCCCTTCCGGCACAGCTCCAGGCAGGCCAGCCGTAGCTTCCACCGCAGCGCCGGGTTCAGCCCGATGATCGGGAACTTCTCGTCGAACTGCCAGCCCAGCGCGGCCGCGCCGAGACTGCACTCGACCCCGTGGGTGGGTAGGCCAGCCGCGCGGAGCTTAGAGTCGACCGCAGCGGCAGCCGCAGACGCCACCGACGGGTCGGTCGAGAGGCTCAGCGCGTTGTCCACGTACTCGGTGTGGATCACGTCGCTGGTCACGCCGGGCACAGGCCGCCTATCTACGAAGCGGTTGGCCACGGTCAGCTGGGGCACCTGCAGCGCGGTCGCCTCCAGCATCGTCTGGCAGATCCAGAGACTGAAGGAGCAACCCATCGGCGGGCACCGGAAGCAGGGGTAGACCACGTCCGTCCCGCTGAGAGGGCGCCCGTCCGAGGTGCGGTCAAGCCCCAGCAGGCCCGCGCGGCAGCTCGGCAGCGCGAAGTACCGTCGGAACTCCGGCGGCAGCAGCATCGTGTAGAAGGCGTCGGCCAGGTCCACCTCGGCCACGGCGATGGGCTTCCCGCTGTCCACGTGGAGGCCAGCGAAGCTCGCGCCAGACGCGAGGGCCACCTTGTCCGGGGCCCGGAAGTGCAGGGACGCGTGCCTGCCGTCCAGGATGAGCCGCAGCTTCCCCGACTTCTTGTATACGAAGAACACACCCACGCTGCACGCCTTGTCACTGTAGTAGTCGATGAGGTTCCGGCGCTCCAGGATCCGCAGCAGCTGGATGTACAGCTTGGGGTTCCTGAGCGCCGGGTCGATGTAGAGCTTCCGAGGACCGTCGGACTCGATCCGAGCCCGACCCTCGGACTGGGACAGCATCATATCATGAAGCCGTTGAACTATCTTGCGGCCAGCTCCTCCTCCCAGCGTGTCCAGCGCCACCGGCGTGAAACCCTCATCTGGGAGCGAGAGGCTGTTGATGTTATCAAAGCTGAACGGAGCGACCGTGGCACTCTCGCCGGCGTAGTCGCTGAGAACTCGAAGCACCTCAAGGGCTCCTGAGCCAGTCAATCCCTCCGGGGGCTTACCGAGCCGTCGGACAGCATCTCGAACGTTGTCTAAGGCCCGCTGCTGACCCGCAGAGACAGGCTGCGAGTGGTCGCCGTGGCGACAGGGCTGGCCGACGTACAGCTCGTTGAGAGTATTCACTACCTCACTCACCATGGCATCGGCATGACCCCGACGAAGACCACGACGGGCCACAGAACGTGTACAAGCGAAGCTGTTCGCCTCTGAACGGGCCTGACGCTGTTGATCAGGACGTGGCAGTGGAAATAGATCACGTTGGCGCCCACAAGGCATGCCCTTGAAGTGCTCGTCACCAGCGAATGGCGGGCCACCACCGCTGGGCCCCCCTCCAGAAACGCGCGGACCGCCGGGGGGAAGCGGCCCGCGTGGTAGTACGCCCGTCATTTTCGCAAGGCCCGCTGCTCCTCGCGGGCCTTGCGTACTTGCTTCAACACCGAAGCGTCCCTCTCCACCTCCTTCGCCACGTGCTCCAAGAGCAAGGGACAGATCATGCTCTCCCCGTGGTCTCGGCTGAGACCGGTGAAGACAGCGCTCTCGTCGATGAAACCGAAACTCAGCAAGCTGTGACTGCCGTTCCCCCGACCACGACCCTTCTTCCCAGTCTTCTTGTTCTCGCCGGCCTCGCCGCCGTCCCCGACGCCGTGGCCACCGTGGTGGGGGTCCCGGTCCATCACGTAGACGTACTCGTACATCTGACACTTCCGAAGGATCTGCTCGGCGCCCGCGATGTTCGGCAGGTCGAGGCCGTCCCAGCACGCCATCGTGTAGATCGCGCGCATCCCGGCCTCGTAGTCATTCACGCCGTAGTCGTCGGCCGCCAGCCCGAGGGTCGCCTTCCAGAACCTGAAGTGGTCCAGCGGCCCTCCCTGCCGACGGTCGATGAACTTGCAGCACCACAAGCAAGTCCGCGGACCAGGGATGTGCCAGTCCACGAAGGCCTCCTCGGTGAAGCTGGCGACGGCGTCGCGCCACTGCCGCAGCAGCCTCCCGCCTGGGACCGCAGGGTTCGGCAGGATCCCCATCAGACGGGCGTCCGACGCGGCCTCTCGCCCAGCATACTCCTGGGCCGATCCTGAGATCGAGCGGATCGTCACCCAGGAGCCGTCGGCCAGCGGCATGAGCCCGACGGACCCTCGCAGCACTGAGCCAGCGGGCGGGGCCACGGCGGTCCCGCGCGCGCCCGCCGTCGTCGACTCGACCAGGACCCACATGGCGGCGGCGGCCACGCCTGCCCCCGCAGGAGCGGCAGCTCCGCCAGCAGCACCTCCGCCAGCTCCGCCCGCTCCTCCGACGGCAGCACCAGGTACCCCTCCAGCGGCGACCAGAGCAGCAGCCTGCGCCCCTGGGGCCACCACCGCCGCCACATCACCTGCCTCCGCCGGGGCGGCAGGGCCGCCCTGACCGAAGGTCAGTGGGATGAGGAAAGGCCCCGCCGGCGCTCCCAATCCAAGACGATGGTGGTCGGCCGCCAGCGCCGCCCTGCAGTAGTCCACGGCCGCCTGGTCGATCTGCTGCTGCTCTTGCAGCGTCAAGTCCCGCCTGAAGCGGTGTGAGTTCGCACCTCGGATCCCTGGCGGGAAGGTCGCCCGCGTGCCGGCGTAACGCACGGCAATGATGTCGCTGCCGTCGCACGCGTAGTCCTCCTCGTAGATGTCGGTGTCCACGGTGCAGATCAGCACAACGTACGGTGACCCGACCTCAGCCGGAACTCTCGCCCGACGCCCCAAGATCAGCCGCTGGTGCCACAATGGCTCGCCGTCGTAGCGAACCCAAGCCCATTGCTGCATCTCCGGCGCTGCCGCCACTGCTGGGGCCACGATCGCCGCCGCCATCATGACGACGCTTGCAGGTCAGCCACGCGCCGCCCCACCAGACGTACACGTACCAGCCAATGAGGCCCAGGAACAGCAGCTCGTTCACCAGCACGACCAGCCAGAAGGAGGACGCCGCGATGTCGGCCCCAGCCTCCTGCTCTGCCGGCGGCGCCGGGTTGGCAGGCGCTGGCCGTCCTCCCGGGCACGCCGGGCAGCCGGGGCACGGCGGGCAGGCCGCACACCCAGGGAACGCCGGACACGCCGGGATCGTGATCGAAGGGCAGCGCTGCAAATTGCCGCCCCAGAGATATGCAAGAGCCCCCTGCCACGCGTATTGGGCTGCGGGCCAGAGGAAATCCATTCGCACTGCCTGGATGCGAATTCTTGAGCCCAAAAACCCACGGAAGCGATTAGCATCGACGGCCTGACCTCTAGACCGATGGGGAAAGACATGCACGCAAAGGATAGAAGGAGCTGTACGAGATGGGCGACTACAAGACGGCAAAGCACATTGGGGATAAACAGACAACGTACCTCAAGGCGCTGGATTTCGCGGACAACTGGAGCGACAACATGCAGCTGTTCAACGCGTGCAGGAGGAACACAAGATGGGACAAAACAAAGGACATCGCCTGCTCGCGCGGACGTGTCTTCCCAAACAAGGTGTGGCGGCAAGGCCCAAACCCCAATACAACGGGGAACCAGTGGAAATTCTGATGCAAAATTGACTGGATGCAGCTGGTGACGGCGCCGGGTAACCATCCAGAAAACAAGCTCCTGAAAAAGTGGGTGGGCAAAATGAAGGACGACGTCGGCAAAAACAACGCGTAGAGTCCCGACATCAGGTGCAACGATGTTCCACCAGTACAAGAGGGGGCCTGCAATGGTGGTGGAGCTCAAGGTAGGAGAAAAGTGGGAAACGTTCGTAGCGGACAGGCTGCCGCAGAAGCTAGACGACGCCATCAAGGAGCACCATTACAAGTTCTACGACGCCGCCCGGAAGATGAGCCCAGAGGAGCTGCTCGAACTGATCCCAATGTCCTTCCCGATGACACACAAGGTCGAGGGCTGCGCGCTTATCGCAAGGTGCCCCGTGGACGCGTGGAAAGGAGCTGGGAGGAAAGCCTTCACTACGCAAAGCTGGCGCGAGTTGGCGCTGAAGATATCGAAGAACGACGAGGAGAACCTTTACAGCGTCCTGAGGGTTGCTTTGGAGGAGATGGCGAACGAAAACACACTCGACCCAGATGTGAAAAGGCTCAAAGAGCGTCAGCAGCTACGAGGCAGCACGAAGACTCTGCTGGATGGCACCGAGATCTTCAAAAAGTACGCCAAGTCGGAGGGGGCGGCCAGCTCCAGCGGCCGCAAGTGAGAGATCCCTCTGGAAACGCCGAGAGGTGCATTAACGAGGATCTCTCGGAGTGCGACTTTAGGCAGGCAGGACGGGCAGACTCAGTGGGACAATCACCAGCGGGGACATTTCGGCGTGAGGACCCTCAAGAGAGCGTTCGCACAAACAACGTCTTGGAAAATGATTTTTTCGAGCGCCGACGGTACTCAATTGCAGGGAGTGGGGAGGGAAAACATGTGAACCCCGAAGGCCACCAGAGCGCATCCTCGAGGGCCCCACAGAAACAGGAGGACTGGAGGAAAAAATGTAAACCAACCTCCAACATGCCATGACTATCAGCATTCTCTCCCCCTATATACACTTCAAGGGGGCACAGTGGGACACTACTGCAGGGTAGCAGGGTACAGACACGACAACGCATGGGGCAACCATCGGCCAGTACGCTCTGGAAGAGAAGTGAGACGAGAGAGAGGGGACAGAGTAGGATAGCATAAAACCAATAGGATAATTAGGCCCCCAGCAAAAGTTTGGAGAACTTGGACCCCCCTATTCTCCTCTTGCGGGGTCGCGTCGTCGTCTCGTCCCCCCTCGCTTGGGAGCCCTGCTCGCCTGGCGCGTCCCCAATTCCACGGGCACGCGAGAAGGCCGACAGCTGCTCCCCCGCACTGACCCGCAGGGATTCGTACTCACAAGGTAGCGAGCCTCTCTTACGGGGCCACCTCGACACTTGCCTCTTGAGGTTTCGAGGTATGCCCCCTGCCGGCCCTATTGAGAAGTCAGGGCTGTTGCACAACCAAATCGCAAGGAATTTTGCCAGACGCGCGCAAGGCACCAGTGTAGGTGTGTTGACGTTGACACCCTTATGCGGATGTCCTGTCCTGACCTTCCCACTCCCCCAACCCTCCTTGATATTCAAATCCCTCCTCCCCTTCCCCCTCCCCCTACCCCTCCTCCTACTCCTCCTCCTCCTCCTCCTTGTTGTTGTTGTTCTCTTGGGCTCTTGGGGCCTCCTGAGCGCTCTGTGCTTGAATACATATACGTAGCACCCCGCAATTGCGGATAAGAGTGAGGGGGCGGGCGCGGGCGACGCGGGCGTCGTCGAGCCGGCGGACCTCGTGGCCCCCACCTTCCTTGTCGATGGCGCTCTCCTTCTCCTCCTCCTCCTCCTCCTCCTCCTCCTCCTCCTCCTCCTCCTCCTCATCTTCCTCGTCCTCGTCCTCATCGTCATCGTCATCGTCATCCTCCTCCTCCACCTCGTCCTCCTCCTCCTCCTCCTCTTCTTCCTCGTCCTCCCTCTCCTCGTCCTTTCATCATCGTCCTCCCATTGTCGTCCTCCCCCTAATCGGCCTCCATCATCGTCCTCCCATTGTCGTCCATCATCCTCCTCCTCCTCCTCCTCCTCCTCCCCCTCCTCGTCCTCCTCCTCCCCCTCCTCCCCCTTCTCGTCCTCCTGCTCCTCCTCCTTTCCGTTCTCCACATTATCCTTGCATCCTCTCCTCTCTTCTTCCGCGTTCTCCTCGTCTCCTGTTTATTCCTCCTGCCCCCCCTCCTTTCCCAAGATAACTGCAACGCATTTTTTTTTGTCCACTTTATGCTCCCCGCCTTCTTTGATAAAGGCAACCCGCCAGGGCAGAGTTGCTGGACGGGCTGGTGTGGATGCGCGGGGCTTGAAGAGGTCCTTGCGGGTTCAGACGGCATGCAAAAATCCGCCGCCGCGCTTGTGCGGCATTGGTTTGTTCAGTGAACGTGGTTTGAGTCGCGGGTGGGTCGCGGGCTCTCCACCTCCACCTGGAAGGAATGCAAAAGCAGCCCGCCGCAGGCGCCCCAAAAAATGATTTGTACACTGAACGTGGTTTGGGTCGCGGGTGGGCCGCGGGTTCTCCACCGGGAACGAATGCAACAGTTGCCCGCCGCAGGCGCCGAAAAATGTGGTTTGTACCCTGAACGTGGTCGCGGGTGGGCAGCGGGCTCTCCACCTGAAACGAATGCAAAAGATGCCCGCCGCAGGCGCCGAAAAATGTGGTTTGTACCCTGAACGTGGTTTGGGTCGCGGGTTGGTCGCGAGTTGGTCACGGGGTGGGTCGCGGGCTCTCCACCTGGAAGGAATGCAAAAAAAGCCCGCCGCAGGCGCCGAAAATGGTGGTTTGTACCTTGAACGTGGTTTGGGTCGCGGGTGGGTCACGGGTGGGTCGCGGGGTGGGTCGCGGATGGGTCGCGGGTGGGTCGCGGGTGGGTCGCGGGTGGGTCGCGGGTGGGTCGCGGGGTGGGTCGCGGGCGGGTCGCGGGGTGGGTCGCGGGGTGGGTCGCGGGGTTGGTCGCGGGGTGGGTCGCGGGGTGGGTCGCGGGGTGGGTCGCGGGTGGGTCTCGGGTGGGTCGCGGGTGGGTCGCGGGGTGGGTCGCGGGGTGGGTCGCGGGGTGGGTCGCGGGGCGGGTTGCGGGTGGGACGACGACAACAAACAACAACAACAACAAACAACAACAAACAACAACAACAACAAACAACAACAACGAGAATCCGCACCGCAGAGTTCCACTTCAGCCACGCACCCAGGGACAGTGAATGACCGTTCGGCCCCCTCACTCTGATATATACATATATGTATATATATATATATATATATATATTTATATATGTTTATTTTGGATTCAAAGCCTGGTGTGTTTTTCGTGCCCGATTTAGGGTGGTCCCCCTTCCTCCAGCGCGCAAGGATGACACCTTCGTGTTTGTTGAAAGTCCGTGCTGCCGAATCCTTCTTTCCTCATCCCCGTTTTGCCCCGACACTTCAGCCTGTCGTCTTCAAAACGTCGCAATCAGCTGTGAAAAGGGGGTGGGTGGGAGCACTGTGCCGCCAGGCCACGCGTGACTCTGTCTGAAGGTAGGGTCATGGCGCACTCTAGACGTGATTGTCAATCGTTCCGAAAGGTGTAGCTCTGCCAATTGATCGGTAAGTGGGCGATAATCCGTGCTGGCGCACTTCTGTAGAGTCGTTTGTCCGTTCGTCCTCCTCCTCCTCATCATCATCATCTTTCCTCCTCGTTCCACCAGTGGTTTTCGAGATGTCTCTCGCCGTATCGCCGCGCACAGTCGTCGTCAAAGCGCGCAACAACTAATGGAGGACGCGTGCCACACTGACGACAACATTGCCGACGACGACGACGACGACGACGCCGACCACAACCACAACCACGACCACGA
Source organism: Prorocentrum cordatum (assembly GCA_963575745.1). Classification (NCBI taxonomy): domain Eukaryota; class Dinophyceae; order Prorocentrales; family Prorocentraceae; genus Prorocentrum; species Prorocentrum cordatum. The sequence continues at coordinate 1,109,330 of CAUYUJ010008335.1, forward strand.
CCACGACCACGACGACCACGACGACCACGACGACCACGACGACGACGATGACGACGACTACGACGACGATGACGACGACGACTACGACGACGATGACGACGACGACGATGACGATGATGACGACGACGACGACGACAACGACGACAATGACGACGACGGCGGCGGCGGCGGTGGCCGGTGGCGGCGGCGGCGGCGGCGACGGCGACGGCGGCGGCGAGGACGAGGACGAGGACGAGGGCGAGGGGGGAGTCGGAGGTGCAGGAGGCGCCTCCATGGAGCCCCACCCAACGATCTTCACCTGGAGGGGGGGCTGGCACGACAAGTCACTTCCGCCGAAGCTGCCGTCTTCATTATCGTCGTCGTCGTCGGCATTGTCCTCCTCCTCCTCCTCCTCCTCCTCCTCCTCCTCCTCCTCGTCGCCACCCGCGTCGCTTCAACATGAAACAGAAATCAAGACGAAACAACCTCGGAAAAGGGTCCTCAAGAACAGGGGGATAAAAAATAGCCACCTGGGGAAAAGATATTCCGTTTTCTCAAAAAAAATCCGACGGAAAGAAGACCAAACAACCCAAGGACAAAACCAGCAACCTGGGCAAGGCCCCTTCCGCCTTTTCAGAACCAGCCACGAGACAAGGCCAAGCAACCAAGGGAAGGCCCCTTCAGAAACAGCCACCAAACAAGGCTAAGCAGCAACGCGGCGAACACCTCTTGAAACAAAAATACGGGGGACAGTATTTACCAAACATCCCCTGGAAGGACTTTCCAAAAACACGCACAGAGGAAACATCACCAAGCAACCCTGGGCAATGAAGGCCAACCAAGCATCCCACCCACCCGCCCTTCACAAACAAATCTTGTTATATATATATATATATATATATATATCGATTCAAGAAAAATCTGAGGTGACAAAAACATTGAACGAAAATTTCCCTACTTTTCGGCCCGGAAACTGAAACGAATCCAGGACGACGACAAACTCGGATGACAATGAAACGAAGATCTCGGAGATCCGGCTGCTTTCAAGGATGGATGTATGGGGCGCCGCGGCCTTCCCAGAGCGTTCTGGAACGCTCTAAGGGCGTTCTGGAACGATCTGGGAAACTTCATCGTTGTCCCAGCCCCGCCCGAAGGGCCCTCTCACCAGACCCGGGGACCATTAAAATACAAATTCGGATGAGAAGCTGGTCCCATGCATGGAATCCAGACCTCTGGGGGGGGGGCACGTTGCGAAGCAAATCGCGACGTCAGACGACGGATGCAAAAGGGGGCCACAGAAGGGGTGATACATCTAGCCGTGCACCGGGCATCCGAAGGGGCGCAAAACTCCTCGGAGGGCACATGGCGCAAACGAGCTTGAGCACAGAGGCCCCAAGAGATACCCATAAACCCTAACAACGATGGGAGGTAACGCTCAAAAGTATGGACCCTCTGACATCCAAAGGGCGCAGTGTATTGAATTGATGTCCGAGAAACCTGTGCTTCAAATGATGCCGAACGCGCAACTGATCAAATCACCCAATACACAACTGCGCGCTGAAGGGCATCTCGAACGGAGAACAATGAAAGGAGGGGGGGAGAAGGTGGGGAGGAGGAGGACCACGACAAGACAAAACACATACTACACAACAATCACAATATCTGAACCAAACTCCTCCGATCGCGGCAAGAAGCTGGCGCCCTCTTACCACTGCTCCGATACTCTCGCGACGCCAGGACAATCGAGGCGTAAGAGTTTTCACGTCCTCGGCCCGCTTTAGCCCTCGCCAAGCCCCGGGGCTGTGACACAAACTCAGGATGATAAAACAGTCGTTCAGTTCCTCCCCCCCCTGTTCCCCCCTGTCCTCCTCCTCATACCCCCCGTCCTCCTCCTCCTCCTCCTCCTCCTCCTCCTCCTCCTCCCCCTCCTCCTCCTCCTCCTCCTCCTCCTCCTCCTCCTCCCTCCTCCTCCTCCTCCTCCTCCCTCCTCCTCCTCTTCCTCCTCCTCCTCCTCCTCCTCCTCGTCCGCCTCGTCATCCCCGTCATCCTCGCCATCCTCCTCCTCCTCCCCCCTCCCTCCTCCTCCTCCTCCTCCTCCTCCTCCTCCTCCTCCTCCTCCTCCTCCTCCTCCTCCTCCTCCTCCTCCTCCTCTCCTCCTCCTCCTCCTCCTCCCCCCCCCCCACTCCGAGCGGCGAGCGCGTCTGTCCGCGCGCCCGAGCACTTTGATCGGGAGAGGGCGCAAGCCCCAACCCCGGTACCAGCGCACACCTCAGCGGCGACTGGTCCTGGAGCGGTGGGTCGCGCCCGCCGGGGCCCATGAATTCCGATGCAAGGGGCCGCCGCGGAGAACGCGACGACGGCGTGGAGCGCCGCGTCCTGCGGCCCCACCGCCGGGCGCCTTCCGGTCTCCGGCGCGTCGCCTCGCCCGCGCGCGCCCAGTCCCTGCGCTGGCGCGCGCGCGCGGCCGCGCCTGCGTGGCCGAAGGGACCGCGTCCGCGGCGCGCCGCTGCAGCACGCCCCCCAGACTCTGGTAGAGCTGCCGGATGGCAGCGAACCGCGCCGCGCATCCCGCGGGCGCGACCTGCCGGGCGAGGGCAGCCGCTTCCTCGCAGAATCTCCCGCGGTCTTCAAAGACGAACGGGATCGCCGGCGCGCCGGGGGAGCGAGCTCGTTTCCGGCGCCCTGCGGCGGCGGCGGCCGATCCGCCCCGCCTCGCGGCCCTGTTCGCCAGGGCGTCCTGCGAGGTTGCGCTCGCGACCTCGAAGCTAGGAGTGGCGCTGGGACGGTGGCGCATGGGCCACCAGATCCATTCGCGCCTCGGGGCTCTGCGGCGAAGCGCGCGGGCAGCACGGCCGCGCAGTGCACGGTGCAGCCTTGTTCTTCACACTTTTCTGCCAGCGCCGCGCAGCCCGCGACGCGCCGGCGAGCGAGCCACCCGCCGACCGAGCAGCTCCGAGCGCGGCGGCCCTCCGGGTCCAGCGGCGCGCCGCAGACGCTGCCGCCCGGGCGCCGGCGCTGGCAGAGCCCAACGCAGAAGGGCAGGTCGAGGTTCAGCCAAACCTCCGTCGCGACGCCGAACTGCGCGTCAGCGTGGCAGCGGCAAGCTCGCGCGGGCGCCTGCAGCCAGCCGCTCGCCCCAGCGCCGCCAGCCGAGCGCAAGGCCGCAGCCGCGCCCGGGCCCTCGCCCGCCACCAAGCCAGCGACCAGGCGGGCAGCCGCAGCAAGTGGGGCCGAAGCCAGGGAGCGCTGCGTTGCCGCCAGGGCCTCGTCGCCCACCCAGGCGGTCGCGTCCTCCAGCGCTGTCTGTAGCGCGGCGGCGGCCGACGGGAGGCAGCAGCGCGCCCGGGGGCCCAGGGCGGCCAGGGCGCTCGAGGCCGCGAGGCCCAGCCGGAGCAGGCAGCGCGGCAAGCAGCGCGCGCCGCCGGCGCCGTCAGCTCTGCGCTCTGTAGCCTCGAGCCTCCGTCTCGTCCGCTCAGGAAGAGCTGCTTGCGCAAGAACCGGGCGCGTTTCTGCGCCAGGGCCGCCACCTCGGGACCGCCTTCGGGAAGCAGACTGCCCGCGGCCAGGGCGGCCGCGGGGGCACCGGGCACGCCCGCCGCGGAGGGCCTTCCGCGACGGAGCACCAGCGCCCGAGGCGCACCTCCCGCCTGCCAGGGAGCGAGGCGCAAACGCCTCCTCGGCGAGCTGCACGGCGGCGGTGGCGCAGATCACGCCCAGGTCGTCCCGGCGGCTGCAGCGCCCCGCGCCCGCGCGCGCCGCCCAATCGACTTCGCCGGTCACCCTCTTGCAGCAGAACGGGAAGTCCTGGCCCGTGAGGGCGTCTCCCTGGTCTCCACCGAACTCCTTGGGCGGGTTCTCGCGCCGTCTCTGGCCACGCGCACGTGCGCGGCGTCGGCGCTGACGCGGACCCGGGGGAGCACGTCAGGGACCAGCTCGCGGACCGCTCTCGCAACCGATTCTCGGCTGAACTCGTTGCGGGCGTTACTCACGTCAAGGCTATGGTTGCATCAGCCCGACCGGCTGTCGAGTCCAGCAAGGCTGGACCTCGCGCGTGCGCTCGGCCCCGCGCGCGCCCCCAACAGAGCACTCTGTCACTCCGAACGCCGCCCGCCACTTTGCTGCGGAACACACGGCTCGCAGCTTTGGAGGCGGCCCTCCCGTGGAAGTTGCCCAACGCCAGGGGCCGCACCTTGTTCGGACCCTCCCGGTCGCCGGACAGGATCCGCGCAGACAGCCACGGCTCGTGCGCTTCTCCCGCGGCTCGCCCCAGCTGGAGGTGGAGGAACACTTGCGCGCAGCTCTCCCACGCTTCGGAGTACCCAGGCATCCACGACCAGCGTTCGCCTCGGGCGCCGCCGGGGCCAGCGCCCCTGTTCCGAGGAGCGTGGAGGTACGCCTGGCCCAACTCGCACAGGAAGCGGTCGTTGTCCTCGTCTCTGGGCATGCCCAGTGGGAGCGCTGGTTGCGAAGCGGCCTGCGGGAACGGGGCCGGAAGGCGGCGCTTGGCTTCCGCGTCTGGAATCTGGCGCCAGGGGGGCCCTGCAATTACCCGGCAAGGTGCGCGCAGACTCTGGAGAAGCTGGTCAAACTGCATCAGCTTGTCGGTGCTCGTGCCCGTGAGGCCGATGCCCGCCGTGATGTATACCCACGCAACCGTGATAACCTGGCCCCAAGTCTTCAATTTGCTAGCAACCTGATCTTCGAAATCTACACCCATATGCCAAATGGCATCTGGCTTGCCCAACAAGCGCAAAACCAGCTGCTGGTTAGGCTTGTTGGCAAAATGGCAAAAATACTGAAGCGTACAACTCTTGTTCACACCCGCTGAAATGTCTGCCGCCCGCTTGGTACCACTTGCTGCATATGAATGTGCCGCGACCGCGTGATACCCCACACGGCCCCACTCCTGCAGGACTTCACGTCGTTCCCCAGGCAAGAGGTGCAACTCTGGAGAAATGCGGGCATCGTGATCAAATTCCGTTGGCAAGCCTTTCGGCGGAAAGCATCACCCTGAGAGGTTCCAAAATACAAATGCTTCACACGTTGAGCCACAACAACAAGAGCGTGACCCTTCATCCTGCCCATTGCTGGCACCCGTGAAGGACCTCGCCAGCTGCTCGACCTCGCGCTCGAGGCGGGCCTGCTGCAGATTCAGATCGCCCTTTCTCGCCCGTCGCAACAGGCTGGGGAGACGGCTTTGACTGACCAGCCATTGGGACATGACCTGGACGGCCAGCTCCCGATGCGGGGACCTCACCTGCAGAGCCCGAGCCAGGAGCTGCACCCCCTTCTGGTACCTTTCGTTTCTTCGTGGCTTTCTCCAAGACCTCTTGAAGCTGGGCCTTGTCCTTATCGATATTGACCTGGGGGGTACCGTAGGACGCTCTGACCGCCTCGGGCAGGGCCTTCTGCACGGTACCCCTGGCGTCGCTGAGAATAGTTGGATCGTCACCCTGTACCTCAGAACCTTTCAACTATGACTCAAACTTGATCTCCAATTCAAACTGGCCATCCAGGATCTGCTGTACGTCCACCGACGCCGCATTGCATGGGGTAGGTAGAGCCTCTGATAAAAAAAGAGCTGCTTAGGTGCTGCGATCTCCTCCGATTCTGCTCTTCAAGGTTTCGGTTTGCATGATCCACGCAGCGTTGCGCTGCTCGAGATGCTTCTTGGCACGACGGGCTCGAGCCGACCCCTGCTGCAGGCCTTGTCCTGGCTGAATGGGAGGCTTGGAAGGCGGCACATCGAGGCTTGCAAGAGCCCCTGAGCTGCCTGCTGGGAATGTGAGGGCAAGAGCGCGGCCAAATGTCTGATTTGCTCCATTGAAGATGCCCCGCTTGCTGGCTGGCCACGCCCACACACATGCCCAGAAGGAAGAGGAAAAACAACGTCATTGGACGGACCTGGAAGAGCTTCTTCCCGCAGAAGCTACACCCGACCATGGGCCCACCCCTGCGATGTTCCCACCACATCTCTCTCCACATCATTTCTCCTGCTGCTGCTCCTCCTTTTCTCTTCCCTCCCTTCCTTCCTTCCTCCCTCCCTCATGCCCCCCGCCCATTATTGCGCTCCTTCCAACTTCGGGCTCTTTCTCCTGCACGCATCATTCACACACCGCGTTGCCCTCCCTGGGAGACCATGTGGATGAGCCGCTGCCGATTCGCGGCGCTCAACTGCGTGGCGGTGGGCATCTCCTTAGGGGCACTGGACGTCCCATCCCGCACTCCCCGCCTTGTTCTCATCATCACTGCTACCACCACCACCTCCACCACCTCCTACAAAACCAGCAGCAGCAGTACCGTCATCATCATCATCATCATCATCATCATCATCATCATCATCATCATCATCATCATCATCGTCGTCATCATCATCATCATCATCAGCAGCAGCATCCACCAACACCAACAGCATCATCAGCAACAACATCAACATCAACATCATCATCAGCATCACGTCGTCATGGTACCATCATCAGCACAGTCATGATCGACAGCAGCATCATCATCGTCATCATCCATCGCCATCGTCAACATCATCGCAGCAGCATCATCATCGTCATCAACACCTGCAGATTCGCCTGCCAGCATCAGCAGCAGCATCAGCAGCAGCAACAACATCATCACCAGCATCGTCACCGGCGACCGCATCGTCATCATTAGCATCAGCATCAGCAGCAGCATTTATAATCATCTACATGGTCAGCATCAGCAGCATCAGCATCAGCAGCATCAGCATCAGCAGCATCAGCATCAGCATCAGCATCATCATCACCATCAGCATCATCATCATCGTCATCATCCTTCCCCGCATCAGCGTCATCATCAGCATTACCATCACCACCACCATCATCACCATCATCATCATCAGCAACAGCATCACCATCATCATGTTCATCCTATCTCGACCTCTAGACACAATGCGACGTTATTGGCTTGTCCTGTGACCCAGCGTGGTGAAGTACGTAACAAACCAATGTGACACATATGTGTTAGTGTCCCATACGTGGCCTACATGATCGACAGCAAACATGTGCAAACATAACATCAGTCTTCCCCGCATTGCCCTGCCATCAGTACGAGGAGGATGAACGGGGAGTTGATGAAACCCGCTTGGAGACGAGGCCAGGGCCTGCCACAAGATTTACCCTAATTACAGGGACCTCCTGGAGAACCAGCACCGGGCCCAGCTGGAGACGGAGGCACGCAGGTCGGAGCAGATGATCGAGGACAGGCCAGCCAGTAGGCTGGTCAAGCAAGCAGGTATAGAAAACAAGAACATGTGTGAACGCTTGGAGGTCTGCGCGGAGTTCCTGGGTTCGCGCTGACCCCCCTCCCCACACCCCTGACGGCGTACCTGGCGCCACCCCCAGCGCGCTCAGGGTGTGGGGAGGGCGGGTCAGCGCCGACCCAAGGAATCCGCGTGGACCCCCGCCAGTGAATGTTTATGCAACTGCGAAGGGGTTGACGACTTCTTTCTTTCGCAGAAAAGATCGTCCAATTCGTCTCACGACAGCTCAAGCAAGCCACCTTTTCGCAGAGATCAACCGATCTCGGGCAGAGGTCAACGCGCGACCTTCGGAAGGTAGTCAGCTAAAGGACCACAATGCTTGGATTGGGAGTTACCTTTGGGTTGCGTTCCAAACAAGCTGCACATGGCCCCACGCCATCATATTCCACGCGTTAGTGTGCATGCTGCGAATTGCTCACATACTCCGATCACTAACTTTAGCCAAGTCACGGATATGAAGGAGAGGCTTCATGATTCGAAAGACTTGGCAGGAGCACAGCTGCATGATTGGGTGGGCAGTCGGGCCTGATGCGGCCATTTGGCGGTCCGTTGCTTTCCCCTTACCCTCCCCCTCCCTCCCTTCCCCTCCCTCCCTCTTGGCCATCCTCTGCTCCCGTACTCATCCTCTGATATCGACACTCCCCTTCCTCGCACCCTCCGGCACCCACCACCCCACCTCCCCGTCCTCTCGACACATTCCTTACATGTCTCCGCCCTCCCCTCGACCTCCCCTTTCCCACCTGCCTCCCCTCTCCTCCCCTCGCCCTCCCCCCACACTCGGCCTTCCCGGGCTTTCGGTGCAGGACCCAGCCACGCTTGAAACCAGGGACACGACGTCCCGTCGCCGACACGGGTGGGGGCGACGAACTCCAGAAATTTGCCCCCGTCCTCCGCCCTCCTCTTCGTCCCTTTCCTCATCCCCCTCATCCTTGTCCCTCTCTTCGACGTGACCGTCGTCCTCGTCGTAGCCAGTCCTGCCAACGCTCCCATACTCTTCATCATGCCCCTCGCTTTCCCCATCACTCCTCGTCTTGTTCATAATCATCCTGACCGCCCTTCTCATCGCCACAGGCTTGCCACCGCTTTCGCCCTCCTCTGACCTGATAGAGCCCGCCGCTGTACACCAGGAAATCGTCCATCAAGAAGATCGGCGCCGAAACCGGGCCGTTCAGGAAGACCTCGCGCGCAGGGAGGAACAAGAGAAGCGAGTGGCGGAGGACCAGGAGGATGCGGAAAACAGGGCGGAAGATAAGTGGGCAGAAGAGGAAGAGGGGGGGGGAGGACGACGAGATCCGAGCCAGCCGACAAAGTCGTTAAAAGCAGCAGGAGGAGGGGGAGGAGGAGGAGGAGGAGGAGGAGGACGAGGAACAGGAGGAGAAGGAGGAGGAGGCCGACAAAGACAAGGAGATGCAGCAGCCGCAGGAGTGCTTCGTCCGCTGCCGCCTCCTCCTCCTCCTCCTCCTCCTCCTCCTCTTTCTGCTACCCCTCCTCCTCCCCCTCCCCCTCCTGCCCCTCATCCTCCCCCTCCCTCCTCCCCTCCTCCGCCTCCTCTCTCCTCTCCTCCTCCTCCTCCTCCTCCTCCTCCTCCTCCTCCTCCTCCTCCCCTTTCTTTTCAAACAACTCCCCCGGGAGGGCGGGCAAGGCGTTTCGCCTACGATTTCCTCGCCATGTACGATCCTGGAGCTTGAAACGTCCAACAATTTCGCGGATAGAGGGCGGGTCATTTTCAAAAAGTGGCTCTCGTCTCAGCGCCGCGCACATCCGTCAAAGGTTGCAACAGTTTCACGGATGGAGAGCGGGTCGTTGTCAAACTGAAGTTTTCGCCTTAGCGCCAGGCACATTCGTCTTAAAAGTGTGTATCAGCTTCACGTGTGGAGAGCGGGTGGTGTTCAAGATGTGGCTCTCGCCCACATTCGTCTGTTCAGAATGTGGCTCTCACCTTAGCGCCACCCACATATTTGGGAGAAGTTCTGCAACCAGTTCAAGGAATCGTATGGCCGTTGTATCAGGCACTGTGCCCTGGTAGTACTTAGAATAGCCAAGGCCTAACAGTCACGTTGGTTCGCGGGGTTGAAATGCCAGGAACGGTTTGGTTAAAAGAATTTTGGAATTGCCAGGGCGGAGCGGTCACGTTGGTCCGCGGCGCTGAAGTCCCAGTAACTGTGTTCTGGCAGGCTTGAGGATTCTCAGACGGTTGTCCTCTAGTGGGCCACTTCCCACATTGAGAAAATCTAGGGACCTATGAAGAAGAAATGTCGAGGGAGGGTGAACTGCAACATCGTGATGCGCCCCGGGTGTACACCGGACTCACTTCTATAGCGCTCACTTCTATAGTGCTCACTTTGAAATTGTGGTCCGGAGGGGGCCGCACATGCAGGCACATGCCGCACAGTCGCATGCACATGCCCATGCAAATATACAAAAGCCTCAACAGCATTGCCGCACATGCGCGCACATGCCACACCGTCCGACGCACAGTCGGATGCACGGTCAAGCAAAACTCTGAAAGCATAGACGCACATGCCCGCACATGCCGCAGAGATGTCGCAGGCGATAGTGGCCTGACCACCTGAGCTCGGGGCATTTCGCAACCCAGAGTTCCGAGGATGTCTCAGGCAAGCGTGGCCGGATCACCATGGGGCAGGGCATCTTGGAAACCAGAGTGGCGAGGATGTCGCTGGTCAAGGTGACCAGACGACCATGGGGCAGGACACCTCCGAGGTCTGAGTTGTGAGGATGTCTCAAGCGAAAGTGGCCTGACCACCATGGGGCAAGAGATCTCTGAGGTCAGAGTTGCGAGGATGTCACTGGGGAGAGTGGTCTGACCACCTCAGCCCAGGGCATCTCGGAGCCCAGAGTTGCGAGGATGTCTCAGGCAGGACTGGCCTGACCACCTGCTCAGGGCATCTCAGAACCCAGAGTTGCGAGGGTCTCAGGCGAAAAAGGCCGAGACACTATGGAGCAGGGCATCATTGAGGTCAGAGTTGCGAGGATGTCTCAGGCAAAAGTGGCCTGAACAGCTCAACTCAGGGCATCTCGGGCGAGGATGTCTAAAGCGAAAGTGGTCTAACCACCTCAACTCAGGGCGTCTCGGAACCCAGAGTTCCGAGGATGTCTCAGGCGAAAGGGGCCGAGACACTATCGAGCAGGGCATCATTGAGATCAGGGTTGCGAGGATGTCTCAGGCGACAGTGGCTGACCACCTCAGCTCGGGGCATATCGGAATCGAGACTTGCGAGGATGTCTCAGGCGACCGTGGCCTGACCAGCATGGGGCAGGAGATCTCTGAGGTCAGAGTTGCGAGGATGTCTCAGGCGAAAGTGGTCTAACCACCTCAGCTCAGGGCGTCTCGAAACCCAGAGTCCCGAGGATGTCTCAAGCGAAAGTGGCCGGGCCACCATGGGGCAGGGCATCTCCGAGACCAGAGTTGCGAGGATGTCTCAGGCGAAAGTGGCCAGATCACTTCATGTCAAAGCACGTCGGCCTCTAAATTGCCGACGACGTCTCACGCGGAACTGGCCGGACGCGAACGCGCCGGCGTCCGGAGACGAACGCCGGCCCCGGCATTCTTGCACGTCCCGCACATGCACTGCACAGGTACGCACAGTATTCGCACAGGCCGAGCTCGCCGGTGGCCGAGCCAGGCCAGCGATTCCGAGATTCCCTGAGCTCGGGCCGTCAAGCCACTTTCGCCTGAGACATCCTCGCAACTCTCACCTCCTCCTCCTCCTCCTCCTTCTCCTCTCTGGCCAGTCCTCCTCCGCCCCCCCCTCCTCCTCCTCCATCCCTCTTCTCCTCGCTCAGCTCGGGCTCCTCCTCTCTTTTCTCCTCTGGCCGACAGCTCCGCATGACATGTGCAGGCAGCGCGCGCTTCGCCGCCCTGCCTCCGCGGGCCCGCCCCCTCCCCATCCACCTCCCCCCCCCCCATCCCTGCTTCTCCGGCCGAGCTGAGAAGGCGCGCGGGAGAGTATTTTATAGGCGGGCGCGCCACCGCCAGCTCACGAACCGGGCGAATAACCGCCCCCGCCAGCAGCGGGCGAGTCTAAACGCACTACAAACTCTTTCAGGAAGCCCTGGCACGCCCCAGGTTAGCTCTGCGAAGGCCAGGAGGCATTGGAGGCACAGGGGTCCCAGACAGCTCCTAGGGCATGAGCGTGCATGTGCATTGGGATGTGCACGCATGTGCGCCCGCGCGCTTCACCGCATGTGCGTGCATGTGCGGGCCCGCGCGGCCTCCCGAAGAGAGGTTGCGCAGGCATGTGCGTGCATGTGCCGATGACAGATCTGCGATTCTCGAACACCTCCCACATGTGCAGGCATGTGCGCGCATGTGCGTCGGACTGTGCGTGCATGTGCGTATGAGGGATACATCAAAACACAGCGCACATGCCCCCGCACATGCCCGGGCACGACGTGCACAGTAGGAAGTCCATCCAAGCAGGACCGCACAGGCCTGGCACATGACTGGCACATGCCGCGCACATGCGCGCACATGACAGCGCAAAAACGGCCGCACATACACCCGCCCAGGGGTATAGATGTGAGTGCGGTGTACACTGCTCATGCTCCTCCTCCTCTTGCTCCTCCTCCACCTCCTTCTTCTCTTGATCCTCCCCCATCATCCTCTCCTGCCCGTCCCCCTCTCTCTGCCTCATCATCCTCTTTGGAGCCTGTGCCGCACCCGACTGAATTCAAGCGCGAACGACTGTTGGTCGGAGCGCTTAGCGGCGAACGCCCAAAAAACAACGGGGCGAGCGAAGTTAAGCTCGCCCGAATCTGAGCGACGCGTGAAGGCCAGCTACGCCTTCTTCGTCGCGTGTGTAGCACAGGTTCAACACACTCCAGCTTAGCCTCCGAACGGCCCTGGCTGGGCTCTGGAAGGCGCTGCATGCCTAGAACCCTGACTTGAGACTCCAACGCATGAACCCCATGGGCATCCGCAATAACCCCACTGACTTGGACAAGAGTACTCCGCATTTCCTCTGATACTCGAAGCAGAGCTTCTGGAATCAACCAAAAATCGTTGGGGAACACTTAGGGATGACCAAAAGAATCGCAGGGATGCTCGGGAACCCTGAGCATGTAGGTCCGTAACAATCCAAAAGACTTCTTCCAGAATCCTGCGGGAATCCCACGGAATCCTGTAGGATGTGCCCTGGAATACTGAGCTCATCCTTTAGAGTCCTAAGGATCACAGGGAGCCTGAGCATGTCCTCGTCCTGGAACTGAGGACGATTCCTGCAGCGAGCTTATCCCTCGCAGAGGACTCATCCTGCATGTGGCACGCATCCACAAATCAACACCGGTAGCATTCACTCACCTAACCCGCCCTCCCAAGCGGAAACAGCGCGCGGCGCTGCTGACGAATTTGGGCGGCGACACAACCAGTCGCAAGCCTGAGGACCTGGTCGATCTTCGTTTTTCTTCACCGATCAATGCCGACCGAAACGCGATTCGTCCGAGGGTGTTGATGCGTTCCTCCTTTCAATGTGGCCGCTCTGGAAAAAACGAACTCTTTACACGGGGATCCTCAGGGGGCGGAGATCCTCAGGACACCCTGAAGGACCCTGCAAGATTTCGTCAAACGCATTCCGCGGCAGTCGCCACCCTCCAGAGACTCGAGGTGCCGCCCGCGCAACTTCCCGGCGCGAGATTCCCGCCGGTGCGCGAGCGCGCATCAGGTCGCGCAACGAGACGCCACTCCCGCAGCGGAGCGACTCTGCACTGGTTACCGGCGACGCGGAGTCCCCAGTCGCGCTGCGAGGACTGCGAGCACCGCCCGATTAACACGCCCGCCTGCCTCCCGCAGTCCGCCAGCGTAGCCTTGCTGACGGACCGCTCCTCGCGGCTGCCCCGCAACGCCCCCCGCTGGCGCGCGGCAGCCGCGCGCGGGACAGGCGCTGCCAGGATGCCCGCTCCAGCAGCCAGGGGGGCGGGCCGGGGGGGCGCCGGGCGCCCCGCTGGCAACGGGGGCTTGCTGGAGCGGGCCCGCCCCCCCCTGCCGCCCCCCTGGCCGTGGGGGCGAGGCAGTCACCCAAAGCAGCAACCACCTCGGACTCGACCGCTCTGATGCATGGAGAGCCACGCGAAATGCCGCCCGCGGGGTCGAGCTCGCCGCGAGCCCACCCGGCGACGACGCGCAACCGACAGGCGAGGGCGTGGGCGCAGATCTCCCGCAAGACGCTGCGCCGCGGCGGCGACGACCCGCTGCCCCTGCCGATCGCGGCGACGAGCGACGCGTCGTCGACCAGGCGCGCGATCGCCCCCCCGCAGACATCGGCCGACCAGAGCTGGCGGCGGAGAGCAGAGGCCACCGCCAGCCCCTCGGCGCGGCAAACGTCGAAGAAGACCCTCCACGGAACGAAGCGCGCGATAGCCCGGCCGTCGCCGACGAGAAGGTCGGGGTCGACTTCGTCAGAAGACTCGCCCCAGACCTTGGCCCCCTCGGACGGCAGCCTGCCAAGATCGCGCAGCGCAGACGCAGCATCGGCCGCGCCCAGGGGGCGCTCTCGAGCGCGGGCGGACTCCTCGCATAGGCGTCCTCATCTCTCCGCGACGCGGCCGATATGCGCGGCCACTTCCGGGTCGCATCGGCGGCGGCGCACCCCGCAGCCCCGGCCCGAAGCGTCGCTGGCGGCGATCTCTCGTCGCGCCAGTCAGCATCGGCGAAGGCGGCGAAGAGGGGCGGCAGCGAGCACGCGCGCCGGAGCTCGCGGCGCACGGCGGGCCAGAAGGGCAGGGCCTCGCCCCTGGCGGCCTGGATGAAGGCGCAGGCGGAGTCGAGGATGGCCAGGGGGCACCGCTTGAGCAGCATGACCCCAGCGCAGTGCCCAACGACGATCTCCCGGATGGGCCCTCGCACCGTTCGGCGACGGAGGAGCTCCTCGATGGCGCGGCGCAGCCGCCAGGCGCGGCGGGCGGAGACACGCGGCGCCGAATGGTGGCGCCCGTCGAAGTCAGGGTCGACGAAGCTGGCGCCCCGCGCGGCGTCGACCGGCTCGTGGACGACGAAGCAGAGGGAGGAGAGCTCGCGCTCGACCTTGGGCCGCCGCCTGCACCTTGGCGCGCTGCGAACCAGCCGCGATTTAGTTGTCGACGTAGGCTGGGCCGGCGGCGGGGAGCTTGGGCCCCAGCCTGACACCCAAGCTGCGGTCTCGCACCTGCCGGGCGGGCACGACGCGCGCTTGGGCGAGCGCAGCCTCGGAGACCGACTGGCAAAGATGCAGTGCCCAACCCGCCCCATGGGGGGGGTCGCGAACTCGCGGAGCAATCCGTCGGACTCGTGAACCGCGAAGCTAACGACATGAGAGACGCCCGCAAGGCCCGCCCGCACGGGCGGCACGGAGAAGTACTCGCAGAGGCCCTCGAGGAAACGCATGCGTAAAGCGTTCGATATGTCGCCGCCGCTGAACCACGCGCCCCCGCCGGCCTGAGTCTCCACGCGGGCGAACGCGCCGCCGCTGGGCAGCTCGGCGCAGGGCGGCGGCTCGAAGTGGGCGTTGCTGACGCGCGCGCGCGCCGGCGAGGCGCTGCTGCCCCGACTTCTTAGCCGCGACGAAGACCCCCTGGGGCCCCCAGCGGCAGCGGCGAGCAGGACAGACACGCAGCATGCCACGCTGCCGCAACTCGGCGATGAACTCGCCGCAGGTGGCGGGATGGCGTAGTTTAGGATCGATGGGGGGCTGAGCAAGTCCGAGGTCTCGACGAAGAGCCGCGGCCTCCGCCAGCGGGCGAAGCAGGAGGGCCTTCCAATCGCGCATGAACGGTTAGCCTCCAATATGACGCCCCCCAACGCGACGGGCGCCGTGCCGCCTGATAGCCAGGGCGCGAGGCCCTTGCCGCGGGAAACCACGTCGCCCCGCCCCGTGGAGTAGAGCGGGCAACTGGAGCAAACGTCTGAGAGGGCGCGCTTGCGGGAGATGTCAGAGGGCGGTCCGCCGAACTTCACGCATTGATCAGCGATGCAGCCCAAGGACTGACGCTGCAAAACCGCAAGTCGCTTCCGTAGCGGAAGCGCCCCGCCCCGGCCAGCCAGTCGAGCGCCTCGACGCCGTCGCTGGCCCAGTCGAGGCGAGCCCGCGCGGCGGCGCCCGCACCAGCGAGATGGGGGTCGTCATCAGGAAGGCGCGGAAGCGGGAGGACGTCTCGCTGACGACTGACGGCCACGGGGAGGGGACCACGGCGCCAGGAGAGAGGGGCCAGGAAGGGGGCCCTCCGGGATGGCCAGATCCCCGGCGGCCGCTGCGAGCACCGCGGAGCAGGAGGGCTAGGCCTCGGCAGCCTTGCCCGAGCCGCCGCCGCCGCCAGCTGGTGGACGGAGCAGCTGCCGCTCCTCACGCGCCTCGCGGCGCCCCTTGCGATGGCGGACTCGGAGACCACCCGTTTCGGAATCGCGTCGGCCAGGGCGGGCGCGACCATGAGCACTCGCATGGACTGCGCACCCTCGAAGAAGAACTGCTCGTCGCCACCGCCGCCCAGGGGCTGCGAGCTGACCAGCTTGTCCTTGCAACGTTCCCCGCAGAGCTGCAGCAGGAGCGCGACGTGCTTCATGGAGGCCACATTGGAGCCGTCGACTGGCCATTCGGTTGGGCGACCTGCACGATCTTCGAAAACTTACGATGCATCGACGCGATAGGGTCGTCAGGCGCCGCCGCGGGTCCCCAGGCAGCCTTTAAAACGGGGCCGTGTCCCATCGGATACCCGCCGTTCTCGGACCTGGTAGGCGGCCACCCAGCGGCAGGCACAAAGTCCAGGCACTGGCCAGGCTGGGTAAGAAGTCAGGCGCGTGAAATGCAAACTGTCTCGATACTCTCGATATCGCTGCCCCTGGCCGCCATAGGCGGTGGCGAGCGCGCGGAAATCACCAGCGGCGGCAGCCGCGCCGCCGTCTGCAGCCGCGAGCCCGGCGGAGGCAGCGAGGTCAGGACCTGCACCAGGGGGGCCAGCCACCAGCGCCGCGAGCCCAGCGAGCAACTCCGCCACCACCAGCAGCAGCAGGGGCAGGCCCAAGGCCCGCCGGGGGCTGGTCGTGCTCCGCGAGCTTCGCGGCGCCGACCGCACAGGCTCGGGCGAGCTGGGCGACCGTCGGCGCCGCGGCGAAGTCGCACCGTCGAATGCCGGGCGGCATGGCGGCACCCATCGGCGCGGCGGCAGCTCCCCCCTCCTTGCACCAGTTGCGGATGTCCGCGTTCTCTGGGTCGCACTCCTGTGACGTACATGTCAATGCCGGTGAGGCCCACCACGATGCTTTGTGCGCCAGCCGGGGAGGCGGCTCGTCATATTCCACCCAAATATCATCGCCCACGGCCATCATGAAAAGCAGCTGAGACCTTCGACGCGGGGCGGGCGCCGATCAGGCGAGTCAACGCACACAGGCTGCTGTGCGGTCGAGGTGGCCACGCCGTCGATGGCGGGCCGCGCCGCGCGCTGCGCGCAGCGCCAGCAACAGGGCCCAGCGGGCAAGCTCGGAGGCCAGGAGCAGCAGGCCGCCGATCGCGCCCTCCCAGGCCAGAGAGGGGCGATGCCCGTCGGCCGCCTCGCACGGGGGGCAGGGCGGGCAAGGCGAGGGGCAGGCGCGGCTGGCCTCCCTCGCGTCCAGGGTGGCCGCCAGGCAATCCGCCAGCGGCACCTGGACCCCGGCGGCCTCATCCGGCGCCAGGAACGGGCCTGCCTCGGGCAGCGGGGGCGGCGCCGCCGCCAGAGGAAGGGCGGCGGGCGCCAGTGGGGCCGCGGGCGCCGCCGGGAGCCACCAGTGCGCCAGGACCAGCAAAACGCAATTGCTCGCGAGCGGGAGGCCAAGCCCGGTGCCACCGAGGCGCATCCGGGGGAGGGCCTCACCCTCCAGAAAAAGACTTGAGCAGGCGCGGTTGCGGCGCGACCGCGACGGCCCTCGGTTTCAAAGGAGATGAGATGTGCAAGACACTGCCATCATCCTCCTCATCCTCCTCATCGTCACCACCATCATCATCATCATCATCATCATCATCATCATCATCATCATCATCATCATCATCATCATCATCATCATCATCATCATCATCATCGTCATCATCATCATCATCATCATCATCATCATCATCATCATCATCATCATCATCATCATCATCATCATCATCATCATCATCATCATCATCATCATCATCATCATCATCATCATCATCAGCATCATCATCATCATCATCAGCATCATCATCATCATCATCATCACCATCACCATCACCATCACCATCACCATCACCATCATCATCATCATCATCATCAGCATCATCAGCATCATCAGCATTACCACCACCACCACCCTTCACCCTCCTTCTACTCCTCCTCCTCCTCCTCCTCCTCATTATTCTCCTTCTCGTCGTCGTCGTCGGCGTCGTCTTCCCTCTGCTCCCTTCACATAGTACCCATCCCCATCCTTCCCCCCCACCCCCTCCGCAAGCCAAGCGACCCCCCCCCCCTCTAGGAGGCCACCAACAATGATGCACCCACACCGAACCTGTGCCCAGGATGAGCATGCCCACAATCTGTGCATGCGCATAGATAGTGCCCTCCGACTCTCGCCCCTCCTGCTCCTCCCCCCATCGCCCCCCCTTTGGCCAGGAGAGCCCTGGAGACGAGGAGGGCCCATGACCTCTTCTCGGACGTCTACCTCGTTCGGCTACACGCAAGAGTGACACCAGGCAAGAGTAGCCTTTAGTGAGCAGTTTATGGGGGCGCTAGGTGGCCAAATCCAAGCACGCAAGCAACCACTCTCTCTCGCATCGCGCTCAGCGATCGGGGGGACCCCAGTGAGCTCGCACCCAAGGTCACTCTGGCGAGGGGTCACTCTTGCGTGTAGTCGACTCGTTCTGGACGAGGAGTGGGCGTGAAGAGCGCCCAGCGCCCTGGCTGAGCCCGTCGCTCTCCTGTGGCGCTCGGCCGGGCAGGCTCGGTCAGGGCCACTCTCCTTGGCCTGGGACCGAGGGCTCCCGGCGCAGCGGCACCGTCACCACGAGCCGCCTCGCCCCCCCCTCCCGGGCGGGACCTCCTTGCGGATGGCCGCCTCGTTGTTGAGGTGGCAGTGGGAGGCGGCCCTCAGGGACGCCCCGTCGGAGCACTTCGACTGGCGGGGTGGCGCCCGAAGGCCGACGGGCTTGGCGCGCGGTCGAGGGGGGAAGCCCCTGGGACGATGGACGAGGTATTGATCCATATGGACTCATACAGATGGCTCCATCAGAGGCCTCTTTGATGGGGTCCGAGCAGATGGGGGGTGGAAGATCGCGCTGCATCACCGATGCATCGCCGATGCATTCACGATGCATCGGCGACATCGGCAATGCATCCGCGCCGTCGGCGTAGAGAGAATCGGGCTCCACATCGAGCCGCATCGGCGATGCATCGGCGATGCGGCGCGATCGTCCGACCCCATCTATTCGGACCCCATCGAGGAGGCCTAGATCCATTGATCCAATGCTTGAAGTCCATGCGCTGGCGTCATGCTAAATCACGGTTGCACTTGCATGCTTACATGTGTACACATGTCTGTCGCTGATTCAACGGGCCACAAGCGCGCGCGTGGCGGCCCCAGACGAAAAATACCCCGGCAAGGTCCTGAGCGGGTCCGGGTCACGGATGTCTGAACTCATGGGCGCGGCCCTGGGGGCCCCCAGTGCGCATAACGGAGGCGCCAAGTAGGTGGCAGGCCCCACGGCCTCAGACAAGGGGGTGCAAGACGGTCCAAGATTTCTTCAAGACGGCCCACGAGGCGCCCAACACGGCCCAAGAGGGCTCCAAGAGAAATCAAAAAAAACCATGAGGCAAAACCGACGGGCCAAGAGGCAGGCGAAACCGCCCCAACTCAGCCCAAGAGGCTCCTATGACGGCCCCCAGACGGCCCAAGAGGACTCCAAGACGGCCCAGGAGGCCTCCCACGAGAGCTGCAGAAGCCCACAAGAAGGCCATAAATGCAGGATTCTAAACTTACATGTCGAATCTGCCCCGAAAGATGGCGCCCGAGCCCACCGACAGGCCCCTACGAAGCTCACGAGAGGCCCCAGGAAGCCAAAGGGCTACCACCAGGGGCTTTCAAGAGGCCGCAGGAGGTCACAAACATGCAGCCAAGAAGCCCCTCCGACGAGACCCCAAGAATCCTCCCATAAGGACGTCTGGCCCGCTGCCGCCAAGAAGCCTCCGAGAGGTTTCCGAAGATACCCCAAGAAGCCTCCCAAAGAGGCATTCGGTCAACGACCAACTCTGGTCCCAAGAATGCACCGAAAAGCAAACGAGCGCCCACCCGGCATTTGCGTTTACCACGGTCACACAAATACCTGCCCAATCGATACGACCAGACGGGCTCGCGGGAAAGATGACACTGTGCGGGCTGGCGGAACAGCCGAAACGAATAACCATGCACGCTGCATACACATGTACATATGTATATATACACATGCATACATACATACATACATACATACATACATACATACATACATACATACATATATATTCATATATATATATACACATATATATATATATAACGTACATACACACATACATACGTACATACAGACAGACCGGCATACTCACGGGCATGCATTCATATAATGTACAAGTGTTGGATGTACGTGAAACTATATACATGCCTCCATACATGCATGCATACATACAAACACACCGATAATCACACATATAGATGTGTCTATGTATCATTACAAAAAACGTAACATTGATACATGTTAAAACCTACCCCCTTCATACACACGGTATCTCAGCACCAGAAAAAAACGCTGGGTGGCGATGCTAGCCGGATGTAGCTTGAGCACCGTGCCAAACAACAAAAACATCCCCACGGGGTTGTTTTCAAAATCTAAGTTTAGCATCGGCGCTGCGCACAATCGCTATACATGTCTGCATGTGCTTCAAGGATTGACTGCAAGGTTGATTTCAAAATGTTGGTCTCGCCGTGGCGTAGGTTTTCTTCAACTGTGCACGAATATCACGGATTGAAGGCGGCTCTTTGTAAACCTAGCTCTCGCCGTAACGCCGCGCACACTCACTATAAAAATTACATGACACTCACGGATTGAAGGCGGCTCGGTTTCAAACAAATAAATCTCGCTTGAGCGCCGCGCGCATTCGATATATTCATGCATATATGTGTATAAACACACATATATATGTGTGAGTGTCCACGCATTTCACGGACTGCAGGCGGCTCGATTTGTGAAGAACTAGCTCTCGCTTTTGGCGCCGCGCACATTCACCGCGAGAGTTTGCGCGAGCTTCACGGATTGAAAAGCCCAGTTTCAAAATATGGCGTTCGCCTTAGCGACGCGCGCAGTCGTTCTTGCTGTTCCCCCAAAAACTCGCTTCACGGATTGAAAACGGCTCGTCTTCAAAATCTCGTTTTCGCACTGGCGCCGCGCACACCCGCTGTAAAACATTGCGCGAACTTCACGGATTGAGGGCGGGTCGTTTTCCGAATATAGCTCTCGCAGCACCGCCGCGCGCATTGGTGTTTTTCTGTGCTGTCAAAAAGTGCGCGAGCTTCGCGGATGGAGGGCGGTTCGGGTGCAAAATATAGCTCTCGCCTCATCGCCGCGCGCGGCGGCTTTTTAAACTGCCTGCGAGACTCACGGGTTGAAGGCGGTTCGCGTTTAAATTTTAGCCTTCGCGTTAATGCCGCGCACACGACGCTTGCCGATTGAAGGCGGCTCGGTTCTTCGATCCGGCCCTCGCTTTAGCGCCGCGCACATTGGAGTAAAAAACGGCGTGCGGATTTCACGGATTGAAGGCGGTTCGTTTTTTGTTTTAGCTGGCTCTCGCCTTTAGCGCCGCGCGCGTTCGCTATGAACATTTGCGCGGGCTTCACTGATTGAGGGCGACTAGTTTCAAAATGTAGCCATCGCCTTAGCGCCGCGCACATTCGTGTGTATGTGTGTTGATATGTCCATAAATATGTGTGTAGATGTATACACATATACATGTATAAAAGGTAGACGAGTTTCACGGAGTGAAGGCGGTTCGTTTTCAAATTTTCGTTTTCGCCATAGCGCAGCGCGCACTCGCTGTACAAAGTTCCGCGAATCGTACGGATTGGCGGCGGTTCGGTTTCAGAATATAGCTTTCGCCTCAGCGCCGCGCGCATTGGTTTTTAGAGCTGCGCACACGAAGGTCACGCATTGAACGCGGCTCGCCTTTTATCCCTAGGCCCTCGCTTTCGCCATAACGCCGCGCACATTCGCCACGGAAACTCACGCGGGTTTCACTGATTGCGGGCGGCTCGTGACGACGGCAGCCACACCTTCGCCTCGAAAGAAGAACGTCTGAGAGCACGGGTGCCCCAGGAACTCCTCAACACTAAAAACCGTTCCTCGGCTAAGCATTGAAAGCCGTTCCTCGGCCGAACGCTGCACGGCTCCCCCCCGCCCCCCATGTTCCTCCTCCGCGTTCCCCTCCTCCCTGTGCAATTTCACCATATGACAACTACTCACTACTTTCCTCTCCTCTCTGACACGGTCCAGAAAATATCCGGACCCCTTCCGCGTACTGTTTTTGCAAGCAGGATTCCCGCGAATGGGGTTTTCGTTTGGGTTTGTTTCAACCCGTTTATCCCGCCGAAGCGTTGGCCTCATCGCCGGGGTTCCACTCGTTCCGAAACGCGCTCCCGCTGCTGCGCTAGCTTCGTTTACCCGCTCCCGTTCATTCCGGAACGCGCTCCCGCTGCAGCGCTGGCCTCATTCCCGCGCTTCCGCTCAATCCGACCCGTGCTCCGTCTGCAGCGCTGGCGTCTTTTATTTACAGTGCCATGACACGGCACGGTTTCCGCCCCTTTAAAAATTAGCCAGACGAAGGACCCAACCATATGCAGGTGTGAAAACCGCAATTGTGATTCACTTTTACGGTGGTGATCCGTGTGAGGCAACGAACCGTGCTAGGGCTGTGCCGAGATGAGTGGCGTGGCACACAACGCGAACGAAAACGATGGATCTGAACACGTAGGGAGACCGAGCGCGGGTGAATCTGAGCGCGAACGCGTTTGACTGCGAATCTGCGTGCGAGCGAGTTTAGGTGCATGAGTGCGAGTATGACAAAGCATGGATTAACTGTATATGAATGTCAATCGTTTGGGAATGACTGCCTCTGAGCACTCGTGGCGCTGGGCGTGGCCGCCGCAAGGAGCTTCCCCGGGACTCCCCGACGGCGTCGCCCGCGCGCCGCGACGCCAATGTCGGCGCGCCCCCCCGAGAGGATCGCGCCCGCTTCCTCCCCTTCTTTGACTCCCTCTTTGCCCGCGCACTCAAAAGTCCAAGGCTACGGGCGCAGCGCAGCGCGGAGTCCCCGCGAAGCGCGCAGGTCGCCCCGGAGGAATCCCGGCGACGCGCGCGGGTCGTCCGCTGCGCGGAGCAAAGAGATCTAGCTGGCTGGCCGATAGCGGGCAAGGCTCCTGCCGCTGGGCAGAGCGACGACGGGCGAGCGAGGCGCTGGGCAGAACGCAGCGCGGAGTCCCCGCGACGCGCGCTGGTCGCCCCTAAGGGGCCCCAGCGACGCGCGCGACGACAGGCGAGCGAGGCGCTGGGCGGAACGCAGCGCGGAGTTCCTGCGACGCGCGCCGGTCGCCCCGAGAGGGCCCCAGCGACGCGCGCGGGCGGGCCGCTCCTCAGATCAAGCCTCGCGGATAAACTCGGTAATGGAGCGTTCCCTGGCGAGGGCCGTCGCCTCCCTCCTGCACCGTTTCGCGCGCGCAGCAAACTGCTCCAGCTGCTTCCGCAAGCCCTCCGGCGGCCCTGCCAGGAAGAACTCGCTGCGCGGCGCCGCGGACTGCGCCGCCGGCAAGACAAGGAATAGTAATAGCAATGGGAAGAAATTACGACTAGTAGGAGTAAAAAGGTTAGTATGCGTGGGTAGGTACGCAATGCAATCGCAATTATAATAGCGGCAGTTAGTACAAGCACCTGTGTCAAGTACTATTACATGTCAACTCCTCGAGGGAAGCTTGGATCCGAAGGTTCCATTTCCCTCCTCCAAACCGCACCCGCCTTATACAGTTCCAATCAAAACCCTCAACGGGAAAAGACTCTCGTCGACAGCCCTCGGGGCCGGCCTATCCCAAGGCATCGCGCCCGCCCCGCGCGGAGGGTCACGGTGGCAACTGGGCGCGCGGATAGCAGCTCGTCCCCGTCATCCGACGAAGCAATGAAATATTTCTGACTAGCAGTCGTCGAGGGAGTAATGTCGAAAAATGCTGAGAATCGAGCTGATAGAAAATATACGTCGATGGAAATTCTGGGCACGCTAAGAAAACAGCGTTGGATACGATTGATACTTCTACCAACAGCTTCACGCCTAAGAGCGATGACCGCACTGATACGCATGGAACGAATCGCAAGAGTGAGTTGGAGCACCTCGAGCAGTAGTGCTGGTAGTACTACAAGGTGCAGTCGTGGAACTCGCAAGTCGGACGAATACTTAGCATTGCGCTCGGGCGACAGCGCGACTTCGAGCAGCAGCCCTAAATGAAAAGCAGCGTCTCTAGAGCCGTTGCGAGGGCAAGAGGAAGCGTTTCATGTTGCAGTCAGAACTACCATGAAGCAGCATCGAGTCGCGAGCGCAAGCGGCCCCGAGCATGCGCAACGCAGATGCGGATGCGGATGCCGGCTGATTTCGCTGCCTCACGGTTGAAAGAACTGCTGCTTCGAAAAGCCCAGAATACTGGATGCATGGGAGATCCCCGCCTGCGCTTCAAACTGGAATGTCTGAGCTCTGCAAACGCTGACAAACTAAGCTCCATGCGGTCGCGGGCGAGCGCCGCAAGCACCGCCGGCTGATTTTGCTGGCCACGCGGCTGCATGGACTTCCTCGGCCGGGCGAATGACATTCCCGCTCGCCCTTCAAACTGAGGCGCCAAGGCGCTGCAAGCACAGAAAAACCAAACATGCGAACGACTACGCGAGAGACGAACTGCGGCGCTCATCGCACCGGGCAGAGCAGCGAGGGCCGAGCGCCGCGCGCACTGAGACACAGAAACTGAAAGCACTGAGGGGCACTGAAAGCTCACTCAGCAAAGCCCGAAGCACCGAGTGCGAATCCACGCGCTGAGCCAGGCCGAAAGGCTCGGCCGCTTCGTCGATGCTTGAATTCACCGCGCACCCGCCGTCCAGGCCGTGGAATGAGCGCCCGCTTGCCTTGGGGCTGGGACATCAGCAAGGCCTCAGCGTCGCGGTGAGCCCTCGCGCGCCTGATCGCTGAGTTCAGTAGCGCGCTGAGATGCTGACTCGAGCGCGCCTCGCTCGCGCGGCTGAAAAAGGCGCGCGCGCGCTGTGCGCTGATGCGGCAACGCTGCTCACTGCCAGATTCAGCGTCTACGTTCTGGCCCCATCTCCTCAACGACTGAAAACATCTGGCGCGACGCCCCATAAGGCCTGACATGGTGACCCATGAACCGCCGTTTGACGAACGCGCATCTGCCACTGATCTTCCCGACCACCGACGACGCCCACTCTGGCGCATTCGTTGATGGGCAGAACGCATTGAACAGTTCTCTGATTGCGCACGCGTCATATGCCACGAACACCAACTGGCGCATGCTGATCATGATGAGCGCTGCAGTGCCTCAACACTGATACGCGGCTCCTGCTGCAACTGCCACTGCTGCCACCGCTGCCGCGCCGACAGCGCCGACGGCGCCGAACGCCGCGCTCGGCCGCCGCGGGGCGCCGCGGCGAGCGCCGAGCCTCAATCGCCCGAGCGAGAGCGCCCGAGCTGCAGCCACAGCCACTCCAGATAAATCAAGACGCGCGATAAGGGCGAAAGGGCCTCGGCAGGCCGCGCCAACAATTTGCGCGCGGCGCGCGGCCGACGAAAGCTGCCCAGGACGGGGCGGATGCGAAATATGCAAGGGCCACATTGTGAAGCCGCTCATCCTTACAATCTGGGTCGACTGCAGATGCACTGTCTGACTGGGCGGGCTGGCCGGTAGGGTGGGCCTTCTGGTCGGGTAGCTGCTGTCTGGCACTGCGACCTCTGGTAGTTGACAATAGTCCCGGCAGCTGCGCTGCCTGGCACTGCATCTGCCCGTTGTCTGGCAGGGCGCGCATGGTTGGCCGTCGGCGCCTCGCCATCTCCAGTAGCCCGAGGACTGCGAAAGTGTAGCCGCGTCTGGGGCCGCTGGAAGACCAGCTCAGCGTCGCCGTGCCCGAGCACCTCCCCCTCCCGGCCCCCCCCCTCCGCTCGCCCCCCTCCTTCCTGCCACCCCCTCCCTCCTCCTTCCCCATCCCGCATGGGACTGTCTTCTCATTTCTGCGCCTCAAACCTGAATGCTGGCAACGACGTCAACGCTGGCGCCGGCTGACTGTCGACGACGGCCAGCCCCGCCCACGGCCGCTGAGAGGCCGGGCGCGACAAGATCCCGGGCGCTGAACGCCGCTCCTCGGCCGGGCGCCAAGCGCTCCGAAAACTGGCAGCGCCGACGGCTGCGGACCTCGCGCTGTCCAGGCGGCTGCTTCGCCTTCCCCATCTTGGCCAGCCACTCCCCCTGCGGCCCTCGCCAAACTGACCCCCCTCGCCGCCCCCTCCCCGGCCAGCCAAAGGCCCCCCGAGGCCCCGTAAATCCTGGCAGCCGAGATGCCTCGCAACGCCGGCATGCAGTTATCCTTTCACGGCAGCGGCGCTGACTCCGAGCTCGAAATGACCTGCCTGCGCCCCAGCCACCGAGGTCGTCGTCGTCGTCGCGGTCGTCGTCGTCGTCGTCGTCGTCGTCGCCGCGGTCGTCGGGGTGGTCGTCGTCTTCGTCGCCGTGGTCGCGGTCGTCGATGTCGTCGCCGTCGCGGTCGTCGCGGTCGTCGTCGTCGTCGTCGTCGCGGTCGTCGTGGTCGTCGTCGTCGTCGTCGTCGTCGCCGTCGCCGCCGTCGTCGTCGTCGTCGTCGTCGTCGACGTCGCCCCGCGGGCAGTTCTTCTCGCTGCGATCGAACGCCACCTCGGAGCGCTCATTTAAAACTGCGTAGGTCTCCACCCGCAGATCGGCGATCCTAGCGCCGCGCGCCCGATCGCGACAGCAGCGCCATGGCTCGGAGCCCCGCGGCGGCAGTCGCATTCCAATCGCAGTCGAGATGCCCCGAGGACTCGCCGGGCAGGAAAGAAGACGAAGAGGGGCCGGGAAGTGGGGGGGGGGGGGCGGCAGTGGCAGTCGCGAGGAGGGAAGAAAAAGAAGGGGGGGCAGAGAACGGAGGGGGGAAGAGGGGGGCTCACCTGAGAAGGGAGCGAGGATGAGGAGAAGGAGGAAGGAGGAAGGGGGGATAGCACCCCCCCCCCCCCCCCCCCCCCCCCATCATCACCCCCAATCCTCCCCCGAAGCCTCCTGGGGAGGCGCATGAAAAAGATGGCGCGAAATATGGCGCGCGCCCCCTGACAACCAGAGCGGCGCAAGCCTCCCCCGATCAGAGCGGCGCGAGCCTCCAGATAATACAATGGGAACGACGATGGTTCTGCCCAGGTTTGCAGACGCCAGAAAACTCTGACACATCTACAACTACGCGCAGCAAAACTGCAGCGCGCCAAGCGCGGTAGCGATCGCCGCGTTCCATGGGGAGGCGCGGCGGCAGCCGAAATAAACATCACGGCGCGAACAGGGCTCCACCCTCGGACGGGGAATCCGGCACGACGAAGAACTCGAAAGCACGGGGGATCGGATCGCGAATTTGCTGCCAGGGCACAGGCGGGGGAGGGAAGCGGGCCGCGCGAGGTCGAGGCCCCCAGGCACGCGGCTGGCTCCGCTGAACCAGGGGGCGCGGGATGTCGGCGGGAAGCCGCCCAGGGGGCGGGGCCTCGGCGATGGGCGGCGCGGGCGGCCGATGCAGCGCGAAAAGGGGGCACGCACAAAACAGCACTTAGCGGCCAGGGCACGGCGCGCGCTGGGAGCGCGAGCGGCGGCGGCGCCCGACATGCACCCCGCCCCGCCGGCTAGGCGCAGCTCTATAAGCGCCCCTTTGTGCAGGGATGTCTCTGGCAAAACCTGCGCGCACAGGACTGCGCCTAGTGCTTGGCTAAGCGCAGTTCTGAACATGCTGGGCGCCTCGCTAGGGGCGAGCACGTGCCATCCAGCGCCGAGAGACATGGGCGGGACACAGGTCGGGCGCGTCGTCGCGCCCCGCCCGCAGAGTCCGAAAGGCAAAGGCCGCCCCCCGCCGGCCTCCAAGCAGAGGTGTCTGAACGCCCCAGGGCTACCCGAAGGAATTCCAACTGCGGCCTCCGCCCACATCGCCCCCCCTATCAGCGCATATCGCCCGGTCGCTATGTCCCCCATGCCCGCCCGCTGTTTCGCCCGCCCCCCCCCCCCCCCCCCCCCCCCCACCTGCCGCCCTCCATCCCCCCGGGCATGTCTCAAGTGCCCCTGGCCCCTGCGAGGCGGCAACGCCCACCCGCAGCTGAAAGACCCACCTTGCGTTCGTTCGTCCCCCAATCCACTCGCGAGGCGCAAGTCTCGATTCCAGACTGACACTGGCAAGCGACGCCGAGGCCCCGGCAAATCCAACAGGCGCGATCGGCCCCTTCGAATGGCGGGCGAACCGACGCGCGAGACGATGACGCAAAAGTACGTTTGCAATTTTGGGATAAGCGCAAGAAGCCAATGCACTCGCCCACGGCGTAGTTCTGCGCCTGTCCGAAAAACGCCCGTCGCCCTCAATGCCCCCCCCCCCCCCTCTCGGAAGCTCTGGGGGGCAAAAAAAAAAGGTGGCGACTATCCTTCCCCTGCCCCCCCCCCCCCCCGCCCACCGCCCGCCCCCCCCGCCGCCGCCGCCACCCCCCGTCGTCTTCGCCGCCTCCACCCCCTTCGCCCCCCCCCCCCCTTCGAAGCGCCGCGGCCTCCGGCGGACGAACTCGGGGCAGCCTGAAGAACGGGATGGAGCCATTCGTGACCTTCGTCGCCGTCGTCGTCGTCGCCGTCGTCGTCGTCGCCCTCGTCGCGGTCGTCGCCGTCGTCGTCGTCGCCGTCGTTGTCGCGGTCGCGGTCGCCGTCGTCGTCGTCGCCGTCGTCGACCGTCGCGCAAGCGCCGACGGCGAGCTTCTTGTCCTGTCGTCGTCGTCGTCGCGGTGGTCGGCGTCGTCGCCGACGTCGTCGCGGTCGTCGTCGTCGTCGTCGTCGTCGTCGTCGTCGACCTTCGAACCAGCGCCGAGGACGAGCTTCTTGGCCTGCTCGGGTTGCTGCTCACGCCGCTGCGGGGCCTGCTGCCGCGGGGCCTTCGGCCGCGGGGCAAGCTGCCGCGTCTGGGGGGGGGGGGGGGGGGCGCAAATGAGGCGGCGCCCACGTCTCCGAGGAGGCTAGCGCCACTCTCGCCGCGGCAGGCGAATGCAAAGGCAAGGTGGCCGGAAGAAGACATGAAGGGCCGGGGTGGCACTGCCGCAGCCAGAATAACAATGGCAAGGAAGATGGACGAAAAGCTTGAAGGATGGGTGAAGGGAGAGATCGTACATATTGTTGATGTAAGGATGCATGGACAGGTGGATGGGTGGATGCGCGGGCGGGTGGATGGGCGCATTCTGGCCGCGGCGCACATGCAATGGATGGGTGGATGGGTGGATGGAGAAACGGATCGATAAATGACCGCGCGTAATTCGACGATTCGTCATCAACGTTCACCCAGTAAAACTTGTCTAAACCCCCTGATCTGAACCTCCGCTTTCAGGAACTATAGGCCTGTAAGGCTATAAGCTAGAAGGCAAGTCGGCTATAGGGCAATAGTGCTACAGGGCTACCGGGCACCCGGGCACCTGAGAGATCCCGGGCATGCCGCCGAAATCTGCGCCCCACCTCACTTAACCATAACTAAGCAACATACATGCTTTGTACAAATCAAATATCTTGAATGGTTCCTGGTCGTGTTCCCCCGCATGTTTCGTCGGGTTCCGGTTGTCATCCCTGCCGCGTCGCACCCGCGTCTGCCGCGCACGCGCGCGCGCGCCCCCCCGCCCCCCCCCCCCCCCCCTCCTCGACTTCCTTCCACCCTTCGCCCGCGCGCAACCCGTGCACGGCGCGCGCAGCAGACACGAGTGCACACGCAGCCGCACGCATGCACGCACTCACGCACACACACACACAAACACACACTCACAACATACACAACATACACACACACACACAAAACGCATGCACCACACACTGGGCACCCACATGAGACACACGTCTAGATGCGGCCGTAGACGCATCAAACACACACACACACATGACACGCCATGCGCAAAACACACGCGTAGGACGCGCAGGGCACGGCAGGCGCGGCACTATCTCGCCACTAAAAGGGTGCGCAAGGGGTGGTCCCTCAGCGCGGTCTCTATACGCGCCAATGTCGCGGGGCCTAGCAGTTGCGGCACTTCCTCGACACCGCAAGGGTGCGCAGGGGGTGGTCCATCAACGCGGTCTCTATACGCACCAGTGTCGGAGGGCCCAGCAGGCGTTGCGTTTTCTCGACACCGGGTGGGATGCGCAGGGGGTGGTACCTCAGCGCGGTCTCTACGCGCGCCAATGTCGCAAGGCCTAGCAGGCGTGGCATGTCCTCGGCACCGGGAGGGGGCGCGCAGAGGGTCGCGGCCTCTATACGCGCCAGTGTCGCAGGGCCTAACAGGCGTGGCACTTCATCGAAACCACAGGCGGTGGGCAGGGCGTGGTCCCTCACCGCGGTTTCCATACGCGCCCATGTCGCAGGGCCTAGCATGCGTGGCGATTTCTCGACACCGGGTGGGATGCGCAGGGGGTGGCCCCTCAGCGCGGTCTCTACACGCGCCAACGTCGCAGGGCCTAGCAGGCGTCGCACTTTCTCGACGCTACAAGAGGTGCGCAGGGGGTGGTCCGCCAGCGCGGTCTTTATACGCGCCAATGTCGTAGGCCTAGCAGTTGTGGCACTCTCTCGACACCAGAGGGGGTGCGCAGGAGGTGGTCTCTCTCAGCGCGGTCTCTATACGCGCCAACGTCGCAAGGAATAGCGGGGCTGACGATTTCTCGACACCCGAGGGGGTGCGCAAGGGGTGGTCCCGCACCCTGGTGTCTACGCGCGCCAATGTGCCAATGTCGCAGGGCCTAGCAGGCCTGGCAGGCGTGGAACTGTCTCGACACCAGAAGGGGTGTGCAGGGGGTGGTCCCGCACCCCGGTGTTTATACGCGCCAATGCCGCAAGGCTTAGCAAGTGTGGAACGTTCTCCGCACCAAACGGGGTGCAGCCCTCACCGCTGTAATTCGACGCGCCAATGTCGCAGGGCCTACCAGGCTTGGTAATTCCTCGATGCCACAGGGGGTGCGCTGGGGGTGCGGTCGCTATACGCTTCGGCCTCGCAATGTATGGCGACGTGGCACTTGCTCGACGCCACAGGGGGTGCGCTGGGCAAAGCATGGCCCGCGTGGCACTTTCTCGATGCCACAAGGGGTGCGCTGGGGGTGCGGTCGCTATCCGCTTCGGCCTCGCAAAGCGTGGCAGGCGTGGCACTTCTTCGACGCCGCAGGGGGTGCGCCGGGGGTGCGGTCGCTATGCGTTTCGGGCTCACAACGTGTGGCAGGCGTGGCACTTTCTCGATGCCACAAGGGGTGCGCTGGGGGTGCGGTCGCTATCTGTTTCGGCCTCGCAAGGCGTGGCAGGCGTGGCATCTCCTCGACGCCACAGGGGGTGCGCTGGGTGTGAGGTCGCTATGCGATTCGGGTTCGCAGCGTGTGGCAGGCGTGGCACTGTCTCGACAGCGGAGGGGGTGCGCACGGTGTGCAGTCGCTTTCCGTTTCGGCCTCGCATGGCACTTCCTCGACCCCACAGGGGGTGCGCGGGGGGTGCGGTGGCTGTCCGCTTCGGCCTCGCAAAGCGTGGCAGGCGTGGCATTTCCTCGACGCCACAGCGGGTGCGCCGGGGGTGCGGTCGGTATCCGTTTCGGCCTCGCAAAGCGTGGCAGGCGCGACACTTCCTCGACGCCACTGGGGGTGCGCCGGGGGTGCGGTCGCTATGCGTTTCGGGCCCGCAACGTGTGGCAGGCGTGGCACTTTTTCGATGCCACAGGGAAGGCGCTGGGGGTGCAGTCGCTTTCCGTTTCGGCCTCGCAAAGCGTAGCACGCGTGGCATTTCCTCGGCGCCACAAGGGGCGCGTTGGGGGTGCGGTCGCTATGTGTTTCGGGCTCGCAACGTGTGGCAGGCGTGGCACTTTCTTGATGCCACACGGGGTGCGCAGGGGTTGCGGTCGCTATCCGCTTCGGCCTCGCAAAGCGTGGCAGGCGTGGCACTTGTTCGTGCCAGAGATTTTCCATCGAGGGGCGTTCCGGGAGACTTTCCGTCCAAGGGTTTTTGCTGATGCCTTTACCTGCAAGCACTTTATCCACGCCCCGTTCCATTAAACTGCCCTCGGTGACCCCATCCTCTCTTGCCAGGCCGAAGCGGAAGAGGAGGAAGGAGGAGGAGGATGACCGTTGAAGAGGGAGGAAGAGGAAGAGGAACGAGGAGGAGGAAGAGGAGGAGGAATAGGAGGCCACGCAGGACATAAAATAAAGATGTGGGGTTCCTCGGTAACGTAATGAATCAGAAGCTTCATATTTTCTGTACGTGGCATAAATAACAACGCATTGAATCATCGAATGCAAAAGGTAGATACCACTCGGCCCTGCAACTACAGATGCTAGAACCACTCGCGCCTAGGTTCTAGCAAGCGCCAGCCCTCAAGGGGGTCACGGTTGCACACATTAGCCAGCTCCCGGGTGCACGCATGCATGCACCCACGATTGGCCTCAGCTCTAACGCGCGCGTTGCTCCACACAGCGAGCGCATGCCACGATTAGCGCTGGCGACCATCCCAAAGCGTACTGCGAGGCCTGGATTCACTTAGGAGGACTCGGGCTTAGGGCAAGGTTGCGTTTTCAGCTTGGAAATGCTGGAAGCTTTGGAAATATCGGAGCTGGAAGGGTTGTCGCGCGCGTTTGGGTCCTGTCACGTTTCAACCTTGTTCCCCAAGCGCACGTGCACACATGCGTCGCCCCGTCCGTTCCTACATCAAGTCAACCATAAATTCGCCCATGCATTCACCATCTGGAACTGATACATACATGTAGAAAATGAATACATATTTAAATAAACACCTATAAATATACATCTACACACATATATAATATATCGTACACATGCATATATACATATATACATGTATACACACCTGTACGACCACCATGCGGGCGATAAAGAGGTTAAGGGGGTGGATTGTGATCAAATGCCCACCCTGACTGACCTCCAGCCTGTCGCCACGACTGATATCCAGTCTGCCGCGATCGCGACCAAGCGCCGACAAAAATGAAATGATGGATTGGGTTGGGTGGATTGGATTGGATGGGATGATATGGATTGGAAAAGATAAGATGGGTTGGATTGGAAGAGATGGATTGGATACGATAAGATGGATTGGATTGGCCCGCCGCAGGGGCAAAAACAAATGAATTGGGTCGGATGGATTGACTTGTGTGGGAAAGGATGATATGGAACCAAACGGGTTGGGTAAGATAAGATGGTTTGGATTGGACAAGATGGATTGGATAATGTAAGCTGAATTGGATAAGAAAGCCCGCCGCAAACGCCGACGAAAATGAATTGATGGATTGGGTTGGGTGAGTTGGATTGGATGGGATACGATGGATCGGATGATGGGTTAGATTGGAAGAGATGGATTGGATAACATAAGATTGATTGGACTGGCCCACCGCAGGCGCAGAAACAAATGAATTGATGGATTGGGTCGGGTGGATTGGATTGGGGGGGATGAGATAAGATGGGACAAGATGGGTTGCATCAGATGATCAGATAAGATAGATTGGATTGGACAAGATGGATTGGATAAGATAACCTGGATTGGATAAGAAAGCCCGCCGCGGGCGCCGAAACAAATAAATGTTTAAATGAGCGACATGCGTTAGCGCCGGGACGCCCGGGACACCCGGGACACCGCCCGGCCACCGGCGGCCAGGAAACGGACTTCTTTCGCTCCTACTGACACCCGGGACACCCGGGACACCGCCCGGCCCAACTGGGACACCTCCCAACCACCGGCGGACGGGAACGGACTTTCGCTCCTACTTCGGCCTAGCTACAGGAGGATCACGCGCAGCTTCGCCTCGCCCGCACGCACGACACGAACACGAAACCGAAACCGATTTCCCGGTGGGGGGCCTCCGTTTCACTGCGATCTCACCCCCCAACCTCCGATACCTATATATATATATACACATATAAATAGTCATCCAGATACCTTCATCCAAGCAGCGGAGAAAGCACACATGGCACACCTGTGAACTGATCCATCCAGACATCCATTGTTTCATTTCTCCTCACAAGCATCCATACACCACTAATCCATCTAGGCGTCCATACATGCATGCATCAAGTAATACATGTGTGAGGCGGGGGGCGCACCCGTAGGCCGCTCGAACCTGCCTTCAAAAACTCGTGGGCCCCCAGTAGACACGAAGGTCGCCCAATCCGTCCATTGCGGCACACCCTATCAAGCGGATCCAGATCCACAGGGAGCACCACCCACAGCTCCAGAGACAAGGTTCACACAGCATACTCCCGCACATTTCAGGACGCCCCTCACGCGAAAAGTAAAAGCTCCACCTATATCACCACTGGGACACTTCGCATGGCGTCCCTCCGCCCATTTCGGCACATGACTCATACGAGTCGTACCCCACATGGGGGCTCCACCTGCGGCGTCAGCGCCCTTCGCACGGCTCATGGTTTGTTAATCTACTGGCCTTGGGCTCAACCCACCACCGTGCCTGGGCTGTGGGTCAGGGGCTTCTTGGACACGTACCTGTTGGGGTCTCTTAGCATGCTTCTCGGGCGCCTCCAGGAGCTAGTTTTGAAGCCAATGGGGGCTTCTGGGGGGCTGTTTGGAGGTTCTGGAGGGCTTCTTTCTGGCCGTTTAAGGGCCTCTTGGGGGCCTCCTGGTGATCTAGGGGGTCCAATTGGGGCGGAGGGCTCGAGATCTGTGTTGCATCACAGCAGCAATTCGGCCCCTGACTTTCGTCCTGAGCTGGGTTTAGTGAAGTGATGAATTTCGGGGTCCTCACGTGGGAAACACATCAACTAGCTAATCTGGGGCCCCTGGGGCCTCAGTGGGCCCCTGGGGCCTCAGTGGGCCCTTGGGCCCAAAATTAATGACGTGATGGTTTTCAGGCCTCGAACGGAACGAAATGTGAGTTGGAGTTCCCCCTCGTAGGCCCCTCTTTGGGCCATCCATAGTTGGCCCAAAAGGCGCCCAAAGCAGTTGGACCGCCCTAGGGCTCTGGGGCTCTCTCGGCCCGATTTGGGGCTCTCTTGGGGGCCCCTTGGGCCGTCCTAAGGCGACATTGGGGGCCTCTTGAGCCGTTCTTGGGTTCCTGGTGGGCCGCTCTTGTCGCTCAGTTGTGCTCCCCGGAAATGCTTTGAGTGGTCGGGGGGGGGCCCGGCAGGCCCCGGAGGGTGTCCAGCTGTCCGGTGCCAAACGAGTGGGGGAATCAGGGAGGGTGTGCAGGCCCGGGGCCCAGGCCCAGGGTACCCCAATAGATGATAGTTAAAGAATGATATATATGTATATATATATATATAGACAGACAGACAGTAAGATATATGTGTATATAGATCGATAGAATATGAATATACACATATATATATACATACATATATATATATATATAGATATATATATAGTATTCGTTGATTGATAAGTAGATAGAGATACTTACATACGAGAGAGCGCGTTTCAGGGGCGCTTGCCTTGGGAACAGTCGGCGGCGCGTTTCGAACCGGGGGGTGGGAGCCCCAAAAAAAACTCGGCGCCGTCGATCAGAACAAGTGGGGCCCCCTCCTCCCTAACCCCCACCCCTCGCGACCCTCCCCCCCCCTCCCCAGGGGGGGGTCCAAACCCCCCACCCCACCCCGCGCCGGCGCCGGCGCTGGCGCTGGCAGCCGCCAGCAGCGCCGACGGCGGGGACGCAGCGACGATGACCAGAAGCAGCCCAGGGGAGGGGGGGAGGGTAAAAATCCCCCATCTTCGAGCCGGCGCCGGCGCAGGCGCGCTGGAGGCGGGTAGCAACGCCGACGGCGGGGACGCAGCAAAGGGCCCAGATGCTGCAGAGGGAACACACACACACCCAGAAGCCACCGGGAGGCCCTTAGGCAGAAGCACCCGAGAGCCCTCCGACGAGACCCAAGAGGCATCCATGAGGACCCTTACCCAAAATCAAGGCACGTTGGCGGAGCGTCGTCGTCGTCGTCATCGTCGTCGCCGTCGTCCTCGTCGACGCTCCCCGCTCCCCGCCGCCGCCGCCCGCCAGGGCAGGCTACGGCGACGGCCCAGAAAAGAAAGTCGTCGCCCCCGCCGCCGCCGCCAGCCGCCGCCAACGCAGGCGCCAGCCCGAGGACCCCTCCGTCACGGGACGGGGGGGGGGAGGGTTCGAACCTCCCCCCCTCCATCCGGTGGGGGGTCCGGTTCCCCCCCCTACAAGCGACCACAGAACGCGCTCTTTCATACATACATACATGGAGACAGAAAGAGAATGCACCTTGGGTAGTTATGTTCGAGAAGATGGTGGTTAATGGTCGAGGAGATGGTGTGCTCGCATTGCCCACCAACTCGCCCACCCGCTCGCTCGCCCACTCGCCCACCCACTCCAACGTTCACTCGCTACCTTCTTCCGTCTCTCCCTCACTCGACACAACGCGTTCAATGGATTGACAGCTGAAGGCCGCCCGTATCAGAGACTGGTGGCCTGACGAAGAGCCTTCGCCGACGAGCACCTTCGCCAAACTGCAGAGGCGGGCGTGATCCCAGAAAGACAACCACAAAGGATGTGGGACAGCTACATAATCGGCCCCGCCATCCATCGATGCTGCCCACGTGGCATGTTAGTAATGGCACTGGAGGGTGGCAGATCTTGGGCAAAGAACTCAATCGTGAGTTCCTCCTTTTCCTGCTGATCCACTTACCCTTCCATGTCCGCCTCCTCTGCCCACCACCATCCTCCTCCTCCCCCCTGCCCATCCTTCTCCTTCTCCTCCTTACCATCATATTCCTCCTCCTCCTCCTCCTCCTCATCCTCCTCCTCAGACTCCTCCCCCTCCTCCTCCTCCTCCTCCTCTGTCCGTCTGCCCCTCTGACTCACATTCTTTCCTGCGACGACACAACCACAATGCCTGGCAGCTGACGGTGCCGTCGCCCTGGTACGGGAAGCAGCTCTCGTTGACGAGACCTTCGACCCAGGCAAAGGATGAACAGGGGGGCGGGTTGAGAGTTCGTCGTTTTTTCAAATTCATGGGCCTCTTTGAGGGGGCCTCGCCGCCACGGATGGATTCGCCTCGAACTCCAGGTCAGAACGTGCTACAGGAGAGGTCCGCGACTTGAAGGAGGAGGAGGAGGCGGTCCGACGAGGACCTGTCCCGCCAGGACCCGGCGAAAGCGGTGGTGAGCTACTCTACATGGGATCCGAACTTCTATGGTTGTGCCCAACCAAGCGACACCCCTGGCGAATACGAGTTCGCGTGAGCGCCTGCAGCTACACTTGGGTGTCATGGAGCAAACAACGCATGGTTCAAATCGCCACATGGCCATCTGGAAATACGTGTGTGTGGCAATGTTTGCCTCGCCCGTGCCATCGAACGTCGCCGATAACGCCCCGAAGCACAACTACGGCAGCCGTATGTTCTCCGAGTGCTTCACGTGGTTGCACTTGAACACATTGTTGGACTGGATCCTACACCCTGGGCGCATGGTACCTCCCCTCGATGAGTGAACCGATGAACCTTCAAAGATGCCTGTCCCCGATATAACGCCATGATCGCGGTCGCTTCCTGCTGACAGGCTGCACAATCCAACATCATCGCACCATCGAGTCGTTGGCTCGAACACCCTCCGCTCGTCGGCGGCGAGCCCAGGGGGGAACTGAGACGGAGAAGGCCTTCTCAGAAAGCTCGGAAATCTCCAGGCCTGCTGAAAACTTGTCTAAACCGTTCACGAGGACACGTAAAACTTCTCAAAAAGCTTGAGCGCTTCTGAGAAGGCCCACCACGTTCTGAGAAGGCCTCCTCCTTCTCACTTCTCCCCCTTGCTCTCCGCCGAACTCGGATTCCGCCCTGCGCTCGGCGATTCCTATGGACAGGCGCTCGGCCCTCGACTTGCGCACGGCCTAGGCCCTCGGCCTCCACCTTGCTCGTGCGTGCGACGCTCGCGCGCGTAAGCGGCGGGCGCACGAAACCTCGGGGGCGACTGGGCGCCGAAGCACTCGAGGTGCCCCCGCCATGGACCGGGGCTGGCTGTGGTTGGGGTTTTGCAAAGGAGGACCAGCTGAGGTTTGGAAACATCGAGCGTGGATCGGCGATGTATCGCCGATAGATCGGTGATAGGCCCCCGATGGCGAATCCGCACGGTCCTGGGCGGGGCGGGCTATAATGCCCCAATCGGCGCTGTTTGGGCGATTGGGGATCGATGCGTCCCCCTGACCCTACCCCCTCCTAACACTGCCTCGATGTAAAGACGGGGGGACAGAGTGGGCAGGATGAGAGTGGAAAAGCACATCGGCAGGAACGTCAGACGGCAGATTCTCGCCAGCGCCGGACCCCGTCCGCATCGGGGGCGTCCATGAGGGGGGCGTCCAAGAGAGGAGTCTCGCAAATCGTAGCCCGAGGCACGTGCGCGGCCCAGGGGACGCGCTGGTCTAAGAGGGGAGGGCCATGAAATCAAGGCAGATGCCATGGCCCCGGCCATTATATCCAACCCCGCCTAAGGTCATCAACCCCTTCTTCGACGCATGGTGGTTTTCGGGTCGGGACTCAGGCCTCAAGCAGCCGTTCGGGACATCAGGGCACCCCTGGAAAGCTCTCGGCGAGGTGCAGCCCCTGGAAAGCAAACCCTCAATAGCCAGAGAACATCCCCCACTCCCCTATCTGGGGAACATTATGGCCCCAGCCATGATACACCCCTAGCTAAACGCTCCCTCTCGCTGCTGTGAGCAAATTACGTTTGCTTGTCGCCATGCACATCGCACGTTGGTCAGCACACGCAACACAAAGAATTCACAGCTGGAGGGGCCCGCAAGGACATCATGGCTCCGGCCATGATACCCCCCAATCATCACCCCCCTCGTGGCCGCACCCGACCCCGCACCCTCGAAGCGCGTCCGGGGACGGCACTGGGAGCGCGGCCAGGAGGTGTGCAGAAGGGATCAAACGCCAGACAAAGAGGCCGCCCGCGGACGTCCGGCGAGCACGGTTGTGTGCTTGTCTGGTTCCCGGAGGAGAAGGAGAGGGAGGAGGAGGAGGACGAGGAGGAGGAGGAGGAGGAGGAGGAAGAGGAAGAGGAACAGGAAGAGGAGGAGGAGCAGAAGGACGAGGAAGGAGCAGGGAGGGAGGGAGGGGGGAGGCGGATGGAGGGAAGGAGGAGGGAGGCGGTGGGAGGAGGACAAGGACGAGGACGGAGAGGAGGAGGCGGAGGCTGAAGAGGAGGGGAAGAGGAGGCGGAGGCGGAGGCGGAGCTGAAGGACGAATGGGGGGGATAGCAAAGGGGGGAACACGCCAGGTGGTGTGGACGAAACCAGTTGCATGCAGTAGATGTCGTAACCCACCCTTTCCTAATCCCCATCTTCGTCCGACCCGAAGGAGGGGGAGGAGGAAGAGGAAGAGGAGGAGGAGGAGGAGGAGGAGGAGCACCAGCAACAGCAGCAGCAACAGCAGGAGGAGCAAAAGGAGGAAGAGGAAGAAGAGGCACTCGTCGGAGGCGGAGCGTTCCGACGATAAAAAACAGTTCAGGAGCCAGGCTCCCTTGACCAGTCATTACGGCAAAAGCCGAGCTGCGTGAAAGCTGGCTGACCACATGATAATATGATGTTGGGACCCTGCGTCCCAGGCAAAGGAGGAGGAGGAGGAGGACGAGGAGGAGGCGGAAGAGGTAGAGAAGGAGGCAGGGAGCCTTCGCGCTCGATGTAGCCCCACACCGCGTCGACGTCGCCGCCAGAGCACGCGCGGTTGGCCGAGTCGCACGACAGGAGTTGCTGCGGTGACAGCATCAGGTCGGCGTACCTTGCCCCACCGCCAGAATACATCGACATCCGTTGCCTCGGAGTTGTGCCCTGGGACCTCGAGGCCTCTCGAAGAATGGTTCGCCTGGATGGTTGCCCATCCGCTGGGGGCGGGAGAGCATTCACTCACATCCAACGTTCCTCA
Source organism: Prorocentrum cordatum (assembly GCA_963575745.1). Classification (NCBI taxonomy): domain Eukaryota; class Dinophyceae; order Prorocentrales; family Prorocentraceae; genus Prorocentrum; species Prorocentrum cordatum. The sequence continues at coordinate 1,148,777 of CAUYUJ010008335.1, forward strand.
AGGACCAAGGACAGCACTCCAGCAGCTGTGGATATGGATGGTTGCGTGATAACTGGCCACGTTGGACTGGCCACGTTGGGTACACATTGTCAACCCTCTGTCGTTCGACTAGAAATAATGATCCACGTAAACATCGCAGAGCCGCGGGGGTAAGGGTACGCCCTGATGCGCCCCAGCCAGATCGAAACCCTTCAAACTCTAATGTATATATATATATATATATGTGTATGTATATATATATATAAAAATGTATATATATGTATATACATATATATATATATATATATATATATATATATATATCAGCAATCAGCAAACCCACCGATGCAGCAAAATTCACGCACTAGCGCTTCCAATGAATGCGTGTGAGATGGCGACCCCCCATGGAAAGCCTGAGGGGCCGACATGGCCTCCGTGGGAGCGCGCCATAAGGTACAACGACTTTAAAAGAAACGGCCGGATCAACGATGGCTTCATTGCTGGCTTCATTGTTGGGTTGATTCCGTGTTGGCGCCCCCCCCCAGAACGACGGAAAACTGCAAGTGCAAACTGACCTTTGAGCTGTAAGTTCACGCTTGCGTTGCAATTTACGTTGGGCCTTCACGTTGGATCTTTACGTTGGGCTTTTGCTTTGGATCTTCACGTTGGATCTCCGTGTATGGTCTTTACGCTGGACCCTCCCGGTGGACTGTTACGCAGGAGTTGGTCGTTGGACGCTCGAGATGGATTTGTCCGTTGGATTTGCGCGGTGGACTTCCATGTTGGAGTTACGTGCCGCCTTGTTATTTCTACAAGTTTAACCAGTTTTCCCTCTGCAGTCATATTCCAACTGCTACGTTGACGTTTTTAACCAAATGCGTTGGTTTCCATTTTTTCACATTGGATGTGGTACATTAGTTGCTGCAGCGTGGGTTCTCACGTTGCATGGATTCGCACGCTGGATTCTCTCATTTGGCTAGTGGGTTAAACTGTTGAGCGGTGGTAAAGTGCACATGGAGTACTTAGGCTGGACATGCGCGTTGGACCCTTGCGTTGGACCCCCTTGCGGAGGGTCTTCACGTTAGTTCTTTACGTTGGAAATGTACGTTTGAACTGTGCGCTGGGTCTCTACATTGGGTTTCCACGTTGAATCTTCAAGTTGGGTATCTGCGTTGGGTCGTCACGTAGGATCTGTATTTTGCTGCGCAGATCTCTACGTTCGATCTCGCCTTCGGATCTTCGCGCTGGACCTGTACGTAGGATCTGCGCGTTGGATCTGCATGTTAAATATGCACGGTGGGTCTGCACGTTGGATCCTTACGCTGGATCACCCCTTTGGATCTTGACGATGGATATTTGATTCGGGTCGCCACGTGGGCTGTCTGTTTTCGAGTTGGCCTTTTTGCGCTGGGTCTGCGCGTTGGATCTTTGCGTTGGCTATTTACGTGCGATATTTACGTTGGGGCTGCACGTTGCATCGCGACCTTGCGCCCGCCTTGCCCTTCAGACCTTTACGTTGTATATCTTCACGTCGGATTTCTTCACGTTGGATACTTGCCGCGGGCCGTTACGAAGGACATGTTTTCTTTTCGCGCGGGTCTTCATGCTGGATCTTCGCGGTGGATCTTCGCGTTGGACCTTCGCGTTAGACCTTGGCGTTGGGTATATTTTACGTTGAATCCTTCTACGCTGAGTCTCCTCGCGTTGGATCGCCTCGCGTTGGATCTCTTCGCGTTGGATCTCCTCGCGTTGCGCTGTTTTTCTTTGCGCTGGCTCTCTGGAAGCTGGATCCCTATACGTTGGATGTCTCTCCTTGCGCTAGATCCGTGCGCGTTGGACCCCGTTGCGCCGGCTCTGCGCGTCGGGTCTCTTTGCGCTGGATCTCTGAACGTTGCAATCCCAATTGCGCTGTCTCTCTTCGCGTCGTATCTCCTTGCGTTGGATCTCTGCGCGTTGGGTCTCTTCACCATGGATCTCCTTGCGTCGGATCTCTGCGCGTGGGACCCCTTGAAGCTGGGTCTCTTCACGTTGGGCCGCTTTACGTTGGATCTTTTGCGCGCTGGATCTCTTCGCGCTGGATCTCTACGATTGATCTCATTGCGTGGAATATCTCTACGATGGATCTCTGCGCGCAGGATCTCTGCACGTTGGGCCCCCGCGCGTTGGGTCTCTTCACGCTGGACCAAAGTTGCGCTAGATCTCTCTAGGTGGGCGCCCCTTTGGGTTCGATGCATTCGCGATGGATCTCTTTGCGTTGGATATATTTGCGCTGGACATCTGCACGTCGGACGCCATTGCGCTAGGAGAATGTGCGTTGGATCTCCCCACTCTGGATCTCTTTATGTTGGGCCCCTGCGCGTTGGTTCCTCGCGTCAGATGCCCTTCCGCTGGATCTTCAAATTTGATCTGCACGTTGGGTATGTACGTTGGATATTTGTTCTGGGCGGGTCTGCGCGTTGGATCCTCGCGCGGCATCTTCGCGTTGGATCTTTGCGCTGGATCTTCGCATTGGACCTTCACGTTGGACCTCCACGTTGGGCCCCTCATCTGTGCACCGCGCACTTCTGCGCGTGCGTTTGCGCGCTCACTGCCGTGCACTAGCGGTTCCCCAGCGCGCGCCCGCGGCAAGACGCGCTCCGGAACGGGGGGGGCCGGGCAGCGACAGTCGAACGCGAGACGAGACGAACAACTAGACAACGCTGCGACTGGGTCCGCTGCGTCGCTGCCGACATATTTGCAAGCGGAGAATTCACGATTTAATCTGACACTGGGGCGGGAAGGGCCCTATATCCCAGGCACCGTGATGATAGAATCAGGCCGAAACATTTCGCGCGTCGGCCTCGGCGACCGCCGCGGCGACGCCGAAAAACGGCCCAAATGTCTGGAGCAGGGTCGAATGTCACGCAGCGACGTCAGTCGCACCGAACACGCCCTGGAAGTGGCGGTCGCGACATTGCGGGCGCAGGGGGCGAGATGCATCCGGGAGAACGTTGGCGGACAGGAGTAGCCGACGGAGCGCGCAGCGGTCGGCGCGGAACGAGGCTCGTTGGAGCCGGCGCCAACAGGAGCCGCTTGGTCTCGCAGTCTCACCCGCGCCAAACTTTGCGCGGCGGCGGCGGCGCGCGCGCTGGCGCGGGGGGGGGCGGGGCGCTCTGGGGCGAGCGGGGGCTGGGCCGAGAGCGCGCCCCTGTGAACTGACCGGGTTTGAATGCCGCGCGGCAGCGCGTTGCGGGCGGAAGAGACGCGAGGGGCGGGGGCCAGAAGAAACGCGCTGGCGCGAGGGGGGGGGGGGGAGAGAGAGAACGAGAGAGAGAGAGAGAGAGAGAGAGAGAGAGAGAGAGAGAGAGAGAGAGCGGACAAGTAGGCGGACCAGGGTCCGTCCGCGAGGCGCACTGCGGTGCGACAACTCGCAAAACACTATTTGCGGCGGTGCAGCCTTTAGATACGAGGGCGGGCAACAAAAAAACCCTCCCCCGGCGCAGTGCGACAGACGCTACAGACGGCGGACAGACGGTGATGATCTCACCTGTCAGACCGCGTAAAGAAAGAGGCCCCAACAAGAAAGGCGACGTGCTGACACGTGGCTAGGCGGCTTGGCAGACCGCCAGTTGGGCGCTTGGCCGCAAAGCGGCGCGCAGTGACGGGGCACCCCCCGCCCCCACGCCCTGACACCGTGGACGCGGAGCCACGCGTACTCACGGGCAGGCAGAAAGGAGGAGATTAGCGCGGGGCACCAGGTGGAGCGCCGCGGAACGATGACAGCATAGCTTGGATGGTGAGTGACGGCACGGCACCATCGGGCGAGGGCGTGAGCAGCTCGGCGAAGGCTCGCCCGGCGCTGTGGAGGCGCTGGAGTAGAGGGCCTTGGCGAGCTTGGGCGGCGGCGAGGTCCGCGGCGAGAGCAACGCACCTCTGCTGGAGAGCAGCCATAGCCTGGGACAGCTCGGTTTCGCGGTCGGTGAGGGGTGGCTGCTCAGTGCCAGCGGCCGAGGGCCTCGAGACAGAGGCGAGGTCCTCGGTACGCCTGTCCAGATGGTGGACTAGCGTAGTGCGGCACCCTGTACGCTGTCGTCCGTCACCCTTGAAAGGTGACTGGAGGGGAACACGCGACCCCAGGGCTGGAGCCGCTAGGGCCACGCCCCGAGAGGTCGGGAGAGCCGCATCCTCTCGCTCAGCAACGATGGAAGCGTGGACGGGGCGCGAGGGCCTGTCTGGTTCAGTGCCCTGCGGGGGGGCTGAAGCCGCCCCCGCGGGCTGCCGCTGGTGGGGGGGCGGAGTGGTTTGCGCGGTGGGACCAATCATGATGCCGTGCGAGGGCTCTGAGGTCAGCCGCGTAGTAGGGTGGCGTCTCGGTAGGGCGGCATGGTCGGCAGCGTGGGGTGTCGGCGGTGCGTCGTCTATGCCACTCAGTCCGCGGGGGTCACCCAGGTCGTCGTCGGCGTCTTGGCGGTGGCCGATATCATCGTATGGGGGCGATGTCGCTCTCGGAGACGGAGTCGCGGTAGGCGTCGAGAGGTTGCCCGACGGGGCAGGGTTTTCGCTGACTGGTCCGTCGTCCAAAGCGTCCGATCCCCCACCGAAGCTGAACAGGTCGTCCTCCTGTTCGTCAGCGTCTTGAAGGTGAGCGGCGTTGTCATGTGGGTGCGATGCCGCTCTCAGTGGCGGAGTCGAGGGCGACGTGCGGATGCCCGACGGGGCAAGGTTGGCGCTGGCTGGCCCGTCGCCTAGGAAGTCAAGTCCCCCGCCGAAGCCGAACGGGTCGTCCTCCTGTTCGTCGAATATCGCCCGTTGGGCCTCGGCCCAGAGCTCGTCCGGGTTCTGTGGGATGTCTGGTCCAGCCGCGGGTGGTGCCTGGTCAGACAGCAGGGGGTTTGGTTCCATTTTGTTGAGTTCCGCAGCTGTAAACCCAGCCCTGCGGTGTGGGAGGGGGAGTGTGCGGTGTCTACGCTCGTAGATGGCGACAGCGACCCCATGAAGCACGGTCGCTTGGCGATGTCGTGTTTTGGCAGCTTCGACAATGTCGTCTGGAAGGTTGTGAGTACGTGCCGCCGTTGTGGCGAGGGCGTCAGCCTGACGATTGAACTCCTCCGCGATGGGCCCGATGAGCCCGAGGTCGATGCCCATGTCTCCCAGGTGGCTTGCGATTTTCTCGACGCGGAACATGTTGGGCTTGGCCATGACGCATCGGTGGATCTTTTCCCAGAGCTCCACGTGCGTGCCCTGCGGTGGTGAGTGTCCGTCGATGATACTTTGGAACCCATCGACCACCGCCTGGTTGTCCACGAAAACGTGTACGGGCCGTTCAGCACATGCCGTGAGGTGGACAATGGCGAGGGTCTCCGCAAGCTGTGCGTTCTGCGTAATGCCGTGAACGCGTGCACTGTAGTTCATGCGGTGGTCGATGCCGTAGTAGACGCCGTAGCCCGCTCGTGCTAGCAATGGGATGGCTTGGTTGGTGCATGCACCGTCCGTGGCAGCGTAGACCCATGTCCAACCAGTGTCGTGGTCAAGGTAGGTGGTGTAGGAGTCCTGGGCTGAAGCCGCAGGATCTCCCTCAGGTGGGGGCCGCGGTATGGGCTGAGGTAGCGGGTCCCTCGCGAGGTCGGCCTGCAGGTCGAGGAGGGCTGGGTCTTCATCGAAGAGCCCGCAGTGTCTTGTGTGCGGCGGAAGACGGGCCCACTGCTCGTCACTGATGAGGGTGGTGAGAGGGAGTCTTTCTCGGGCCCAGCACTTGCAGTCGCGGACAGTGTGCTCCTGAGTTTCCTCTTCCTCGTCGCAGTATCGGCAGATGGGGCTGGGGTCAGCTGACGTGTTTGATCGGGATCGTCGCTGTTGGGTGTGGTCCCCGCCCGACAGGTAGTTCAGGAGGAGCGCCAGCTGCCAGGCAGTGCATTTGGCTGCTCCTTTCGTTCGGGCGAGCCACGTGCTGGCGAAGAGGTCGAGGCCCTGTCTGACAGAGGCAAGGTATCCAAGGTCGTGACGCCGTGGCTTGATCCTCCTCAGAAAGGCTCTGCGTTGTGAGGCCCGCAGCATGTGAAGGAAGGCGTTTTGGGGTAAGTTCAGCCAGCTGATCTGGCAGCCCCAGTCGTCGTACATGATGCCAAATGTGGGCCAGGTCCAACGGAGCTGCTGGAGCGACTGGACAAGTCGTCCGACAGGTCCTCCACCAAACAGGGTCTGGACGTGGTGTTGGAGATCCCTGACGAGACCGCAGAGTGTAGCGTCGCGATTAACCTGTCGCCGCAGGCACAGGAAAACTTCACGCTGCGTGATGGCGTCAATCTCCAGGGCGTGTCCTGGGACGCACACGGCCATGAGAGTCCAAAACTCGACCCACTTGTTTCCCTTGGGGCGGATAGCCGCCTTGAGGGCGTGGTTGTAGGCAGTTTTGACGGGGCCTGATGGGGCTTGAATGTCGGTGCCCGTGGTACAGACGCTGGCAGCAAGGGAACGGGCGTGCCGCGCCTTAATAAGCATCGGCGATGGGAGCTTGCCAATGCGCGGCAGGCGACTAGTCGCCCTCCGAACACGGGCGTCAGCGGTGGCCGTGAGGTTAAGCGCGGCTGGAGCCGGCGCTGCCTCGGCGTTGATGTAACTCCCGACGAGCTTGAAGGAGTCGACCACGCGTAAGGGCCGTTCCGCCAGAGTGAGCTGGGTAACGGCGGCGTGAAGCTCGTCGGTGAGCGCCCACCCCGCCACTTTGCCAGGGTGAATGCGTTGACCTGAAAATCGATCAAACTTGGCGGTTTCATCAAGAGATTTCTGCAACTCAGGCGCGGTGTGGGTAGTGGAGTTGCTGTCGTCAACAAAGGTAGTGCTGAGTGATCGAGGAACGTATCGATGCTGTCTCTTGGTCCACACACACATGAGCAGCTTGATGTCGTCCAGGGACCAAGAGCTTCCCTGGAGGTGACCGTTGGTCCTGGCCAATTCCTTAGAGTACGCTCCGTTCATGCGGATGTAGCGTTTGTGGCGACTGTAGAAGTTTCTGCGGACAGTAACGATGTCTTGGGGGCACCCCGCGTGAAGCGCAAGGTTAAGGCAGATGTCCGTGATGAGGTAGTCGAAACACTTCTGTCGGTCAAGGGCAGCCCCAGCTAAGGGTAGGAGTAAGGCCCTGGCGTGCTCGATGCGCAGGGCGAGAGAGGTGCTGACGTCCCCAATGGTAGCTTTGGGGACAGCGCCAAAGCTCGTGGCGTGGGTCCATCCTTTCCGCCAGTCCGTGAGGCTGCGGTAAGCTGGCGCTTCCCACGCATACATCCAAACGGAAAGCACCGAGAGAAGTCGTTGGTCCGTTGGGAGTTCGCCTCGGCCTTTTCGGAGGCACGGGTTTGGCACATGAAGGAGGGGTTCTGGGATGGTGCCAGTGCGTTGCATAGCGCGTAAGACGCTGGCGAAGAGGCGAAGGATGTCGTCGGGTAACTCCTTAGCCTCCTTAGTAGTCCAGCCGTCCAGTCCCCCCGCACGGCGCGGTGAACGGGTGCGAATAAAGTGGATGAGTTGGTCGTCGGTGAGGTGGAAAGGGGTAGCTGGTGATGGCGTAGGCAGCTCTTGTCGGTACTCGTCGTAGAAGTCAGCCCACGTTGGCATGGCTTCGGCGTCATGTCCTGCACGGGCGCGGTACCTGCCCAAGATGGGCTCCCAGGTGTCGACCATGAGCTTAAGCATGTCTTTGGTATTAGCAACAATGGCGTTGGCGGGGAGAATGTCGGGGACCTGTGCAAGTGGTGGTTCACAAGTGTGGTCTTCGTCGTTGTCCGTGTCGGGCGAACTACCGTCGCTGGGGCTGAAGCCGCCAGCTTCGGTGTCGGCGTCGCTATCGTCCGTGCTAGCTTTGTCAGGTTTGAAGGAGTTGGTGTCGCAGTGGAGTTGCGTATCGTCAGGAGTGGTAGGCGTGCGGAGATACGCCGTGGGCGAGCTGTCAGCAGCCCGTGCGTATATGGCCGCCTTTCGCTCGCTTGGCTCGCGGACGCCCTCGGCCCATATCTTGATGCGTTCAGCTTTGGCACGGTTCGCACGTCGCGCCAGCTCTGAGTCGAGGTTTTGGATCAAACAGTCAAGGTGCTCTCCGTGAGGTGCTGGCTCGTCGGGGGTCCAGGCCTCGGGGAAGTCTAGGAGAACCGTGGGGCGCAGCTTGTGACATAGGAGGCGGGCCGCGGTCCACGTGCAGTCGATGCGCTGCGCCAGGTACGGCGGGATGGCACGGCAGTCTAAATGATGGTGCTGTCCGATGAAGCGAAGCTCACAGAGTTGCCGATGGAGCTTGCGCAGTCGGTTCATGTGTATCGTGGAAGCTCCGTAGGTGGGAAAGGCGCGGGGGACAACTGGTCGCTCCTCGAACATGGGCGTGAGCCCGTGCATGGTGGGGGGCTTCTTTTTGGGGTGGTCTGGCGGTGGAGGTGGCAGGTCGCGCAGACGGGTGAGATGGTACTCATGGCTGGCCTCGTTAGCCAGGGCGAACATGCGTTCCACGTCGTCGCGTGTGTCGGCCTGCTCCATGCGGTCCTGGTATCGCCCAGCGATGAGGGTCCCTAATGCCTGCAGTTCGTGGCCCTCGTGAGCTCCATCGTTAGGGGGGTAGGGCGTGGGGGCAAGAAGGCGTCGGGCCGTATGGTCGAGGCGACTGAGGTCTAGCGTGACCTGCAGGCCAACATGGGACTTCGCTGGCAAGTCGCGCAGATAGCAGAAGTCGGTGACAAGGGATCGCGCCGCTTGGTTGGCGATGATATAATCGATGCGCGAAGTGCGGGGGCACTTGGTGACGCGGTCCCAGTCAGGGATATTGCCGTATGTGTGCATGGTGTGGTCTGGTGTGCCCTCAGCGACGTTAAACCATCCGTGCTGCATCATGTGCAGCAGGTGTGGATTGTCGTCGATGTTCGTGTTGGCGTCCATGCAGATGAAATACGGGGCTGAGCCGACCCTTGCGGCGGCGCAGTCAGCGAGCCGAAAAAGATCTGCGCTGTCTCCTCCAGCAACCCCGTAGAGGCTCGCTATGTAGATCCCAGCGGGCCCGTGGTTGTTTCGTCGCCGCCTGCGGCGGTGCTGAGTGCAGAGCGGGAGAAAGGCCTCGTGCCATCTTTTCTTGGCCTTGAGGGCGACGATACAGGGCGCAGTGTCGTCGACAGTGGAGTCGACAATGGCATCCTTAGAGAGGATGGCGACCCCTCCCGAGGCGCCAGTGTTGCCCACGACGGTGTGGTCTGTGCCGCCGTGGGCAGCTCTGCGCTGGGCTCGCGCCAGATCCAGGTCAGGTCCCAGACTGGCGTGGTATCCCCCGTGGTGTGGATTGGCGGCGCTGGTAGCGATGGCTTGTCTGGTCGGCTTGGCATGTCGGGTCTCCTGCAGTGCTATGACTGCGGCGTTGTGGTCGACACCAAGAGCGGTGATGGTTGGCCAGTTCGCTGAGAGACTGGTGATGTTTAGGCTGACGAGGTGTATGGAGCGACCTGGCCCGTCTCCATCGGTGGAGCTGGGGTTTGCACGCCCCGCACGGTGTAGGTCAGCCTGACCCTCGCCCAAGTAGAAGGCTCGGCCACAGTAGGAGCTCATGGCGTTCCTATGGATTGGCTTGACCGGGGCTGAAGCCGCCGCCAGGCCAGAAGTATAGGCGAGACATGGTCGGCACTGCGCCAGGGGGGGTTCATAAACATCAGTAAAACTGCCTCGAAAAATCCTCCTCACTCCTGTACCATAGGGGACGAGGGGAGGAGAGGTGAGACGGCAGCAGAGGGAGAGGGAGGCGACTCCTCGATCCGTCCTGCCGAACACAAAAGCAAAAGCGAACCAGCGGCGGCGGCTCGGCGCGGCAGCGGCACAACGCACGCGCATATACTGCGCACGCGACACCGCTGGTCCGTCCTGCGGTGGCGCGCCCGCCCCGTCAGTATCTTGATGAGCAGCATCTGGTGGAACAGCTCGAGCAGCGCGGTCGGTGGCCTGGCGCTGGGCCTCGTCCATGCCCGCTGCCGTGAGGCCCGCGTTGCGGACAGGGCTGATTCCCCGCGGGGCCGCCGCTGCCGCGGCAGCGGCTGAGGTGGCGGGGGCTCCGCCCCGACTCTGAGGTGAGAGCGGTGAGCCACCGCCGAAACCCGCCGCAAGGTCCTTGACACGGTACTTGTTCTTGAACGGGTCGAAGGTCGGCGCCTCGTCGATGGGGACGACCACGCGGGTGGGCAGCGGCGGCTCGTGGTCCGTGGACGGCGTCGGCTCGAGGTCGACCTGGCCAGGTTCGATGGCGCTGGCACCGAAGCGTGGCACCACTTCGGGGGCTCGGCCATCAGCCTGAGTCTCGCGAGGCGGCGAGCTCGTGGAGCTCCCTGGGGCCTTGCGTGAGCTGTGGCGGCTGCAGGACCTGCTGCGCGGGACGCGCCCGCCCGTGTGGCGGTCGCGTGGCGAGGTCGCCTGGGCATTAGCGCGCTCGGAATCCGCCCTGCTCGGGGATCGGATCGGCGCCGCGCAGGGTGATGGGCTGGGCTGGCGGGAGGCGCTTGTGCCGCCCTCCGCCGTGGCTGTGGCCTGGTCAGGGTCGACAGCGTCGGGGCGGGGGCTGACGTGGTGGGCGCTTCCCTCGCTGTGCCGCGGGGAGGCGCTGTGATGCGCCTGGGTGTACGTGAGGACGAGCGGGACAAGCGGCTGCCTCTCCCGCTCAGGTGGGGCAGGTTTTGCCTGGGCAGGGCGCAGCGCTGCAGCCACGTTTGGCGGGGGCGTGTGCTGGCGCGGTTGCCAAGCACGCACGTTCGCATCACGCCATCCTTCAGGGCGCCCTGTCCTGCCACGGTTTGTTGCAGCCCCCTAGAGAGAGAGAGAGAGAGAGAGAGAGAGAGAGAGAGAGAGAGAGAGAGAGAGAGAGCGAGAGAGAGAGAGAGAGGGAGAGGGAGAGACCGGACAAGTAGGCGGACCAGGGTCCGTCCGCGAGGCGCACTGCGGTGCGACAACCCGCAAAACACTATTACCGGCGGCGCAGCCTTAGGATACGAGGGCGGGCAAAAGACCCCCTCCCCCGGCGCATTGCGTCTGAAGCTACGGACGGCGGACAGACTGTGAAGATCTCACGCGTCAGACCGCGTGGCGAAGAAGGCCCCAACAAGAAAGGCGACGTGCGGACACGTGGCTAGGCGGCTTGGCAGACCGCCAGTTGGGCGCTTGGCCGCAGCGCGGCGCGCAGGGACGGGGCACCCCCCGCTCCCACGCCCTGACACCGTGGACGCGGGGCCACGCGTGCACACGGGCAGGCAGAATGGCGGAGATTAGCGCGGGGCTCCAGGCGGAGCGCCGCGGAGCGATGACAGCATAGCATGGAGGGTGGATGGCGGCGCAGCACCATCGGGCGGGGGTGTAAGCAGCTCGGCAAAGGCACGACCGGCGCTGTGGAGGCGCTGGAGCAAAGGGCCTTGTCGGGCTTGGGCAGCGGCAAGGTCGGCGGCGAGAGCTGCGCACCTCTGCTGGAGAGCGGCCATAGACTGGGACAGCTCGGCTTCGCGCTCGGTGCGGGGCGGCTGCTCTGTGCCCGTGGCCGCGGGCCTCGCGGCGGGGACGGGGTCATCGGTGCGCCTGGCCAGGTGGTGGACCAGCGCGGTGCGGCGGTCCGTGCGCTGGCGGCCGTCGCCGTGGCGAGGCGACTGGAGGGTGTCGCGCGGTCCCAGGGCTGAAGCCGCTGGGGCAACGCCCCATGAGGGCGGAGGAGCCGCAGCCTCGCAGCCTGCAACAGTAGGAGCGTGGACGGGGCGCGACGGTCTGACTGGCTCAGTGCCCTGCGGGGGGGCTGAAGCCGCCCCCGCGGGCTGGCGCTGGTGGGGGGACGGGGTTGGTGGCACGGAGGGGCCAATCATGATGCCGTGCGAGGGCTCAGAGGTCGGCCGCGTGACCGGGTGGCGACTCGATGAAGCGGCGTCGTCGGCAGCGTGGGGTGTCAGCGGGACGTCGTCTATGCTGCCACCCAATCCGAGGGGATCATAAAAGTCCGCGTCGGCGTCTTGGAGGTGAGCGACGTCATCATGTGGGTGCGGTGCCGCTCTCGGTGGCGGGGTCGAGGTGGGCGTCGTGCGGTTGCCCGACGGGGCAAGGTTGGCGCTGGCTGGCCCGTCGTCCAGGAAGTCTAGTCCCCCGCCGAAGCCGAACGGGTCGTCCTCCTGTTCGTCGTACATCGCCCGTTGGGCCTCGGCCCAGAGCTCGTCAGGGTTCTGCGGGATGTCTGGTCCAGCCGCGGGTGGTGCCTGGTCCGACAGCAGGGGGTTTGGTTCCATTTTGCTGAGTTCAGCCGCTGTAGACCCAGCCCTGCGGTGTGGGAGCGGCAGAGTACGGTGTCTGCGCTCGTAGATGGCGACAGCGACCCCGTGAAGCACGGTGGCTTGGCGATGTCGTGTTTTGGCAGCTTCAACGATGTCATCGGGGAGGTTGTGCGCGCGTGCCGCCGCTGTGGCAAGGGCGTCGGCCTGACGGTTGAAATCCTCCGCGATGGGCCCGATGAGCCCAAGGTCGATGCCCAGGTCTCCCAGGTGGCTGGCGACTTTTTCGACGCGAAACATGTCGGGCTTGGCCATGACACATCGGTGAATCCTTGCCCAGAGCTCCGCGTGCGTGCCCTGCGGTGCTGGATGTCCGTCGATGATGCTTTGAAACCCATCGACCACCGCCTGGTTGTCCACGAAGACGTGCACGGGCCGTTCGGCACACGCCGTAAGGTGGACGATGGCAAGGGTCTCCGCAACCTGGGCGTTCTGCGTTAGGCCGTGAACGCGTGCACTGTAGTTCATGCGGTGGTCGATGCCGTAGTAGACGCCGTAGCCCGCTCGTGCTAGGAGTGGGATGGCTTGGTTGGTGCACGCACCGTCCGTGGCAGCATAGACCCATGTCCATCCAGTGTCGTTGTCAAGGTAGGTGGTGTAGGTGTCCTGGGCTGAAGCCGCAGGATCACCCTCAGGGGGGGGCCGCGGAATGGGCTGTGGCAGCGGGTCCCTCGCGAGGTCGGCCTGCAGATCGAGGAGGGCTGGGTCTTCGTCGAAGAGCCCGCAGTGTCTTGTGTGCGGCGGAAGACGGGCCCACTGGTCGTCACTGATGAGGGTGGTGAGAGGAACTCTTTCTCGGGCCCAGCACTTACAGTCGCGGACAGTGTGCCCCTGAGTTTCCTCTTCCTCGTCGCAGTAGCGGCACATGGGGCTGGGGTCTGCCGACGTGTTGGATCGGGATCGTCGCTGTTGGGTGTGGTCCCCGCCCGACAGGTAGTTCAGGAGGAGCGCCAGCTGCCAGGCAGTGCATTTGGCTGCTCCTTTGGTTCGCGCGAGCCACGTGCTGGCGAAGAGGTCAAGGCCCTGTCTGACCGAGGCGAGGTAGCCAAGGTCGTGTCGCCGTGGCTTGATCTTCCGCAGAAATGCCCTGCGTTGTGAGGCCCGCAGCATGTGCAGGAAGGCGTTTTGGGGTAGATTCAGCCAGCTGATCGGGCAGCCCCAGTCATCGTACATGATGCCAAATGTGGGCCAGGTCCATCGGAGCTGCTGGAGCGACTGGACGAGTCGCCCGACGGGTCCTCCACCAAACAGGGTCTGGACGTGGTGTTGGAGGTCTCTGGCGAGCCCGCAGAGTGTGACGTCGCGGTTAACCTGACGCCGCAGGCACAGGAATGCTTCACGCTGCGTGATGGCGTCGATCTCAAGGGCGTGTCCCGGCACGCACACGGCCATGAGAGTCCAGAACTCGACCCACTTGTTCCCCTTGGGGCGGATAGCCGCCTTGAGGGCGTGGTTGTAGGCAGTCTTGGCTGGGCCTGATGGTGCTTGGATGTCGGTGCCCGTGGTGCAGACGCTGGCGGCCAGGGATCGGGCGTGCCGCGCCTTGATAAGCATCGGCGACGGGAGCTTGCCAATGCGCGGCAGGCGGATAGTCGCCCTCCGCACACGGGCGTCTGCGGTGGCCGTGAGGTTAAGCGCGGCTGGAGCCGGCGCTGCCTCGGCGTTGATGTAACTCCCGACGAGCTTGAAGGAATCGACCACTCGGAGGGGGCGATCCGCCAGTGTGAGCTGGGTGACGGCGGCGTGCAGCTCATCGGTGAGCGCCCACCCTGCCACTTTACCAGGGTGAATGCGTTGACCGGAGAATCGGTCAAACTTGGCGGTTTCGTCGAGAGATTTCTGCAGCTCAGGAGCGGTGTGGGTAGTGGAGTTGCTGTCGTCAACGAAGGTAGTGCTGAGTGATCGAGGAACGTATCGGTGCTGCCTCTTTGTCCACACGCACATGAGCAGCTTGATGTCATCCAGGGACCACGAGCTGCCCTGGAGGTGACCGTTTGTCCTGGCCAGGTCCCTGGAGTACGCTCCGTTCATGCGGATGTAGCGTTTGTGGTGTCTGTAGAAGTTTCGGCGGACAGTAACGATGTCTTGTGGGCACCCCGCGTGCAGCGCAAGGTTTAGACAGATGTCCGTGATGAGGTAGTCGAAGCACTTCTGTCGGTCAAGGGCTGCTCCAGCTAAGGGGAGGAGTAAAGTCCTGGCGTGTTCGATGCGCAGGGCGAGAGACGTGCTGACATCCCCAATGGTGGCTTTGGGAACGGCGCCGAAGCTCGTGGCATGGGTCCATCCTTGCCGCCAGGTCGTGAGGCTACGGTAGGCCGGCGCCTCCCACGCATACATCCACACGGAAAGAACCGAGAGAAGCCGTTGGTCCGTCGGGAGTTCCCCTCGGCCTTTTCGGAGGCACGGGTTTGGCACGTGCAGGAGGGGCTCGGGGATGGTGCCAGTGCGTTGCATAGCACGTAAGACGCTGGCGAAGAGGCGAAGGATGTCGTCGGGTAACTCCTTTGCCTCCTTGGTCGTCCAGCCGTCGAGTCCCCCCGCGCGGCGCGGTGAACGGGTGCGAATGAAGTGGATGAGTTGGTCGTCGGTAAGGTGGAAGGGGGCTGCTGGTGATGGCGTAGGCAGCTCTTGGCGGTATTCGTCGTAGAAGTCCGCCCACGTCGGCATAGCTTCGGCGTCATGGCCCGCGCGAGCGCGGTACGTGGCCAGGATGGGCTCCCAGGTGTCGACCATGAGCTTGAGCATGTCTTTGGTGTTGGCAACGATAGCGTTGGCGGGGAGGGCGTCGGGGACCTGGGCTGGTAGTGGGCCACGAATGGGGCCGTCGTCGTTGTCCGTGTCGGGCGAGCTACCGTCGCCGGGGCTGAAGCCGCCGGCGTCGGTGTCGGCGTCACTGTCGTCCGTGCTAGCTTGGTCAGGGTTGAAGGCGGTGATGTCGCAGTGGAGCTGTGCATCGTCGGGAGTGGTAGGCGTGCGGAGATACGCCGTGGGCGAGCAGTCGGCAGCCCGTGCGTATATGGCCGCCTTTCGCCCGCTTGGCTCGCGGACGCCCTCAGACCAGATCTTGATGCGTTCAGCTTTGGCTCGGTTTGCACGTCGCGCCAGCTCCGAGTCTAGATTTTGGATCAGACGATCGAGCTGCTCTCCGCGTGGCGCTGGCACGTCGGGGGTCCAGGCGTCAGGAAAAGCCAGGAGGGCCGTGGGGCGCAGCTTGTGGCAGAGAAGGCGGGCCGCGGCCCACGTGCAGTCGATGCGTTGCGCCAGGTGCGGCGGGATAGCACGGCAGTCTATATGATGGTGCAGTCCGATGAAGCGAAGCTCGCAAAGTTGCCGATGGAGCTTGCGAAGGCGGTTCATGTGAATCGTGGAAGCTCCGTAGGTGGGAAAGGCGCGGGGGACAGCGGGTCGCTCCTCGAACGTGGGTGTGAGCCCGTGCATGGTAGGGGCCTTCTTTTTTGGGTGGTCTGGCGGTGGGGGCGGCAGGTCCCGCAGCCGGGTGAGATGGCACTCATGGCTGGCCTCGTTTGCCAGGGCGAACATGCGTTCCACATCGTCGCGTGCGTCAGCCTGCTCCATGCGGTCGTGGTATCGTCCGGCGATGTGGGTCCCTAGTGCCTGGAGTTCGTGGTCCTCATGAGCTCCGTCGTTTGGAGGGTATGGCGTGGGGGCCAAAAGGCGTGGGGCCGTGTGATCGAGGCGGCTTAGGTCGAGTGTGACCTGCAGGCCAACATGGGACTTCGCTGGCAAGTCACGCAGATAGCAGAAGTCGGTGACAAGGGATCGCGCAGCTTGGTTGGCGATGACATAGTCGATGCGCGAAGTGCGGGGGCACTTGGTGACGCGGTCCCAGTCAGGGATATTGCCATGTGTGTGCATGGTGTGGTCTGGTGCGCCTTCAGCGACGTTGGACCATCCGTGCTGCATCATGTGCAGCAAGTGTGGATTGTCGTCGATGTTCGTGTTGGCGTCCATACAAATGAAATACGGGGCTGAGCCGACCCTCGCGGCGGCGCAATCGGCAAGCCGAAATATATCGGTGCTGTCCCCTCCAGCGACCCCGTAGAGGCTCGCAATGTAGATCCCAGCGGGACCGTGGTTGTTTCGTCGCCGCCTGCGGCGGCGCTGGGTGCAGAGCGGGAGGAAGACCTCGTGCCATCGTTTCTTGGCCTTGAGGGTGGCGATACAGGTCGCAATGTCGTCGACGGTGGAGTCGACGATGGCGTCCTTAGAGAGGATGGCAACCCCGCCCGAGGCGCCGGTGTTGCCCTCGACCGTGTGGTCCGTGCCACCGTGAGCAGCTCTGCGCTGGGCACGCGCCAGGTCCAGGTCAGGTCCCAGACTGGCGTGGTATCCCCCGTGGTGTGGATTGGAGGCGTTGGTGGCGATGGCTTGCCTGGTAGGCTTGGCATGTCGGGTCTCCTGCAGTGCTATGACTGCGGCGTTGTGGTCGACACCAAGAGCGGTGATGGTTGGCCAGTTCGCTGAGAGACTGGTGATGTTGAGGCTGACGAAGTGGATGGAGCGACCTGGCCCATCTCCGTCGGTGGAGCTGGAGTTAGCACGCCCCGCACGGTGGAGGGCGGCCTGGCCGTCACCCAGGTAGGAGGCTTGGCCACAGTAGGAGCTCATGGCGTCGCAGCAGATTGGCTTGGACGGGGCTGAAGCCGCCGCCGGGCCAAAAGTGTAGGCAAGGCATGGTCGACGCTGCGCCGGGGGGGGGTTCATAAACATCGGCAAAAATGCCTCGAAAAAACCTCCTCACTCCTGTACCGTGGGGGGCGGAGGGAGGAAAGGTGAGGCGGCAGCAGGGGGAGAGGGAGGCGACTCCTCGATCCATCCTGCCGAGCGCAAGAGCAAAAGCAAACCAGCGGCGGCAGCGCGGCGCGGCAGCGGCGCAGCGCGCGCGCGAATACTGCGCACGCGACACCGCTGGTCCGTCCTGCGGCGGCGCGCCCGCCCCGTCAGTGCCGTGATGAGCAGCATCAGCTGGAACAGCTTGTTCGTGTGCGCCCTCCGCGCTCGCCTCGGGCGGTGGGCCCTGTGGCAGCGGCGGCGCACGCCCTGCCAGCGCGTCAGCCACTAGCTGGGCGTGGCGAGCGGCGCGGTCGGTGGCCTGGCGCTGGGCCTCGTCCATGCCCGCCGCCGTGAGGCTCGCGTTGCGGACAGGGCTGACTCCACGCGGGGCCGCCGCTGCCGCGGCAGCGGCAGAGGTGGCGGGGGCGCCGCCGTGGCTCTGAGGAGACAGCGGTGAGCCGCCGCCGAAGCCCGCCGCGAGGTCCTTGACGGAGTACTTGTGCTTGTAGGGGTCGAAGGTCGGCGCCTCGTCGGGGGCGACGACGCGGGTGAGCGGTGGCAGCTCCTGGTCCGTGGACGGCGTCGGCTCGAGGTCGACCTCGTTAGGGTCTTTGGCGCCAGCACCGAAACGTGGCACCACCTCGGGGGCTTGGGCGTCAGCCTGAGTCTCGCGGGGCGGCGAGCTCGTGGAACTCCCAGGGGGCTTGCGCGAGCTGTGGCGGCTGCTGGGCCGGCTGCGCGGGACGCGCCCGCCCGTGTGGCGGTCACGTGGCGAGGCCGCCTGGGCGTTGGCGCGCGCAGAGTCCGCCCTGCTCGGGGAGCGGATCGGCGCTGCGCTGGGTGCTGGGCTGGGCGGGCGGGAGCCGCCTGTGCCGCCCGCCGCCGAGGCTGCAGCCTGGTCAGGGTCGGCGGCGTCAGGCCGGGGGCTGACGCGGTGGGCACTACCCTCGCTGTGCCGCGGGGAGGCGCTGTGGTGTGCCTGGGTGTGCGTGAGGACGAGCGGGACGAGCGGCTGCCGCTCGCGCTCAGGGGGGGCGGGCTTTGCCTGGGCAGGGCGCTGCGCTGCGGCCACGTTTGGCGGGGGCGTGTGTTGGCGCGGTTGCCAGGCGCGCACGTTCGCCTCGCGCCATCCTTCGGGGCGCCCTGTCCTGCCGCGGCTTGGCGCAGCCCCCTGGGCTGAAGCCGCAGGGGGTGCCGCTGCGGACTGGTTGCTGGCGGTGCTGTCGTGGCGGCCTGGGTAATGGCCCCAGGCACGCGTGGACCCTGGCGCGGGCGAGGTGGCCCGTGGGGGAGCCTGCGCGAGTGCGCGCGGGTAGCCGACGACCGCTGGGTGCACCCTGGCGTGGGGGACGTGGCCGTAGCTGGAGGCGGCTGCCCCTGCCGCCGCGGGCCTGGCACCAATGGGGCCACGGTGGTAGGCGGCGCCTCCGCCGTACACCGCTCTGTCGCCTGTCGGGACGCGCGCGGGAGAGCGGTTGCGTGGCGTGCTCGGCTGACCTGCGTCGCGTTGGTCGCGCTGCTGGGTGCGCTGCTGGTGCTGCTGGTAGCGCTGTTGGTCGGCTCTCGAGAGCGGGCGGGTGTCGGGGAGGATGGGCGGCACGTCGGGCCGCCGCCAGCCCTGGTAGACGTGCTCGAAGGCGTGGTCTGGGTAAGTCTCCCCGTCAGGTGAGTAGCGCCGCACATGCTCCACGAAGTCAATGTTCTGCGGCTCGGGGAGCACCGTGATGTTCACAGCCCGCTGGTGCGCTGGTCCATAGAGACAGAAGCTACCACGGTTGCTGCGGTCGTGGTTCAACTCGGCTTCGGTCGTGGCACGACTCACCATGGCGTCACAGAGGCGCATGTCGTAGTCGAGAGCTTGAGGCCCAGGGCCGCCCTCGGCATCCCAGTACAGTACCACATCCCGCCAGCGCGTGCGGGTAGTGTGGATGCGCTCGGCGATAGACTCGCAGACGGTCCTGACTGTGACACGATCCCTGTACATGTTGGTGATGGCTAGGGAGTAAGGTCGGCGCACCGCTTTGTTGAAGATGAAATCCTCCTTGAGGGCCTGGTGCGGGCCGAAGAGCACGTAGCCTTCCTTCCACAGCGGTTGGTCGGGAGACGGGTCTTCAGGCATCCCCGTCCCTGTGAACCCTGGTGGCCGCCTCGTGCCGTCGGGCAATCCCTGCTTGGGGACGCGACGCGGCCTCGGTGGTAGATACCATTGGCCCTGGTATCCTGCTTGGCCTGGTTGCGGAGGCTCCCCCCCGGGGCCTGAAGGCGCTCGGGGGGGCTCCATGAGGTCGTGCTGGGCTGGCGCGTTGCCGTATTGGCGGGCGAGGATGTGCGGAGGCATCCCTGTGGCACGGACGTCGAACAGGCTGTGCGGACGAGGCGGATGTGGGCATCTGCTGGAGAGGCAGCATGTGTCGGCGGCCCTGTCGTCGGTGCTGTACACGCACGTCCAGCTGTTGCAAGAGTAGTCCGTGGACCAGTCCATAGGTGCACGCAGTCCGCTGAGGGAGCAGTCCGGGCACGTCGGTTGGCCCGAGGTGCCGAGCTGCGTGTTGCGGCGGGCAGCACAATACTGGCAGCATTGGAATCGGCACTGTAGGCAAATCCAGCGTCCTGGTAGGGGCGGGAACGCTTGCTCGTCGGTGACTGCGTCGTCTGGGTGGGGTCGGGGTCGATCCCACAAAGGCCAGACGTCGGCGAACCAGGACTGGCCTGTAGTGCGGACCGCCTCCGCGGGGAGGCGAGCGTCGTCAGCATGGCGCTGGATCCACTGGGGCCCCAGGTCCGCTGCGATCATGACCGTGCGCCAAGTGTCGTCCGCCTTGACGTGGACTTGGGTCGGTGCCCAGAGCCTGGTGGTGGTGTCGCCGTGGTCGTGGTGAAGGATGACCCAGCCATCGCGACCCGCAACCGCAGGGTCAGTAACGCGGTGGCCCACAACGGTCGCCCCCCACGGTAGGTAGGCGCCATCGTGATGCTCGCCTGGGTCGAGCCAGACCTCGACGCCAGGGGCGTTCACACGGGACCGCACATCGCGGACGTGGAAGGCGAGGACGTGGTAGGCGGTCGGCTCCTCTTCCGTCTCGATGTGCTCCCACGTATCGATGTCGCTGCTGTCAGAGGCGGAGTTGCCGCCGCTCTGCCGTGACGAACGTGAGGCGGAGCGCCGTGAGCGAGCATGGCCTCGGGCGAGGGCGGCGGCCGCGCTGATAAGGGACGGCGTACGGCGGTCGTCGGCTCCCGATGCCGTCGGTGAGCGGTCTGGACTGTGTCCCGAGGCGGCACCTGGCTGAGAGGTGTGCGATGGGCCAGACGCGGCCCCAGGGCTGGAGCCGCTGGGGCGCGGCGCTCGTACGTCAGACTGCCCCCGCTCGGGTACAGCCTGCGCCGTGGCAGTGTACACCAGGTCGATCAGTGGCTGCGGGTCCAGCTGGAGCTTGCGAAGCGAGGCACGCGGACGGGGCTGGTTGGGGTCGGCCCTGGTGGCTGCTTCGGTGTCGTAGTGCTGTGTAGCCCATGCTCGCGCTGCCTCTGGCGAGTATAGTGCCTGTGGCGGTGGCCACGCTGCCACGGTGTCCAGCCGGCGCCAGATCTTTGCCCCCTGGTCGCGGGCTTCAGCCGCCTCGCGGAGGTCTGGGTGATCGAAGCCGGCAATGTGGAGGGCGTGCGTGCAGTCGCCCATGCCACAGGTGTGCGGGAGGGCACGGCACCTGGAGGCAGCTTCGGTGGGGGCACACCAGTCCATGCGGATGAGGAGGCCCAGGACCCGTGGGTAGATGAGGCGCGCTCCGTGAGCTTCCCCGTTCACGAAGTTGTGCCAGTTCTCACCGCGCGGCGGTTTGGTAGCCTCGCACATCCAGAGCGCGATGGGTCCCCAGGCGAGGGTGTCGTCTTCGAGGCTGCGGGGCGGGTGAGGCGGCACCGCGTGCCACGCGGCCAGCGACGGGTGCACACCCACGTACGTGCGGTCGACATTTGTGGCGGTTCGGCCCTTCGCTTCACGGCGGGGGCCCGGCAGGAGGTGACCTCCGTTGAAAGCAAGACGGGCCGCAAGGTCGCCGCGGGTCCCGTGCCAGAAGACCGTGGGCGTGTCAGTGGTAGGAGCACGGAGGTCCCACGTGAGGTAGGGGAAGATCGTCTCGCCTGAGTTCCCGCCCGAGTCTTCCAGCACCCAAGTGAGTCGGTTCGGGGGCCTCTGCATGATGTCAGTCCACGGCGCCAACGCTTGGAGCGTTGGGTCATGGGTGAATCGAGGATGGTCGTAGAGTCGCAGGGCGTCTTCGATGTCCTCCGTGGTCACGCCACTGTTACCAAGCGCAAAGCCGTTCTGGTACAGGGAGGTGAGGATGCTCGTCGGCGGCACGGGGACCGCTGGGTCGCGCTGGATGGTGCTGCGTAAGTTGCGCGTCGGTGGCCAGAGGGCTGGGTGGGGCGTACCAGGGCCTGAAGGCGCCTGGGGCCTGGCGGGTGATGCGTGGCGTGCTCGCCGTCGTGGTGGTTGGGTGTCCATGTCGGAAGAGGAACCACGGGCGTTGCTTGCATCCGCTTCGTCGTCGGGCGCTCCGTGCACGCCGTCGCCGTCGAGGGTGCGCTCACGTGCTTCACTTGCCTCGGCGTCGGTGGCCTGAGCTGCGGCGGCTTCGTGAGTCGGCGGGTTGCCAGAGGCCGCGCCGCTTGTGGGGCCGTCTCGCGGGGACGGGCTGGTCGACCGTGGCGTGACAGACGAGGCTCGCGATACCGCGGCAGTGACTTCAACGATGGCGGCGGTGGTGGCGGTGGTGACATCGGCGAGCGGCAACTGCAGCGGCGTAGTGTTCCTGTAGCAGCGGGTGTCGAAGGGGATGCACGTGCTGGCTCTCGGGGTCGTCGGGATGCGTGCGCGGAAGCGTGTGTGGGGCCTCATCGCGCGGGCTCCTGATCGGTTGGCAACAGCGGAGGCACCACTGGGCCGTGGGTGAGTCCAGGACGCGCGCACAGATGCGGGCTCCTACGTGTCCGACGGCTCCTTGAGCGAGAAGTTTGGCGCCGACCAGGAGGAGACCGCAAACCACTCCGCCTGTGGCGATAGCTCCGAGTTTGCCGCTGGCCCATTTCAGGGCGCCCCAGAGGCCAGACCCGACTGCGCTGGCTCCGCCCGAGACAGTGTCCCTGAGTTTGGCGCTGGTCCACCTGAGAAGACCCCACAGGGCGGTCGCGGCGTCGTATGCTATTGTGCGTCGGGGCGTAGTGGACACGGATGGGCCTGGTGCCGCAGCTTCACGGCGTCGTCGCTGCCGGTAGCTGGGGTCTCGGCTCGGTGTCGGCAGGTACCCGTCGATCTGGTCCTGGTACGGCATGGCTACCAAGATGGCGTACGTGACCACGAAGAGGCAGATGAGACAGCCGCAGCGTCGAGAGGCCGCTGCGCTGTGCGGGGCCTCATGGGAGCCGCTGGCGTCGGGGTCCGCGTCCTCGATGGGATCGTTGTCGAGGCCAGCCTGCCAGTGGTCGACGGGGCTGGAGTTGGAGTCAGTCGAGTTAGCTCGGCGGACAAGGGTGCGGGACGGGGTCCTGCCACCTGAGGTCTGAAGACGCCCAGGTCCAGCCAGTGCTGCAGCGGGGCTGAAGCCGCCACTGCGCGGGCTGGTGGGAGCTGGCGGTGCGGTGGCATGGCCTGGCTCGTCGGCGGCGGTGGCACCTTCGGCGTCGCTGAGCTGTGCGCTGGGGTCGGCCTGGGCCGAGTTGTTGGGCGCACTGCTGCGCGACCGGGAGCGCCCTGTGTGGGGATCGCTGTCACTGTCGCGCTGGGCAGCGTCACTTGGCGGTGGCGTGCCGTCGGGGTCCTGGGTTTCCGTGTCGTGGATGGAGTCGTTCTGGCTATCGTCCGACACGTGGAACGAGTCCAGGGAGATGTCACCAAGGAGGCGGGGTGCAGAAACAAATGACGAATTTTTATAACAGATTTTTTTGAAATTGAATGTTTTTGGAACGCGTCGAATGCGAAGGGCTTTCGTGCGTGACCAGCATCGCCTGTGCTGCGGTCTCCGCACTGCGCCACGCATATCTCACAAAAAGACAACGCGCGAAATTCAAACGGCCGTCGGCGCATCGAGGAACTCACGAACCAATTCCAAGCAAGCGCGCGCGCCGTTGAAAACAAGCGCAAAATACAAGAAACCGAACAACCATGACCGGAACAAATCGACGAATCCTGCATGTGCCAAAACTCGACCCAACGGGCCCGCGCCAGGAAAAAAAAGGGTGCAAAAGCGAGGCCGCACGTGCGACCTCCCTCGCGATCATCGGGCGTTGCCCCTGGCAGCACAGGGGCATTCCAACGACCGCGCGCGCGTGCGCAAGTTTGCTGCATGAGCTAAGACCGCCGAAAACGCCGCGCAAAATCGTCGCATGGGCGAGCATCCGCGACTTGGCGCCCATCCCCGCACGCGAACTAAGCGGCCCCAGCGCGTCGCGAAAATCTACTTTGGGATGCCCCAGCTGCTACTGCGGGCAAAAGTGCGACGTCCGCGGGAATGACCCACATGTCATGCTCAACTCATCAGAATCACGGGGGGGGGAGGGCGAAAACCACCGAGCACCTACTTCGCAAGAGCAAGAAGAAGCCAGAACAAAGGGACGGTAAGAAGGAGGAAGGGGAGGAAGAGTTCATGACTGGTCGGGCGTAGATACGCTAATATCCCAGGTTGCACCCTCGGCAGCGCACGCGCGAACGCAGGCGAAAAACGACGACTCGTGAGCGCTGAAAAGGCTCACCGCGTCTGTTCCCGAAGCGCTCTTTCAAGAAGCGGCACCCCGAGAAACGCCAAGAACCCCCATGATCATATTCACACAGACCTCGCAAGGCGATCAGTTCGCCTGGGACTCGGGGCCAAAGCGCGGTGGCAACATGACCACCGATCAGTCGATCGAACCGAACAAGGAGGGACGGGGGCGACTGGCGAATGGATGGGAGGAGTCTGGAGCCTCTGCCGGCTGCCCAGCGCCCACGGGGTCGGACGGCGCCCAATGGGTTTCGGAGGCGCTCGAGCGCCCAAGGTCGAGGGCGGGCCACTCACACTAACATCGACGTCGTCATCTGTCTCATGGGCCCTCCACGTCGCCATGATGCGCAAAGCCCAACTGGTATTTTTTAGATTTTGTCACTGCCCACCTTCATTATCCGTCGCCCTCCCTCCCCTGTCAAACCCAACCACGCTCTGCGGCACTCTATTGAACCAAACCGACGCAGGATGACTGCCAACTTCGCGCGGGGCGCCCCTGGCAGCGAAATCTCGCCCCTTGCGTTCGATCAAACACCGGCGCGCCTGACCTAGCGGCGCCCTTGACCTCCACGCCCCATCCCATGGGCCGCTGGCCCCGACAAGTCAGCGGCAATGCGATTTTCATGCTGCTTCAAATAACTGCCACGCGCGCGCGCGACCACTCGTCTGCCGAACAGACTGCCACTTGCTTCTTGATCCCTGAGCGATTTGACCGAAGGGATTTTCTGGGCCCGCGGGGAGTGACGGTCGAATTTCGTTCGGCCCATCGGGGGCCGCGCAACCGCCCGCCACGCCAGCGGCAATTTCTTTTCGGCCAGGGCACCCCCTCCAAGGGCGTCGCGCCGAATTTTTTCTCTCGGAGCATTGGGCGCGCGGGGGCCAATTTTTGCGCCGAATTTTTGCGCCGAATTTTCTTCCAATGAAGTCTCAGGCAAAACCGCCAAAAAAAAATAGGCCGAAAAATCCGGCCAGAAATCCGGCCGCTGTGCGACGCAAGAATCCAGCCAGAAAATCCGGCCTGGAATCTGGCCAGGAATCCGGCCAAAAATCCGGCCGGAAATTCGGCCAGGAAATCTGGCCAGGAATCCGGGCGCGAATGCGATCGAGCGACGAGAGAAGCAGAAGGAAGAGAGCGGCGTCGGCAAAAAAACGCAGGAGGAAGAGAAGGACGTGGAAGAGAACGATGGCGACGATAATAAACGCAGCACGGGCATCACCCTGGGCAGCACGGTTCAGGTTATGTTGAATTCCGCGCCCGGGTTCAGGCACCAGGCGCGCCTGGCTGTAGCCCCCGCAGCCCCACCAATCGCTTGCAAGCCCGCCGCGTGCCCCACCCAACCCCTGCCGCCCAAGAAATGAATGAACTTAGGATGCTCCCGGCACCGAAAGACAACAACGCAAAAAAGAACGTCGTACCCCCAGCTGTTCCTCCAAAGTTTGCCTGTGGCATGACATATTGCGCGCCCATTGATTGGCAATGTGCGTCGCGCCCTCACTAAGTCATAAAGACGTGTCGAAACGACACAATAGAACATGTGGCACCAGCGGCGCCATTGCGCCATCGGCGCTGGAATCCTTGCCCTTATGGATAATTCGACGCCGCCAGCGCGCCGCCGCCGCGTTTTACGCACGCGTGCTGGCGTAGCATTTCAACTGTTGTAGCGCATCAGCGCGGGGCGGGCGGGCGCAGAAACCGCGACGACGGACTCGCTATGTCACGCGAGAGGTGCGCGGTGGTTCCCGCCGGTCTGGCAATCGCGCGCGCGTCGCATCGGGCGCCGAACCCCCCCGTCGGCGGGCCGTGCCGATCGAACTCCTCTCGGGCCCCATCGGCCTACAGTAGGCAGAGAGGCGGGCCGACGCAGGGAGTTTGGTCTCCTCTGATAATGAAGCGACACCTGAGCCGCGCCGACGGAAATACAGGGAGAGTCGAGGAAGTCGAGGGTGAGGACACGCAAGCGAACGCACATTTTTTCACCGCCCCGGGGCGTCTTCTGGCACATCTGCACGAAGCCGCATAACCACGCGAATCGAACTTCAACGCATGGGGGCCCGGGGGAGGGAAGAAAGAGGAGGGGCAACATAATGGCTGAAGCACGCCCAGACAACTTCTCATGATCGAAAGACACCTCTTGGCAAACCAGAGCACCAGCAAGGCACAAAAAGCACAAATGGCACGGGAGCGAACACCATTCTACACTCAAAACACGCCAGACTTCACGCAGCACAAGGTCCTGAACGGTGAGACTACGTCCGCCGTGATTCGACTGCGGCCGCTTGAAGCAAGAATGAACCGAACTTCCCTCTGATAAGGTATCGGGCCAAGCTGTGCTAGGTCGGGCCGGCTAAGTTTTCGCAGGACTGGTGCGCCGCTCGATGACAACGCAAAACCGAACTGGACTGGGCTTCGCTGGGCTGCGATCTAAAGCGAGCTTGTTGCAACACGCGGGGCTGCATTGACCTGGGCATCGTTGCGCTGGCCTGGGTCGCGTAGGTCGAACACGTGCACGACGTGGCCTTCCTTGCGAGGGTTTATCGGAGCTGGCGCTACTTGTTCTACGTCGGGCCGAGCGGGCTTTCATGGGGCCTCATATATTTCTTTCAAGCACGAGTCCCTATTTAACATGTTCTCCCATTTGCCGCGGCGATGCTGCGGCCGGCTCAACGACAAAAGGCGCGGAGGCCAGAAAAATCTGGCTCTGCAGAATAAGCCAAGGTGAGGATATGTTGCTGATATCGCTGGCAGCTGCGTGCTGGAGCAGAAGCGGTTCAGCGTCGGCCGCGGGCTGGTCACACGCGGCGTTTTGGGCGGGGGGGCCAGCGGGCGGTGGTAGGTTTAGCGGTTCCATCGGTGCCGCGGCGAGCTCCGCCTCGACAAGCGGCTGCAGGTCTGGCGGGTGGTGCGAGATCGCATCCACGAGATACGCCAGGGCGTCTCGGTCGGGCGGAGGGAGGCCTCTTGGCAGCAAGGCGTGGGCCCGTGAGAGGCATGGCGGTAGTGGTGCCGCGAAAGCCTCAGGGCCGACGAGCTGGGCACGAGCGCCCTGGCATTCCAGAAGGAGGCCAAGGTAGCGGGTGGGGTACTCGTGGCTGCCCTGCATACGAGTGAGGTTGCGGTTGGTGCGCTGTCTGTCGGGGCCCGCTCTGTGCCAGATATCCTCGCACATGTCGACCGCGGTGCGGTGGCGCAGGGCGTCGTTTTTCTCCGCGGAGTCCTCCTGGAAAAAGGTGGTCGTACTGTGGCAGATGGAGCGTCGCCAGGACGTGCGGGACGCAGTCCTCGAGCCATGCCCAGTAAACGTCCTGATGGTCCTCCCCTGGTGCCCACGCCGCGGCGCACGGGATGAGCCGTGCTCGGATGTTCATCAGGTGCCAGAAGGCGGGGTCCTCATCAGGTTCACCCCTGGCGCACAGAGGGGAAGCGGGACTCTCTGTGTTGCTGGTAGTCAGGCCGTGTGCGTGGGTGCTAAGCACGGCCATAATTAGCAGCCCACATAGCGTGTTGGGCTCCACGGTGATGCACAGGTAGGGCACGAGGAGCCAGATGGCTCGCAGCGAGGCGCCTGTGGTCTGTGGGGGCCACGGTGGAGCCGTCTGCGGCGCTGGCTCAGCGGCGTGGTTTCCAGCGTGGCACGACCCACCGCTGTCAGTAATGTCGAAGCTGTCAGGTCGGCACGCTGTGGGGGTGCGACACACTGGAGGGTACACGGTGCGACGTACGGCGGCAGGCGTCGCGGTCGGTGGTAACACTCGCAGGTGGTCGTGCGCGGCGTGCGTTGCCTCATGCGGGAGTGGTGGCAGCCAGGGCACTGCAGCGGGGCTGAAGCCGCCACTGCGTGCCTGGGCCTTGCCGGCGGCCCTGTCGAGGATATGCTGCACGACGGTCGAGGGCACGCTGGAGACAGGGTGCCATCGAGGATATGCTGTGCGACGGTCGACCGCAGGCGTCGTATTGAGTGATGGTAGCCCTCGTAGCTGAACTTGCATGCGGTGCGAGGCGTGGCCGGAGGACGCAGGAGTCAGCTCAGCTGCGGCAAAATCGGCGGACGACTGCGATGCATGTGTCGTAGTTGACGAGGGCGTGCTCGTAGGAGACGTGCTGGTACTCGGCGTAGGCATAGTAGTAGCCGTCGAAGTCCCAGGGGGGCAGCGCGTGGGGCAGGGCCCCTGGTGCTGCTCAGGCCAGGCGCTCGCGGGGGCGCCCAGCAGCCCGGTGCCGCACGGACCAGCGGCGGCGGTGCTGTTCACGATCGGGTCCAAAATGGCGCTGTGATCGTATTTGTAGATGCTGTCATCGTAAAGGTAGAAGTACGTCCTACGCTCCGCATGTCGCAGGAAAGCCTCTCCTCCGTGCTGGGGCGCACCGCCTGAAGACGGGTGTGCTCCAGCCAGCGAGGGGAGGGCCAGGCCGCAGGCGAGGCGCCGCATGATGGCGAGGCCTGGCGGGCGGCGCGAGCGATGAGCCGAAAGCTGCGTGGCAGCACACGTCCTCATACACCCCTGAATGCTCATGTACATCGCTACAATCACGCCCCCTGCAAGACTACGGGTGTCCCTACACCAGAGAGCTTGCGCGTGCTGCTGCCAAAACAGACATGAGGTAACAAGAAAGAGATACGACGCGAAGAGGGGAGCGGTGCCTCTGAAGGCGCTTCCTCGGAGGGCTGAGGCTGGCTCTCTGAGGCACCTTCAATACGGGTCCTGGGTGGCCCGACCCTTGTCCTTGCCTTTGTCGGCCCCTGGGGGCCCCGTCCCTGGGGTGGCCTGGCCTGGCTGGTCGGTCGCACTGCAGGCTGCCGCGGGCTCGGCGGCCGCTGCGGCTTCCTCCTTCTTAACTTCCAGAGTGGCCGCTTGTGGCAGGTGGATGGTGCCTCCCGTGAGGTGCCCGAGGAGGGTCTGGATGTCGCCGCGCAGTGCAGCGGCGTCGGCGGTTGCCGTCTGTTGCTGGGTGACGACGGTGGCAAGCCCCCGTTCCAGCCCTGAAACGTGCTCCGTGAGTGTGGCCTGGGAGGAGAGAACGCCCGCAAGCTGCATCTGCATGTTATCCACCGTGGTGGCTAGTAGCTCGTGCTGCTGTTCCATGTGCTGGATGCGGGTCGTGGCAGCATCGGGCGGTTTAGAGGCCGATGCGAAGCGCTCGCCGAAGGTGTTGAGTTCGTGGGAGGCCTCGCTGTATTCATCGCCTGATGAGAGGATCTCGACGTCAACGACGTCACCTGGTACTTCGGCGGCTGTGGCAGCGGCGCCTTCGGTGTGGCCCCCTCCTTCCGCCGCCGCCGTGCCAAGCCAGGGGTCGTGGCCACCTGGTCCTGGGGCGGCCGTCGGTTCAGCGGCTCCGTCCGTGCCGTGAGGGGGCGCAGAAGAGCTGCGGCCTGGGGCGCGGGGTGGCCTTGCGGGCGGCGTGGCGTCACGTTTCCCGCTGGAGGAGCGGTGGCGCTTGGCTAAAGGCTCCTCCTTGGGGGTCAGGAGCGGTGCGACGCCCTTGCCTTTGGGCGTGGCAGTCATGAGGTCGTGGAGGTAGGGGCTCTGGGCCGCTTTGGTGAGGAGTGTGCCGGTGGCGGGGCTGAAGCCGCCACCACCGGCTGGCGGCGTCGCAGGCTCTGTGATGGTGGTAGGCGTGACGATGGTAACGTTGTCCCGCTTCGGCGCCACCTCAGCCAGCGGGGCCTCGGCGATGCTCCACGGGATGGAGCACCCCGCGACCTGCACCGTATAGGTGAGTGGGGGCCGATGGGCGCGCACTAGGGCAAACTGGGCCGCAGTGGCTGGGTCCCAGGCGGTGTGGTAGACCTCACAGTCCCATTTGACGGACGGGCCCGTGAGAGTCTTGGCGAGCTGGGTCAGCGTGGCGTGGCGTGACGCAATGCCAGTGATGCGGTAGCGCGTCTTGGCGAGGGTGGCCTCGCAGCCGCGGATGCTGACAGCGGCGGCCTTGGCGACGTCAGACCCCCGCGGAACACGGATCCCCAGCAGGCCTGACTTGCCGTGCCTGACGACTCCCAGGGCCTTGAGCTCCACCGACTTCTGGAACGCGTCTGCCATCGTGATGGGCTGGTCCTCAGGGAACCACACGGTCTGATACTTGTCGGCGGTGGGCTCGTCTGCACCTACGTTGCTGAGGTCGTAGGTGGCACCGAGTTGCCCTGATCCCGCCAGGACCTTGTCGACCGCTTGGAGACTGACGCCGAAGGTGGCAGCCAGGGACCTCTTTCCGACGCCCGATCCAAACCTGCCTAGGCTTTTGCAGGGTTCGAGGATGGTGACGGCTTTAAAGTTGCCGTGGAAGAGGGCCTTGAAGGTGTCCTGGAGCTGGCCATCGAGCTCCTGGCGGCGAGCGTCTTTCTTGGACTCCTTGTGCTTTTGGCGCGCCTTGTCCTGTGGAGCGGAGTCGCCTCGAAAAGGGCCCTTGGCGCGTGGACCACCGTTCACGGGGGCACCTCCCGAGAACTGGTCCTCGAAGGCCTGGTGCATGGAGGGGACTGCGGCAATGGCCTCGGTCTCGTGTATGGTCGCCCGAATCCAGCAGACGTGGTCGGCGGGGTCGATGGTGGCGACGGCTACCTTTTCCGTGCAGGCGACCTCCTTGGTGCCCAGCTGGTACACGATCACGGGGACGTGCGTGTGGACCACTTTGGGCGCCTTGGGGTGGCGCTTCAGGACGGGGACGGCGAGCTCGGCACCGACGTAGTTGTCGTTTTTCGGGCCCATGACAGCAATCGCGAGCTGGCCCGTGGCTCGCTTGCCCTGCCCGAGGTGGTGTTGCAGCAGCCGTTCGCCACTCTCGAAGTCGTGGAGGCTGATGCTGGGCTTGTACGTCTTGCCGTCGTCAGGCGAGGTGGGTTCGGCAAGAACAGGGACCTTCCAAAAGGCAGGGTCCAAGGCAATGAATTGGGTGCCCGCAGCCTGAAGACGTGCGGAGCCCGATGGTGGGTGCGATGCGTCACCGCCAGTGCGCTTAGGCTTGCTGCGCTGGTAGTGGTCGAGCGTGTAGCTGATCTGGTTGGCGGCGCACATGCGGATAAGGGCGCTGCCAAGCTTCTTCGTGTTGGACTTGTGCATGTCGTACTTTGCCTGGAGCTCGTCCGCGTTCAGTTCGGCTAGCCCGTTATAGGCGGCCGTGGGGCGGTCAGACCCCGCTTGCCTGAACGCTGCGATGCAGTCCTGCTTGCGTTGAAGGAGGGACCCTTCAGCAGCAGGGCGCGTGGGACGGGAGCTCGGAGGCTGCTTTGAAGAGCGACGGCGCTCCGGCTTCTTGGGGGCCATTGCTGCGGGCACTCTGGTGCGGAGAGGTGACGCGAATCAGTAGGGCCCTGCTGGGACCCCTCCGGTCTCGCGAGGCCTGGGAGTCTGACTCCGAGGCGGGGCGCTTCGCGTCGTGGCTACGGTCTGAGTGCAGAGCACTCTCGAGCCGAGACTAGAGGGAGAGGGAGAGAGACAGAGAGAGAGAGAACTAAAGAGAGAGAGAGAGAGAGAGAGAGAGAGAGAGAGAGAGAGAGAGAAAGAAAGAAAGAGAGAGAGAGAGAGGGGACCAACAAAAAATGAGGGGACAGAGAGAGAGAGAGAGAGAGAGAGAGAGAGAGAGAGAGAGGAGAGAGAGAGAGAGAGAGAGAGAGAGAGAGAGAGAGAGAGAGAGAGAGGAGTAACTAAAACCATGGAAAAGAAAGAGAGAGAGAGAGAGAGAGAGAGAGAGAGGGGAACACACACACACACACACACACACACACACACATTTTTTAAAATACAAAAAAAAACACGCAGAAAAAGGGGAGGAAAGATGAAGGAGAACAAAAAAAATAAACATAAATACATATGAGAAGGAAGGGGAGACGGAAGAAGGAAGGACAATATTGCGAAAAGGCCGGAAACAGGAGACAGCGCGGGGAGCCCCACAATGACACGAAGAAGGAAAACAATCAGATGGAAGGAGGCGGACACAAGTACGCCATGCATCGGTCAAACAACTAGAACAGTGCCACGCCCCCCCCCCCCCCCCCCTCATTGCTTATGCTGCTGGCGCTGCTCATCCTCCACCCCGCCCTCGTTCCTCCGCCTCCTCTCCCCCCCCTCGTTTTCCCCCCCTCCTCGCTCCTTCATCCCCCCTCCTTTCTCTCCCGCTCTCCTCCAAATCCCCGCCCCACCCCGCCCCCTCTTCCTCCTCGCAGAGACTCGCGCGGGAACAGCAAAGTTAGCGCGACCTTGACCCGACCATAACTGCTCAAATCACGCCTCGCCCTGGCGACGAGGCAGCGAGAGACCGGGGCGGGCCGAGAAGCCGCGCACCGACGGCAACAAGTGCCGCGACATAGGACCCGGCCCATGACGAGCCCCGCGAGCACCCCCCGCCCCCGCGCGCTGGGCCGGGAAAGCTCTCGGCCGAGCGTCAGGATCTGGCCGGCGCAAACGCCGCATGCACCGCGAGAGACGCTAAAAGCTCCGCTCACAAAACCGCCCATCGGCGAAAAGCCCCCCCCCATCACTGCCCGCGCCCCCCTTCTCCGCTGGCCTGGGCGCGGCGGCGCGACGGCGGGCGGCGAGGGGGGGGGGGGGGCGACGGCAGCTAGCTGAGACGCGCCCCCCTTCCGGGCACGCCGAGCAGCCGCGAGCTGCGCCGCCCAGGGCCTCGGGGTCGATCGCCGCCCGTCGAGCGCCAGCTCCGGCAACCTGAAAGGCGACGGCGCGCGGGAAGCCCGAGGAATGGCGGAGCCGCGAACGATGCGCGACGCTCGCGCCCCCCTGCGCGGCGACGCGCTCGGCCCAAAAAACTGCGCGCCCGCTGCCTGCAAAAAAACACTGACTGGCATGCCCAGAGATCTACGCCGCCCTTGCGCGGCATTGCCTTTGACGTTCGAAATCCAGAGGCCGCCGCCCTCGGGAAGACCGCCCACGCCCACGACGCGGGCCCGCGCTTGCCCCCGGAGGTCAGCGCGCGCGCCCCTGAGTTCAGCGCGAGCGCACTGGCCTCCCCCCTCAGACGGACGTCGCACACGAACCCGCTGTCAGCGTGGGAGACGACGGATGGCCGAGCAAGACGCGAGCCCTGAAGCAAGGCCACGAGCACCGCGCGGTCGATAGGCACACTGGACTTGCCCCTCGAGGCCGCCTGCGTACGCGGCCGGGTCTCGAAACGCGTGGACCGCGAGAAGAGGCGGCGGCGCGGGCCGCAGAGCCACCGAGGCCCACCCTGCCACGCTCACCAGAGGCATCTCGCGATCCAGCAACGGGCCATCTAGGAAGAGGACTCCAGCGGGGTCTTCCGAGGCCCCCAGGCGCATCTGAGCAGGGGCTGGCGGAGGCAGCGCGCGCTGGCGATTGAACGGGAACAGGGCCCGACTGCCCAACGACGCGATCAACTCCGAGGTCTGGTCGGGCATGCGACGGCCCATCTGGCGCTGGCCCCACGGAGATCAAGGCTTCGCAACGCGCGCTTGTGGCGCAGACTGCCCGCGTGCTCTGTGCGCGCCTGACACAGGGCAGCGCCAGCGCACTTGGCCCCACGCAGTCTGGCCCGTGGCCATTGCCCGCAGACGCGGACCGACCGAGATCGCGCTTTCTGCTCGGGGTCGAGGGGGGAACGACGCTCGAAGAGGGAGAGACAGGCTCGATCAGGCAGCCTCGGGCAAGCTCGGACAACTTGACTGCGTCGCTGACTTGGGCCCACTGCCAAGCGTCGCATACTTCACCGACAACCCATCTGATAGAGCGCCGGCACATCAGCGCCGGGTCAAACTCCAGGCCCCAGGGACGCCTTCACCAGGCGACCCCAGATAATCCGACTTTTAACCTGCACAGAGTCGCCGCACTGGCAGAAAAAAGGTCTGGAAATCTGTTGCCAAGGACACCCCGTGCCACCCGCGCCCTGCGCTCGCTGCAAACCCTGCCGAATCGGTCGCCCAGAGGCCCGCGCGTTTTTGCCGCGCGGCGATCATCGCACAGAGCGGCTCGGCGGACGCCTAGAAAGGCGGGGTCGACGCGCGTCCCAGGGCACGCGAGAAGGCGAAGGGTGGGCGAGGAGGAGGATGCGCGGCCCTTGCGGGCAACCATCTGCCGAAGCCATCGCGGCTCTGCAGTGACGCAACTGCCGTAACCTACACTGGCCTCAACTGTGGCTTGAGCGATGCGGACTACCACTGCCGCGCAACACCTGGCGTTTCCTCGAACTGCTTTGCCGCGGCGCCCTCGCGCCGCAGCAGACGCTCGCCCATCGCGCATCATGGCCCTACCAAACCGACGATCCGATCCGCAATCCACCCAAGACTCCTTTCAGACCGCGGGAGGAAGCCGCCTAGACAGGCTAGCTCTGCCACAAGCTGATTGCGCAACGCGGCCGCGCTGCCAAGTCTCCACTGCTGCTATGAAGAGGTCACGTTTGCTGAGCCGCTGATCTAAAGCCGCGCCTGCCTTCACGAGGGCCCCCATTCACCCTGCGGTCGGCACCAAAATGCTGAAGGCATGTGTCATCGACAACCGTGGACAGCAAAAGAGAAGGCTCGATCCTCCGAGCCTCGTCCAGCGGCCGAAGGTGGATACATTGTTGCACCGCCGCGGCAAGAGAAGAGGAATAATTTAATAAAACAAGCAAGCAAATCAAAGGACAGCACGCTTTGCCCGGACAAAAACCGACGGGCACGCACTCATGTCAAAGATGCGCGGGCGCTTGTGCGCCGTCACTAGCAGATAGATAAAACGCACGGGGGAACCTGTGGCTTGGGCGGCAGCGATGAGAATGGTGGTGACACACGAGCTCGAATGCTGTCTTAAAATCAAGCAAGATGGCGCCCGATCATAAGCCTTACCCGCGCCGCCTGCACCCATGCACCTCTGTCAGAGGCCTTGCCGCGCGTTCCCAGCGAGAAAGACCGAAAGCCTCTGCTCTGCCATTAGGCAGTCTGGCCGCGACGGGCACGACGCGGGATGCGATTCAGCACACGCAACTAAGCAAATGGCCTGAAACCTCCAAGACGTTTTGCACGGATAAAACCTTGGCCCACGTCCGGGGCCATTCGAGCCTCAGCTCGATCTGGCGCAACAGCTCGCACAAAACCTCGAGCCCGTAAGAGCCCGAAAATAAAAACAACCGCGGGTTCACACCATCGTGTCCTTGCCCTGTTATGGGCATGACACGTGTAGAACTTGCGTCAACTGCTCTACAAAAGGCTTGGGAGGCACAGCTTCGACAAACAGTTCAGGCCAAACCAACGGCGGGTGAGCCCCGAAAAGCACCGCCAGGCGTCCCAATCCTCCTGCAGCTTGCCTATCTGCTCTGCCATGCCCATGCGCGCATACTTTGCTGTGACCTCCTCGGGAGTCCAGAGCCGCGAGGGACCAACGTGCAACTGAACAAGCAGAGGCTCCTTGCACATCAGTACGCTTGTCAAGCCACTCCTCCCAACCTTGCCTTTGGCTCGCTGGCTGGCCTGAACAGCCTGCTCAGCCTCCCCCGGTGCAAGAACCTCGAGCAGCCTGAGCTGCTCCTCGCAAAGGTCGCCCTCTTGCAAAATGCTGCACAATGCGACTGCGAGAAGGCAGTGGCGCAACACGGCCTCATGACGACAGGGTCTGAGAAGCCGCTGCCGTCGCAACGCCAATGTCCAGCCACCTTTGATAACTTCAATATCGCACAGCGCTTGACTGAAGCAGTTCCACCAAACTGCATCTGATTTGATGGCTGGAAGCGGCTATGCACATGTCCGCGTCGGTCGAACGACTTGTTACTGCAGCTCCTGACCCCGCCGTTGGTATGTGAGTGAACCGTGCTGCGAAATTGCATATGTGTTGATCCATATCTCATCCAAAATACTGATATATTGCTGTTAAATACAACCCACACTTTTACCATCGATGCCATCGATCACGCTCTGCCACTGCGGCTCGACGAACAACCTCTCACAACCGATGGGCCTGTTTTTGGGAAACCTCTTTGGCACCATCAGAATTCGCGCAAGCGGTGCACGCCGTGGCACATCGAGTGTGAGCAGCACTGGCCGATGCGGGCTGATCGCCACATCCTCGACGACGGTGCACTCCGCGTTGGACGCCATGAACTTGCCGACCACGGAGACACCGATGACTCTCTCAGACAGACTGACAGTGCCACGTGCAGGATCGACGACTTCTACGCCAAGGGTGGTCCAATAGACACCGAGATACGGGACCAAGGACCTGGGACAGGAGAACTGGGAACGACCACACACAGCCCAGGACAACCAGAGACTGGGGGCCAGAGACCAGGGACCAAGGGCCTGCAGGAGTGTCCAGGGGAGGGGGCCTATACAAAGGGGACGCGTGGCATCGCTTAATGGAGGGGGGCGGTGGATGGGGGAGGAAAGATGGTGCACTTGTCGAGCTTAAAGGCCCCCTTTGGTTAGGGCCTCTTCAGTGGCCTTAGGGGCCCCTGTTCGGCAGCCCTCGCTGCCCCCCCAACTATCGCTCCAAAACTACGCGACGCCCAAAGGCACGGGGGAGGGCGGTGACTGGAAACGCGTGACCAGGGGCCGCGCGAAGAACTCCACTGCCGTGCCCCGCCCCATCGTCTCCCCCGCCCTCGCCCCATCGTCTCCCCCCCATGCCCCTCGCGAATGAAAGACGCGCTACGAAGAGTTTGGACAATGTTCGGCCTCTGCGGGGCCCTCGTCGGGCCCAAAGACCGTGAAAAAACTAATGTCCCTGGGAAGAGATCCAGAAATCTGGGGGCACACGTTGTTAGCACACGACGTTGGAGACCTAAGTCCCCTCCTCTTCTTCCTGCTCCTCCCCCCTCCTCCTCCTCCTCCTGTTCCGTCTCCGTCTGAGTCTTCTATCTCCTCTCCGCGGCGCGCATGCCGAGGACATGATCCCTTTCCTCTACTAATCCCTCCTCCCTCACTCCCTCGCCGTTCCCTCCCGACCTTCCTCCCCCTCCCTCCGGAGGCAGAAAAAATGCAAACGCACGCCCCAGCAACAGCTGTCCTCCTCGCGGGAACGTGCGCGATTGAGGAGGAGGCGGAGGATGACGACGACGACGACAAGGAGAGGAAGGACGCGAGACACTCACCAAGAAAAAAAAACGAACGCAGGCGGCCAAGACCGGAAAGAGAAAGACGAGGTCAACTGCCCACTGCAGCGGCAGCGTCGGCGACGGCAGGCACAGCAGCGGGCGAGGGCGCGAACGCGGAGGAGAGGAGGAGAAGGACGAGGAGGAGGAGGAGGAAGAGGACAGCAGGAGGAGGAGAGGGAAGGAGGAGAGGAGGGAGGGAGGAGGAGAAGGGGAGGGAGGGGGACGAGGAGGACGCATACCCCTTGGCGGCTGGGCACTCCGACGGGCTCGAGATGCAGAAGCGGTTGCTGAGCGCCGAGGCGGCGGCGATCGCCCAGCTCGCGGTGCAGTTCTGCCCGACCCTCCGCCGCCGCCCGCCCGCCGCCCCCCCGCCCTCCTCGACCCTCGGTCCCTTCTCGAGCCTCGATCCTTCCTCGACCCCTCCACCCCTCCTCGATTCCTCATCGAGCCTCGACACCTTACCCCCCCTCTCAACCGCGCGCCCCCTGAGGGCACAGGGACGACGAGGGGTCAGACGGGAGGGAGAGGGGGACAACGAGGGGACAAACGAGGGGACAAACAGAAGTATTTTCGGAGCTCCGCGCGGATTTCTTGGATCGGCGCGGTGGCCCCCCCTTTGCTACGCCTCCGGCCCCGCCCCTGGCGCGCTCCGCGCGTCAGGGAGGGGAGTCCAGCGCCGATCCAAGAAACCCGTGCGAAACTCCAAAAGATTACGTGTATGTTTATGCATGTGCTCATCTACTGGAGGCTTCTCGTCGCCACGGCTAGACTCGCGCCGGAAAACGAGTCAAGTTGTACCCCAGGAGAGGTACAGGGGCCGATTTCGAGTGGAGTCGGGCCCGGCAGGCTCCTTCGCGGAACTCCGAAAACTGCTGTTTATACCACCCCTACTGGGACAGTTAACTGGCCCTGGCTGGCCTTAGGAAAAGGGAGCACGCGGCAGCGAAGGAGGCGGAGGAAGCAGACGGACAAGGGAGGAATAAGCGCAGCCTAGAACCGTTCCATTGAGGCGCTGTCAGGAGGAAGCGGTCGATCAGGCGGCCCCCCAATCCGCCTCCATGCACCCTAGCACGTTGAGGCGTGGAAGAAGGCCAAGCGCCATCAGATAGGGTTGGACGAGGGAGGAGGCGGAGGGGGAAAGAGGAGGACTGCAAATTTAATCATCCGACACCACTCACAAATTATGAGCATCGACGTCCACTGTGTGTGTGTGCACCCGCATGGCACCACAGCCAAAAGAACATCGGGACTTCTATTACCAGCTCTTCCGCCCCAAAATGCAATCGCGCGGGCCAGCAAGTATGGACTTCGCTCGCCCAGAGAATAGTCACCCAGCGCACACCATGCCTCCACGCAGCGCCACAGCATGCTTGAAAATCATAGACACTTAACCTGAAATAGCGGCAGGCCAATATGATTGTTCGATTGGGCCGATCCTGAGCATGTCTCCGCATAATATCAAGCATAACCCAACGTCCGGAACCCCGACGGGACCACTATGAAACTCACACGTGTGTTGTTTGATATTAGAGAATGGGCAAGATGAAATCCCGAGAGCACAATCCTGAAACTTAGATGCGGGGAGCGCCGCCCGGGGAGAAATGGGACCGCACTTCCGTTTGCGACGCAGCGGGACTATGGGGTGAGAAACAACGTGGTTGCGGAATGCGCGCGCATGTAGCCATCACCACACGGCGTGTCTAGAGCATATGTTCAAACAGCCAGCCAAACAAACAATCCAAATACAAAAAGCCATTGGAATAACGTGATCCTGTGGGTGCATGGCGGTCACGCAGCAGCAGCGAAAAAGGGAGGGAAGGCGGAGGGAGGAAAAGGCAGAGAAAAACAACAAAGAAGGCAAATGTGCAGGAACGCCTTCCCGGAAGGCTGAGACCAGGGAATGACCCCAAGCCTCCCTTGAGGTTTCGTCCTCTGGCCCCGCGCCCCTCCCCCATGCTGTAGACGGGCTGGTTGAAGCACTGCGGCCACTTCTCCCGCGCATCGAAGCTGGCCGGCACCTCTTTCTCTCTCTCTCTCTCTCTCTCTCTCTCTCCCTCCCTCTTTCTCCCTCTCCCTGTCTCTCTCTCTCTCTCTCTCTCTCTTGCCCTCTCTCTCTCTCTCTCTCCCACTCGCGTTTTCTCTCTCTCTCTCTCTCTCTTCTCTCTCTCTCTCTCTCTCTGTTTCTCTCTCTCTCTCTCTCTCCCTCTCTCTTTCTCTCTTTTCCACATATATGTATAAATGTGTGTTCCTTTGTTGTTTGTTCTCTCTCTCTCTCTCTCTCTCTCTCCCCCCGCTGTAAATATGGCACGTTCGATGCATGTTGTTTTTCTCTCTCTCTCTCTCTCTCTCTCTACGTTCTCTCGCTTTCTTTCTCTCTATCTCTCCCTCTCCCTCTCCATCTCTTTATCCACTTATCTGCATTTCTCCATCGTTCTCTCTATATCTCTCTCTTTCTCCCTTTATTTCTCTCTCCCTTTCTCTCTCTCTCTCTCTTTCTCTCTCTCTCTCTCTCTATTTCTCTCTCTCTCTCTCTCTATCTCTCTCTCGATGCATGTTGTTTTTCTCTCTCTCTCTCTCTCTCTCTCTACGTTCTCTCGCTTTCTTTCTCTCTATCTCTCCCTCTCCCTCTCCATCTCTTTATCCACTTATCTGCATTTCTCCATCGTTCTCTCTATATCTCTCTCTTTCTCCCTTTATTTCTCTCTCCCTTTCTCTCTCTCTCTCTCTTTCTCTCTCTCTCTCTCTCTATTTCTCTCTCTCTCTCTCTCTATCTCTCTCTCTGTATATGTATGTATCTATGTCGTTCTCGCTCTCCCTCTCTCTCTCTCTCTCGTTGTCGTCATCGCTCTCTCTCTCTCTGTCTCTTTCTCTTTCTCCCACTATGTATATCCCTTCCTCTCGCTTCATGTCTCTTTCTATATCTCTCTCTCTCTCTCTCTGTCTCTCTCTCTCTCTCTCTCTCTCTCTCTCTCTATATATATATGCCCCTCTCTCTCTGTCTCTCTCACTCTCTCTTTCTCTCTCTCTCTTTCTGTATTTCTCTCTCTCTCTCTCTCTCTCTCTCTCCCTCCCTCTCTCTCGCTTGTTTGTTCTCTCTCTCTCTCTCTCTCTCTCTAGCTCTCTATCTCTCTCCCTCTCGCTCTCTCCGCGGCCTCTGCAACGTGTTGCCGGGCATCCGTCAGGAAAGAGGCTTCCGCAACCCGGTTAAACAGCAAAACGTATTATTGTGTTTCTTGGTGAAATTATTCCTGTCGCGTTTCCATGCTCAGGTTCACGCGACTAATTGGCGATGCGCCCCCCCCCGCCATTGCCGAAGAAGGTGCGCCGTCAAATTTAGCGAAGGCCACGATAGACGGACGTGACCCGGCCGGCCGGGGGGGGCGCCCGGAGGGCCCGCGCGCGCGCGGCGGGGCGGGGCGCGCTTTTGCTGTTGTATCCAGAGCAGAGACAGCTTTGGCGGGCATCGACGTCACGCAGCGCCCCGACGGCGATGCGGCGGCGACGCAGGGGCGATGACTGAATCAACTCCCCCCGCGGCCTCCACGGCGAATCCGCTCGCCAGGGTGGACGTTAACGATTTGTCAACGCCCCGAATTGTGTTCGCAGAACTGCCCGTCGCGCCGTGCCCGACAGGCAGCCCGCTAGCCGCCTGGCTCGCAGCGCTCCGAGACGCTCGGCGCATGGCACGGAGGCGTCGAGGGGGCACTCGCAGCATAGCTGCAAACGCCCCTCCTTCTCATCCACTCAGACACACCTCCGGTCGCCGCGGCTCCAGCTGCTGTAGACGCCTGAGCCCCAACTCCAAGACGACCACCAATTGTCGGCGTTCTCGCGCCATGGCGGGACGGGATCCGCGTTCTGCCTTGAAATGCCAGCATTCCCGCGCCATGGCGGAGTGAGATCCGCGTTATGCCGTGGATCTCACTGCAGTGCCATGGCGGGGCTTGATGAGGCAGCGCTCGATCCTGGATGCTGATCCCACTACGTTGGGTTTGCTGCTCGGCGACGCCGAGATTCCTGTCGATCGTCAGGCGCGCGACTGCTTCGCCTCTCAGCTCCCTTGTCGTCGCTCCCGGCCGCCTCACCCATGCCCTTGACGTCGTCGGTCGTTCTAGCCGTCGCGGGGCGGCCCTCAGGCCGCGCGGAGTTTGGCCTCTTTTCGCCCGTGACTGTCTGCGCTCCAGGGCGGGCATCCTCACTGACATAGTCAGAGGGGGCCGAAGTCCCAGGTTCCCGCGCGGCAGGCACTGGAGGCGCCAGGAAATCCACTGGAGGCCAGTGCTCCGTCAGTTCCCACCCCAGTTCGTCTTTCAAGGCAGCGAGAGGCTGGGCCTCGGCGCCCCGCCCGGACTCGGCGCGCCAAGTAGACCAACCCTTGTCGGGCTCGTCGAGTACGCGGTCCTCTGGGAACGCGTAGCCCCAGTCGAACGGCTCGAGAGAGGCACGGCCCTCCCCTTCCAGGATCTCCCTGCCGACGCACGTCCGCCGTGTCCTTGGAAGACCAACATGGGTTAGTGCCAAGAACGGGCGTCTTTGGATGCGCGTTGGAATGTGATCCACCGTTGTCCCAGCTTCTTGGCCTTCCCCAGTCTGTAGGGCAGGGGTTCCGTTGCTCCGGCGGCAACTCGTCGTCTGCCGACTTTGATTGCCGGGCGGCGACCGTCGTGGTGTTGCTGTGGAACGCGGTCTCGCCCTGCAGGCGTTTCTCTCGACGGTCGACCATGCCATCTGCGCCCGTGTCCTTCGATTTGTTATGCGGGCGGACTTGCGCGCGGCATGCGTCGCGACCCTGGATTTCCTTCCCCGTACTTGGCGCCTCGTTGCCGGGGGCGTAGCCCCCGTGGCCCCCCCGCTTGGCCAGTCCGATGTCTCGCAAATCAATTTTTGGCCAAATCGCGCCAGGGGTTGCTGCATCGGCGCCGCACTGGGCGAGCGCCCTGCATGTTGGACAGCTCAAGATACCCA
This sequence comes from Prorocentrum cordatum, assembly GCA_963575745.1. Taxonomy (NCBI): domain Eukaryota; class Dinophyceae; order Prorocentrales; family Prorocentraceae; genus Prorocentrum; species Prorocentrum cordatum. The sequence goes on from CAUYUJ010008335.1 coordinate 1,190,593, forward strand.
ACCGATTGCGGCAATCGTTGTTGCACAGGAGGTAGCAATCACCCAGTCTAGCAGCGCGCAGAGTGCCTTCTTGCACTCAATGGTAGCGAGCGCATCTTCATCATCAACGCCAGGTATCCGAACGCTTCCCAGGCGTGGCTTGATCCAGTCTACGCATGCCGCGCTGAAGTCAAAAACATTCCTGAGCCCATGGCTCAGCCGGTCATGGACCAAGGCCCACGAAATCTGGGCCCGCTGCACCCCGTGCACGGCGAGAGGCTAGATCTGATGAGCGTCGCGCCACTTGGGTCGGAACGCCGTTGCCGGGGAGCCGTCGCGCTGGATCCAGGACCCCCCGTCGAAAATGCGAAAACTAAAAATGAGCGCGCGAAGAGCCGAGAGAGAATGCGGGTCGCCCAGATCGGAAACACGAGCGCCCAAGCGTGGCCGGCCACTGCGCGCGCACAGCCGCCAGGCCTGCGCCGCGCCGGCAGCCCACCGTGCATTTTACCGCTTTGTCTGTTCCGAATTCTCTATATCAACTGGATCGCCCAACCGGGCCCGTCTCTTCTTCTCCGACAGTTTCGCCTTCAGGAACGGAGCGCGGGCCATGCAGGGCCGGCAGGCAGCTCAGGAAACGGCGCTGAAGCACGCCCTGAAGGTCCCTGCTCGGCGCCGCGACTTGCCCGGCCATAGACCTGCGCATGGAGGCATCGTCCAATGGAATGAAGGTTGCGTGGTGGGAGCGCTTCGCTGTTGCGTTGCGCTGAACATGCATGCGTTCGGGGTCAACAGGCTTCACCACGGGCGAACCCCCGACGACATGGTCTCCGGCGGGTGGGTCGCGCTCGAGACGATCGCCCCAGTCGTCTGGCTTGGCCGCGGGGCCCCCTTCAGCTTCCGGCACGTGCGCGCCGAGTATCTGGGCTGTGCAGCGCGGCAATTGGGCAAAAGCACGCACGAAGCGCGCCCATGCCTCGTCGTAGCCCTCGTCGCCCATCATATTGGCGACGTCGGAGACTTCAATCCCTCACTGGAGCTGCGAACGCGGACGGCGCCGCGCATCGCCAAGTGAACGATGAGCAAACCGATGCGCCCATACTCCGCCACCTCCATTCCCGAATACCACGCGAGCGCACGCAGCTCACCGGCAAGATTCACGGCGATGAAGTCATTCCCCGGCTCGGGGAGACAGCGGGGCTCGATCGCCTTGTAGCGAGCGCGCAGGAACCGACGCGCATTCATCCCCGCCCTCAGGGGACAGGTGGCGCAAGTACTGCAGTGGCGCATCGCCAACCAGTTCAAAAGGATATCTCCAATTGTCTCTTCTGGAAAACGATGCCCCGCCTCTGTGTGTCTGCGAAAAACTCGGGGCTGGAATCGTAACGCTCCTCCAGCTTCTGGGCCATCTCGGCGCGCGCGACCAGCAAACCTGCAGGGCCCTCGTCACCAACGAACGGGGCGCCGAATGCGCCCTTCTGCACGTGCCCTAGTCCGTGGTGGCCCTAGAGTTGCCCCAGCCCGCTCGCCAGCGGGATGAACGCTACGCTCGCTATATGTCTGTCCAAGCCCTCTGATCCGTTCAAGAGTCGGCCAAGCTCGATCAAGCTTCAACACAATCGTACGAAGGTTCGATCCAGCTCTCATCGAACCCGACACGGGGTCGGACCAACTCCAACAAAACCCCAGTAAGGCTGGACACAACTCTTGAAGAAATCGCACGTGGCCTCGACCAGACCCAACGCGAAGCTTACCAGGACTCGGTGCAGCTCTCAAAACCATCAAGGTTCGATTCAGCTCAAATGCATGCCTACTAGGGCTCGGTCCAACTCGAATTGGATATTGCGACGGCTGGATCCAGCTCTATGAGAATCCCACTCAGGCGGACTCAGCTCTACAACAATCCCACCAGGACACGGTACGACTTTGATACACATTGATTAAGGCTCGATCCAGCTATGAGCGAAAAACTGGTTCAAGCTGGGTTCCAACACGCCGAGGAATCCTCAAAGACGACCACGATGGCCTCAAGACTGCCCAAGAGGCCCCAAAGACGCCCCAAGAAGGCTTCAATACGACCCCAGGAAGGACAATCACAATAATCGCCCAATCCCATGTGGGAAACTCAGATGTTGTGCTAGCGTCCAAGACGGCTCAGAGGGCCCTCTCAAACGCTACAAGACAGCCCAAGAAGCCAAGAAGGCCCCACAACGGCAGAAGAGGGCCCCATGACGGTTCAAGAGGCGCCCCTGACGGCCCAAGAGAGCCCCAACAGGCCCCATGATGGGGCCCGATAGAGGCAACCCGAAACAACAGTCCGAACCCTCCGCCCCAAGAGTACCCTCGAGACCGCCAGCAGGCGCTTCCCACGAGGCCCAAAAGAGGCTCCCATCAAGAGGCCCCGAAAGGCCTCAACCGTGGACTTCATATCTCTTCTCGGCAAATTCTTCGCGAATAAAGCATTACGAATGATCGGTCCAACTCTGACACGATCCTATAAGGTCTCGGTCCGGCTCTAATAGGAACTTACGAGGAGGGGTCCAGCCCTGTAAGAGTCCTACAATATGTTGGTCCAGATCTAATGGACCCTACGTGGACTCGGTCAACGGAAAGAGCGAGGCACGACTGATGACGTCGATTTGGGACGAAGCCTTCTAGGGAGGCTTTCAAGGGTGGGGCGAGGCCCAGGCACAATGGTCGAATGGCCCGTTTTCTTTGTATTTGTTTGAATGAAACGGATCCCGGGCGGCTGCCATGTCCCGTTTCTTCGCGTTTTCCAGGTAGCGGAAAGAGTGAGGTACGAGTGATGACGTTCTGGTGTTCGGCGAAGCCCTTGAGGGGGGGGGGTCCGGGCGGGGTAGGTGGAGTGAGTGGGCTCTAATGGCCGTTTTCGGGTTTTCCCTGAAGTTTTTGCATGTTTTTCGGGTTCCCCCTAAGACGGCCCAAGAGCGCTCCCAGAGAGCCCAAGACCGCCCAAGACTGCCCGAGAGGCCCCCAAGGGGCCCCCAAGAAGCGCCCAAGGGGCGTCCCAAGAGGGCCCCAAGAGGCCCAAATCATCGATGCTCCTTAAGGAAACGCGCATGTGTTCGCACACGCGGCATTGTTGGCTTTCACGGCGTTGACGACGGCCCAAGAAGACCCAAAGTCCGCCCCAAGACGGCCCAAGAGGCTCCCAAGAGACCCCCAAAACGGCCCACGAGGGCTCCGAGACGGCCCAAGAGGCGCCCAAGACGGCCCAGGAGGGCCCCAAGACGGCCCCAAGAGGGGGACCACGAACCCGAAAGTCTCGCCTTTCGCCCCAAGACGCTCCCAGGAGGCCCCCAGAGCCCCCCAAGAAGCCCCAAGAGGCCCCCAAGAGGCGTCCCAAGAGGCCACCAGGAGCCCAAAATCATTGATTTCCAATGGGGAAACGCACATGTTTAGCATACACGGCGTTTCTGCTTTCAGGGCGTTGAAGACGGTCCGCCCCAACACAGCGCAAAAGGCTCCCAAGAGGCCCCCGAAAGGGCCCAAAAGGGCCCCAAGACGGCCCAAGAGGCGGCCAAGACTGCCCAAAAGGGCCCCAAGACGGCCCCAAGAGGGGGACCACGAACCCGAAAGTCTAGCCTTTTGCTCCAAGACGCTCCCAGGAGGCCCCCAGAGCCCCCCAAAAAGCCCCAAGAGGCCCCCAAAAGGGCCCGAAAAGGGCCTCAATTGGACTCCCACGAAGGCCCAGAGACGCCAATAAAGAGCGATCGGTAACGCAAAAAGCACTTCACACCATGGCTCCCAAGAGCGAACGGTGACGTACACAAGCTGATAAGACCAAGGCTCCCAGCAGAGAGCATTGACGTAACAAGTTCCTGACACCAAGGCCCAGCCAAGGCTCAGGAACGGGCGGCAAGGCAACAATCACTGAACACCAAGGCTCCCAAAAACGAGGGGTGACGTAACAAACTCTCAACGCAAAGGCTCCCAGTGCGAACGGTGGTGTGAATAATTTCGGTTTCTGTTTCTGAAGCGCTCTTTCCGTTTCTGTGCCGGGCCATGTTTAGCAGCCGAACGGCCCAAAGACGGCCCAAAAGGGCCCGTAGACAGCCCCAAGAGAGATTCAGATGGCTGCTAGACGGTCCAAGAGTCTCGAAACGGCCCCAGAGGAGGCCAAACACATTGATGTCCGTAAGGTTTTTGTAGGTTTGTCGGGTTCTCCCCCATTCCGTCCAAGAAGGGCCCCAGACGGCCCAAGAGGCCCCAAAGATCGTCCCAAGACGGCCCCAGAGGCGCCCAAGCGCCCCAAAGGGTCCCAAAACAGTCCAAGAAGGACCCCCGACGGGCCCAAGACGGCCCAAGAGGCCCCAAAGATCGTCCCAAGACGGCCCCAAAGGTGCCCCAAACGGGCCCAAAACAGTCCTGGAGGGCTCCCAGACGGGCCCAAGACGGCCCAAGAGGCCAGAGAGATCGCCCCAAGACGGCCCCAGAGGCGCCCCAACGGGGCCCAAAACGGCCCGAGATGGCTCTCAGACGGCCCAAGAGGGCCCCCATACGGCCAAGAGGAGGAGGAGGAGGAGGAGGAGGAGGAGGAGGAGGAGGAGGAGGAGGAGGAGGAGGAGGAGGAGGAGGAGGAGGAGGAGGAGGAGGAGGAGGAGAGGAGAGGAGGAGGAGGAGGAGGAGGAGGAGGAGGAGGAGGGAGGAGGAGGAGGAGGAGGAGGAGGAGGAGGAAGAGGAGGATTACGCTGTAATGATTACGCAGTGTGGCCGCCCACGCGACACAGCTCGCAGCTCGGCATCGCAGCACCAAGGGGAAAGTCGAAACCAACACCAGGACCCCGGTGCCGACAGAGCCGTCTTCAGAGTCAGCCCGCGTGTTCCCGAAACGCTCTGCCGGAGCACGCTGGCACGCAAGGAGTTTCCAGGCGCATCTCACGCCAAATCTGGCGGGCACGGATCGTCCTCGTCCGCGCCGCCGAAAAGCCACTCTGTTGCCTCGTCCTCTGGGTCGAGGGGCCTTGCCACAGGCTGGGAGGAATCGCCAGGAATCACCGTGGGAGCACCGTCCTGAGCTCTCGACGAAGCCACAGCCGATGGGGCAGGTCCTCGGGCCCCAGGGACCCCCGCCACAGTCGCTTTGGCTACCTCTTCAGCACAAACACGCGCATGCAACGCCTCGAGGACCGATTTAGGAAGGCCCTCGCGGCGTGGGTACTGGTCTCGCCTGATGCGAGCAAAATTCCCGGCTCCTTTCCGCGATCTCCCAAGGCATCTGGCCTCGAGATGTCTGAAATGTTCCGTCGCATACCTACCGCATTCGTGGCAGAAAACCATGCAATACTTGGGCCACTCTCCAAGTCTGTGAGTGTTGTGCAGCTCCCTCCCGCCTAGGCCCCTCAAAACAACCTCGCCCGCAGCCCTGGGTGCCCTGTTCAGGACGGGGGGGGGGGGGGGGCCGGCGGGGCTGGCGGAGGTGCGCACGCAGTGCTGCAGAACTCCAGCAGGCTTGAAGCATGCACTCGCTGGTTGCACACCTCGCATCTCCATTTAGCGCCGTCCTGGGCCATCTGGTGGCCCGTTTCGCGGAGAGCCATCTTCACGCCGCTCTCGCGGGCCCCACGAGGCGCGACATCTTCGCGCTCGGCCCGGGTCGCGTCGCAGTCCAGGGCAAGTTGTAAGGCCTTGGACGCTCGACGTCTGACAAGAGCGGCAACAGCGCCCCAACTGTCAGCGCGGGGGGCAGCATGCATGACGAATCCCTCCCAAGCCCGCTCCGCCGCCCCCCCCGCCCCATGGTCGGCCGTGGCATTGCCCGCAGCAAGGAAGAGGTCCCTGTCTGTGACCAGACGGCCCGAGCCCTCCTCTTCAGCGTGAGAGCGGGCCCATTCCAGAGAGACCTCGCGGCCTTCGGCCGCTGCGCGAATTCTCGCCCAGAGATCCTCGTTGGGCCCCCTGGTGGCCTCGCGCCTTCTCCGGGACCAGGCTTTAAAAGACCCTCATGGTCCGTCGCGAAGCGCACCGATCCCGTAGTCTGCTCAAGGGCCATCGCCAGGGCCAGCGTCTCCGATCGGGGCGCAGACCGCCGGCGGCCAGGGAGCGGCGCGGCTATCATCGCCCCCGGGCACCAGCTATCTTCACGCCAGGCCAGGGCAGCGACAGCAGCTCCACACCTACGGCGACGCTGATCGCCCGAGCGCCCCCCTCCCGACCCGTCCCCAAACAGCGTCAAAACCCCGCCCCTCCGATAATCACCCAGCTCGCCGACCCCAAAAAACAAAGTTTCCTGAGCCAATCGCTCTTCATCGAACCTGGGGGTGGTGAGGTGGTTCGGCACTAGGCCTCGCAGCCAGACCGAGGGCTCACTCTCTACACTGGCCTGCGCCCTCGCCACCAGGCGCTCCGACTTGGCGAACTCACTGCCCTCGCTGATGTTATCCGTGCACTTCCAGATCATGTGGGTCAGCGTCTCTGGCTCCAGCCCGCATCCCGGGCAGGTGGCGCTGACGGCATAGCCGCGCACTCGCTTCCTGGCGCGGCCCCACTGCCCGCCACTTATCACTGCGATCGTGCGACCCCACTCCGCCCACATGCCTCTTCGAGCATATCGGTCGAGCTCGCGGCTCGCATGCAGCATGTCCGCGCCGCCCCCCAAGTTGCCGCCGTCCTCGTGGGCCGCCGCCTGCTTCCACAGCTGGCGCATGATGTCCTCGCGGAGGTCGCGCAGGATGGGCTGCCGATCGATGAGGCCCCCAAAGGCCTCCGAGCTCGACTCCACCAGGTGCCACTCCGTGATCGCGCCGTCCACCTCTGGCCTGCCCCACGCGCCAGCAGTGCGCGGATCCCAGCCCACGTCCATGAGCGTTGCCACGAGCGCGCCGACAGGGCCACGCACGCGCCGCCAGCGCCGGGCTGCGCCGGCGCCCAGGAGCGCGCCGCAGATGGCAGGCCAGACTCTATGGATCCTCGCATGGACCTCAGGCGCCGTCTCCAAGAGCTCCAGCCACGAGCCTACCAACTGGATGCGCAGCTTGATGGCTGGGCCCTCCTCAAGCCCCGCCGTCAGGACCGCGGTGAGAAAGCGTCCGCCAGCTTTGCCTCCAACTGCCGCGCCCGCCAGCTGCCTCAGCTTCCTGACGCTCGACGGCGCCAGGCCCTGGAGCTGGTGGCCGTAGGTGGCCTGAGGAGAAGCCCCCGTGCTCCACAGCCCCTGTGCCTCTTGGCGAGAGCGGCGCCCCTCCGCATTCTCGTGATGCGGCTAGCGCGCCTGCCAGCCGCCAGCAGCCTCTTGCGCTGCTTCTTGCAGCAGCGCCTCCGCCCAGCCGCCGCGTCGCCGCCCAGGTCAGTGGCGTCCAGCGCCAACTGCAGCGGCAGAGCAGGCGACTCCAATTCCGCGTGTAGCTCTCGGCCCAGCTGCGCGTCCGACGCCAGCAGCATGGTTTTGTTCGAGATGATCAGGCCTCGCTCCTCGACGAAGCCCTCCACGAACTGGGTCGCCAACTGCGTCACCTCCTGCTTCGCCATCTGACGAGATCCCTCGCACCGGGCCGTCGAGTCGTCCACGAATGCCCAGAGAGCCACCTGCGGGGCTACCTGGTGGGCCTTTTCCAGCACCCCGTGGATGAACACCTTGACCAGGGATGCCCCCTCGCCGACCCCGCCACCACCGAGCGCGTCGGCCAGACCAGCTCGCTGATACCGCGGCGCTGGTCCTTCAGGATGCGAGGGCCCACGAAGAGCTCCACCTCCATGGCCGCGACGATGGCAGGGCACTTCGCCTGCACCGCCAGCTCCACGAGCAGCGCCAGGCTGATCGCGTCGCAGAAGGTCTGGAGGTCGAGGAGGAGAGCGGCCGACGCCAGCTGCACCCCCCTGCCCACCTCGTCGAGCAGGGCACGGTACAGCGCAGCCCTGGGCGCAGAGCACCCTCGCAGGGCGCCGCCCCAGAATGCCCCGAGCTGCTCTGTCCAGTTGCCCACGATGCCGCCTCGAGCTTTGCTCTATATCTTGGGCATCAGGGCAATCACGCCCAGCACCCTGTCGCCCCCAGCAGGCTTCGGAACCGATGCCGCCACCGCCGCCACGCACTGGCGAGGCCAGACGCCCTGGGCCTCGGCATCGTTCATCAGCTGCCTGAGCTCCGCGCGCGCTTCGTGCGGAAGCCTCTGCACCTCCGTCGAGCTCAGCACGTCCACGCCCATCGCCTTCCTGCCGCTAATGGAGTTCAGCGCCCTGTCGGACTCCTCCTGCTCCACTGGCGTGTAGTCCTCCTCCTTCGCTGCCTCCAGGGCCCTTTGCAGCTGCCCCTGGATGTCCTCCAAGCTTACCTTCGGGTCTTGCCACAACCCTCTCCATTTGGACGCCCGGTCATTCACGATCGCCGCAGGGTCCGCAGAGGTGGAGGTGCCCGTGCAGATCTCGTTGATGATGGTCGGCTCGTCTTTCGCGTGCTTGTGCAGCACCCCCATCTTGTCGCTCCACATTTCCTTCACCCACTTGGTGTAGGCTCTTCGTGCTTCCCCCATCGCGCGCGCCTGCCCTGCCGCCGCCAGCGTGCCCGTCAGCTCGAGCAACTTCTGTCGGTGCGCCGCCGAGAGGGTCTCGACCTTGACCATCATCTTCTGCCAGACCATGAAGCGCGCGCGCTGCCGAAAAAGTCTGCCATACCCTGGTCCAACGTCTCCTTGGCGATCCTCTTGAGCTTGCAGCTCACCCGGCCTCGCTGAGCCTCATCGCGCCTGCCACGCGCGAGCGTCTGGTACCTCTGCATCAGCGTGAACGCATAGCACATGGCGTCAGACTTGTGGCAGTTCATGTGTGCCCTGCCTGGCGTGACCTTCGCTTTCACCCACTTCAGGTCGAAGCCCCTCCCGCGCCCCAGGTAGCGCGCCTTCTCCGACTCCTCCACCTCGTGGACGGCCAGCAGTGCGAGCTCCAGCTTGCTCACCCAGTTGCCGTACCTGTGCGAGGGGTCCTTCTCCTGCTCCTCGCGGCCCTGGTAGGCGACGTGGTCGTCCAGCTGCTGCACCGGGCCCGTGCACGTGCCCACAACGGGCCCTCGCCCAGCGTGCTCCGGAAACGCCCTGCCAGAGCACGTTGCCCAACGTGCTCCGACAACGCTCTGCCGGAGCACGTTGCCGTCTCGTCTGTTCTGGCCGTCGCTTCGCGGGTGGACTGGATGGGCTGGTTGGGTTTGCTGGTGACCTGGAAATCCTGTCTGCACCAGCTGCTCTTCCGCCTGCCTCCAGCACTCCAGTGGCACCTGGAAGGGCGCCTTGGGCTCCTGGCAGACCTCATCCTCCTCGTACAGCTTCGCGAAGGCCTCCTGCTCCTCTGGGGGGAGTCTCGACTTCCTCTCCTGCAGCTTCTTCTGCTTCATCTTGCTCGTCTTGCTGTTGGGGTCCGCGCTCTTCCTCGGCCTCTGCGTCCGCGGCAGCGCCCTGGGCACCACGAGCGCCCTCACCCACCATTCTTGGTAGGAGCCCTTGAGTGTGATGAGCAGCGCGCAGTGCACCTTCCAAGGCACCTCCAGCTCCGCCTCTACTATCACCTGGTCCGCAGAGTCCTTGCGCACCAAGCAGTAGTCCAGCAGAGACCCTGCTCCCCTTTGGCGCACGTTATCTTCGTCTCCTGCGGCGTCTTCACCATCCCGCCGACCTTTTGCGGGAACTCGCTCTTCAGCAGCTGCTCTGGGTCCAGGTTCCAGTCCGCCGCCACGATCCACGGGTCGTCCACGGCCTTCAGGAAGGCCGCCAAGCTCGCCAACTTCTGGGGGTTCGGGGACCCCTTCCCCCGCTGGGGCGCCATGCGCGCCGTCACGTAGACCACATTGCCCGCCTTCGCGTGGATGGTGGTCGCCACGAACCCGCGGAAGGGATCGTCTCTGCCTCGCTGCTGTGCTGCCACTCGCACATGATCAAACGAGATCGTGTCCAGATGCCGCCTCGCTATTATCATCTCTCCACCACAACACCCCGTCTCACCGAGGAGGAGGAGGAGGAGGGGGAGGAGGAGGAGGAGGAGGAAGGGGAGGGGGAGGGGAAGGGGGAGGGGGGGAGGAGGAGGGAGGAGGAGGAGGAGGAGGAGGAGGAAGAGGAGGAGGAAACGAGGACGAGGCCAAGGAAGGAGGAGGGAGTTAGAAGGAGGAGGGGGAGGAAAAGGAGGAGGAGGACAGAAATAATGAGGAAGGAGGAGGAGGAGGAGGAGGAGGAGGAGAGGGAGGAGGAGGAAGAGGAGGGAGGAGGAGGAGGATGAATAGGAGAAGAGGAGGGGAAAGAGGAAAAAGAGGAGGATGAGGAGGGAGGAGAAGGAGGAGAGGAGGAGGGGGAGGGGGAGGAGAGGGAGAGGAGGAAAAGGAGGAGGAGGAGAAGGAGGAGAGAGGGGAGGAGGACATGGAAGAGTAGGAGGAAGAGGAGGGAAGAGGAGGAGGAGGGAGGACAAGGAGGAGGAGGAGGAGGAGGAGGAGGAACAGAGGAAAAAAAGAGGAGGAGGAGGAGGAGGAGGGAGGAGGAGGAGACGAGGACGAGGCCAAAGGACGAGGAGGGAGGAGGCGCGAGAAAGAGGAGGGGGGAGGACGAGGAGGAGGCGGAGGAGAGAGGGGGCGGAGGAAGGTAGGTAGAAGGAGGAGGAGGAGGAAAAGGAGAAACAGGAGGAGGAGGAGGAGGAGGAGGAGGAGGGAGGGAGGAGAAGGAGGAGGAGGAGGACAAGGAGGAGGAGGAGGAGGAGGAGGAGGAGGAGGAGGGAGAGGAGGTGGAGGGGAGGAGGAGGAGGAGTGAGAGGAGGAGGAGGAGGAGGAGGAGGCGGAGGAGGGGAGGAGGAGGAAGAGGAGGGGAAGCAGGAGGAGGAGAAGGAGGAGGAAGAGGAGGAGGGGGGGTTAGGGTGAGGAGGAGGAGGAGGAGGAGGAGGAGGAGGAGGAGGAGGAGAAGGAGGGAGGAGAAAGAGGGGGAGGAGGAGGAGGAGGAGGAGCAAGAGGAGCAGAAAAAGGAGGTGGAGGACACGGACGAGGACGAGGGAGGAACAGGAGGAGGAGGAGGAGGAAGACGAAAAGGAGGAGGAGGAGCAGGAGGAGGAGGAGAAGGGAGGGGGAAGGCGGAGGAGGAGGAGGAGGCGGAGGAGGAGAAGTCAGAGAGAACGCGTTTCACGGGCGTTTGCCTTGGGAACATTCGGCGGCGCGTTTCAAACCGGGAGGTGGGCCCCCTCCCAACACTCGGCGCCGTCAATCAAAACCGAAGGGTCTCCCCTCCCCCCAACACCCCCTCCTCCCGACCCCCCCCGTCGGCGCCGGCGCCGGAGCTGGCGGCCGCCAGCAGCGCCAAGGCGGGGACGCAGCGACCATAACCAGAGGCAGCTAAAGGGGGGGGGGTACCCCCCCCGCCCCCTGGCGCCGGCGCCGGCGCTGGTGCTGGCGCCAGGAGCGCTGGCGCTGGCGCAGGCGACGGCGGGGACGCAGCGACGATTACCACCACTACAACCACCACCACCACCACTACCACCATCACCACCGCCTCAACCCACCACGACCACCACCACCAACAGCACCACACTACCACCACCACCACAGCCACCAGCAGCACAACCACCACCACAACTCACCATCACCACCACCACCACCACGAAAACCCACCACCACTACCACCACCACCACAATCGACCACACCACCACCACCACCACCGGCACAACCACCACCAGCAGCACAACCCACCACCACCACCAACACAAACCACCACACCACCACCACCACCACCGCCACCACCACCACACCACAACAAACGTGCACAAACCACCGCCACCACCACAACCCACCACCACCACCACCGCAAACCACCACCACACCACCACAACCACCACCACCACCACCACCGCAACAACCACTACCAGCAGCACAACCCACCACCACCACCACAAACCACCACACCACCACCACCACCGCCACCACCACCAGCACCACCTCCACAAACCACCGCCACAACCACAACCACACCACCACCACCACCACCACCACAAACCACCACCACACCACCACCAAACCACCACACCACAACCACCACCGCCACCACACCACCCACCACCAGACCACCACACCACCACCAAACCACCACCACCACCACCACCCCACCACCACCACCAAACCACCACCACCACACCCACCGCCACAACCACTACCACCACAACAAACCACCACACCACCAACACAACAACCATCACCACCGCTACCACCACCACCACCACAACCCACCACCACCACCACCACCACCGTCGTCCTCGTCGACGCTCCCCGCCACCGCCGCCCGCCGCCGCAGGCGCCGGCCGGCGCTGGCCCAGAAATGGAAATCGTCGTCCCCGCCGCCGTCGCCAGCCGCCGCCGACGCAAGCGCCAGCCCGAGGAGAGGGGAACCAAGGGGGGGGGTTTGAAACCCCGCCCCCCCTCCATCAATGGGGGGGTGGGGGGGGGTCCGGTTCCAAACCCCCCCCTCCAAGCGACCACAGAACGCGCTCTTTCAGAAGTCAGGAGGAGGATGAGACGTAAGAAGCTCTTGACACCCAGGCTCCCAAGCGCGAAGGTGACGTTAAAAGCTCGTCACACCAAGGCTCCCAAGAACGAACGTCAACGTAAATATCTCTGAACACAAGGGCTCCCAACAGAGAGTGGTTACGTAACAAGCTCTTCCCATGAAGGCTCCCAAGAACGAGCGGTGACGTGACAAACTCGTGCACATCAAGGCTCCCAAGAGCGAACGGTGACGTACACAACTCTCAACACAAAGGTCCCCAAGAGCGAGCGGCAACGCAGAAGCCTCGGAACACCAAGGCTCCCAAGAGCGAGCGGTAACGTCACAAACTCTTACCACCAACGTTCCCAAGGGCGAAGGGTGCCATGAGCCCTCTCGGGCAAATTGCTGCACAACTCTTTCCGTTCCCGTGCCGGCCCAGGTAACGGAAAGAGCGAGGAACGAGTGAATGACGTTGTAGTGTGGGGCGAAGCCCTTAAGTGGGGAGCGCCAAGAGAGGAGAGGTCCGCAGGGACCGGCATTAATGGCCGTATTCGGGTTTCCCCCAGATTTCGCATGTTTTTCGAGTTCTCCCCTTTTCCGTCCCAGAAGGGCCTCAGACGGCTCAAGAGGCCCCAAAGATCGTCCCAAGACGGCCCCAGAAGCGCCCCAAAGGACCCCAAAACGGTCCAACAGGGCCCCCAGACGGGCCCAAAGCGCACAAGAGGCCCCAAAGAACGTCCCAAGACGGCCCCAGAAGCCCCCAAAGGACCAAAAAATCATCCGAGAGGACCCCCAGACGGCCCCAGAGGAACCCAAGAAGGCCCCAAGAGGGCCCCAAGACACCCCAAGAGAGCCCCAAGAGGGCCCCAAGAGGGCCCCAAGAGGCTCCCAAGCGGGCCCCAGGAGGAGGAGGAGGAGGAAGGGAGGTAGAAGGTGGAGGAGGAGGAGGAGGAGGAGGTGGAGGAGGAGGCAGAGGGAGAGGAGGAGGTCGAGGGAAAGGAAGTGGAGGTGGAGGGAGAGAAAGAGGAGGGGGAGCAGGAGGAGGAGGGAGGAGGAGAGAGAGGAGGAGGAGGAAAAAGCGGAGGAAAACAAGGAGGTGAAGGAAAAGGACGAGGACGAGGGAGGAGGAGAAAGAGGAGGCGGAGGAGGAGGAAGAGGAGGAAGAGGAGGATGATGATGATGATGATGATGATGACGCGCCTTGAAAGGTCGGTTCTCCCAAAACACAAACCTGAGAAGCCACCAATACGCCAAATGCGCACGGTAGAGAAAGAGGGAAGCGGGAAAGAAGCGGGAGAGGAAGGGGCAGAACAAAGATGAATCCCAACCCAGGATTGAAACCCAAGATACTAAACGACATCATGAATGGAGACTGCCTGTCCAATACTGAAAGAAATCATGATTGAAACCCATGATACTGAAAGAAATCGTGAATGATTGAAACCCATCCTAAATTGAACCCATGATACTGAATGAAATCCACCACCAGGACCCTCTCGCTTTGAATAAAGGTGCGAGCAATGAGAAACGTAATGCAAGGTAATGGATTATGCTTAAATTGATCAAAATATCTTGAGTGACTTGAGTAACTCGAGTAACTTGAATAACTCTTGACGCCGAACTTGGGGGCATATGTTCCCACGACCTGAAGTGGTTAAGAAGTGAAGAGAACTTTCTTTGAGTCCCTTGAAGCCCAATATACATAAGTGGCAACCCATTCGAATAAATGTGGTGAAAGAAAGAAAGCCTGACATTAAACTGAATGTCCCAAGCACGCAATGACCCAGAAGATACGAAGGCATACAAAGGAAACTGTAAAGCCGAGTGAGCCCAACCGTGAGAACCCACCCCAGGTGAATCAAGGCATATGAGGTAGTTGAATTCAAACATGTATGACGCGAGAGGGCTGGGAATGTTTATGGTTTTGTATTTTGCCAACTACCGACGTTGAGGAGCATGCAAGGGAGATCGAAGGAGAACTGAGAGACCTCCAAAAGCCGCAGGCCCATGCACCGCAGATGCCAAGAGGTTCAGACTGTGGGAGTCCCAGGAGAGGTCTTCACGGATACTTCCAACGCCACTTTTCCACAAAGAAGTCTCCGTCCCACCAGTAGTCAGACAGGTACCAAACCACTGGGTGAGGCCAGCCAGATTCAGGGTCGAACCACGTATCATAGTACTCCGTGTACCAGACTTTGGTGTAGACTTTTTCCTCTTCACAGTAGTTCCACATTCCACCTGAGCCGTGTATCCACTTGAGACGCTTCCTGGCTGCTAGCTTGGCTGGAAGGCTGCGTTTGACCATCCCCTGAATTGTATATGGATGTTCCCAGCCGTTTCGGACCAGAGTTCCGTCAGGGTTTGAGGCGAAACGGCTACTGACCAACAGCCAGTTCTTTCCAAGGGATTCTCCGAACCCTTTCGTCAGGTCCCCTAACGTTTACATACAGTCTATTAAAGCCGCTGTCCCGACAAGCTTTGAAGAGCGGAATTTTGCACCAGTCATATGTGAAATGTGGACCACCAAGGTCCGAAGGTATAAGGAACCGAGCAGGCAACTTGACCGCCCTTTGGAATAGCAGCGTAGAGCAGTATGAGAGTGCTTCAAGGTCTTGTTTGGACAGGAAGCAGACTTTGCGTTTAGACCTGCCAAGCTTCCCCTGAAAGATAACGTGAGGGTCTGACGCCTTGGGAGGTAGCATACCGAAAGCTTGAGCCCGAGACTGCAGGGGAGCGACAGGAGGCAAAGGACAAGAAAGGGCCCACCAGAGGCGGACAGAGGGAGGCGGGATTGTTGCGAAGCCACGGTGTCCCTGAGATCGCAGAGATCAGGCGGGTCCCAGATAGAATCGCACAAGTGACATCTCCTGGTGTCAGCCAATCCCGAAGGCGGGAGGCAAGGAGAGAGAGAGAACACAAAGAGGTCTCGAAACAGACCCAAATGTAAATTCCGTGGGGTGTCAAATACCCCCGCTCCATTAGTATTGGAGCCTGTTCTCTGAGGCTGCAATCAGATAAGATACCCATACCTCTGAGGATTCCGTCACATTAAATTTGTGCACTTGCATTCCGTGGAACATTGCCACGGCAAACTTCCGAGTGTGGGGAGCACATGGGCCACGAAAAAGGCGACGGTCTTTCCCGGTCCTAGCGAAAGACCCATGTTGATCAGCAAACGTCAAAATGGACCGAATGGAGCAGATGATGGGAGAAATCCCCTGAATGATGTTCCAGAACCGATCAGGCTCAACATACCCCGCTCCCAACCCTAACTCCATCAAATCTCCGATGAGCTCTAACCACCGAGAAGTGTCGGGTTCCCTGTTCCACCGTTCTCGGACCATCCTCTGTACATCGGTGGCACGACCAGCGATTGATCGAAGCTCCTCAATGGACTTGGACGAAGCACTGGTAGGTTGTCTTCTTTGAAGATACCTGGCCATTTGGCCCCAAATGTTCCACCAGACGGTGTAAATGAAATTCCCAGGATCTGACCAGCGATTGTCGTAGAACACGGCGCCCTTGTATGACATTGTCTTGATCTGTACAAAAGACATAGAGCGTACTGCAATTCCCACAATCCCAATAAGGTCTTTGCATGCCTTACTAGAGAAGAAGGCCTCAAAGAGATTCCATAGCTGCCTGAGAGGTATCTCGAATTCGCGTCCCCTCTCGTACATGTGGAGTGTGACACATCTCCGTGGGTTGTACGATCCTGAATTTAAAGGAACGATCTCGGAACTTTCGATTGCCAGTGCACGTGGGCAGGCGGATGCCCATGCCTCGAAGATACAGCACTGGAGCGACTTTGAATTCCATGGCCTGACAACCCTCTGAGGGGCAAGCATGAGAGTGTGTTCCCAGAAAACTTGAGAAGAGGTTGGGGCAGAACGTGCAAAGCTAATTGAACCAAAATGACTACAGAAAGCAGCCAAGCCAAACAGGCCAACCGAAAGACCAGGATCCGAGGGAAGGAGAGATAGAGAAAAGAGATGCACTTTATCAGGAATCGGACGGCAGTCATCGTCCTGGCCAGCAAGGTGAGATTAACAATCCCAGGCCGAACCCATTTGTACTGAAGTGAAGAGGCAAACTGAACGCCAAACTATCCCAAGAAAGAACTTGAAACATCGAGGACTTGGACAAAGGGTGAGCAACAACCCCACTTAACCCCGTCAGCTGAATTGAGAAGAATAAGATGCAGTCCCAGCTCCTGCAAGGTGACCTGGGGGCCTCATGCCCCGAGACACTCATGATTCTAAGCATTCCCAGATTGAAACGAAAGCCATAATCTTGGCAAAGTGAAGAGGTTGACAACCCCATCTAAACCCGTTTTGGACTGAAGTGAAGAGCCAAACTAAGGGCGAAGCGAACCCAAGTTAAGAAACGTCCCATCGAGGCTGTGGGCAAAGCAAGAAACGACTCCACTACTTTGGCCCTGACGGACATATTGAGGAGAGCAGAACTTAATTCATGCCTCAGAGGAAAGTCCTGGAGTCCCCGATTGAACCAGAGTTGAACCAAAAGAGAGATGAGGACCCGAAGGGAACTGCCTCAGTCACATCAGGAAACGGGGTTTGCAGAGCAAGTGGCACCTAACATTGGCACCGTTGTTGCCAGACTCCACCGTTATAAGATCTCCCACATCTTCATACATATCCCTGACGTAGAGGAGTGCCACAATACAGCTACCAGCGAAGATCTGAGATTTATCGTGTAGCCTCTCCTTCTTAGGGCAGACCTCAGGGCCAATGAACGCTTCTTTGGTATAAAACCGCGCGTTAAACAAGTGGATGTCCTTGGAGCGAAACGTGTTGAGCCCAAAGTGCCAGAGAATCTTCGTAACGTCCCTGGTAGTGAGAAAGCCGTGCTCTCCCAGAACTGGGATACTGTCTGAAATCAGTGGGCCATGATTATCGATAATGAAAGGTGTGAGCTCACGAACTGTGATGATTTGGAAGTGCTCCCCGACCTTGGCCTTGAAGGTGTTCAAGCCTGTAAGCTGGGGAACGAAAACCATAATGTAGCGCCTTGAGCTGGTATGGTCTGTGCCGCCCTTTGGGGCGAAAATTGGGCATCCAGAATGATCGAACTCCAACTGGGACTTCAGCACTGGAGGGCCTAACTTGCTGATCCAGGGCTTCTTATCCTGTTCCCAGCTCTTTGGGGCAGACTGCGACTTTCGGTCAGGCGAGTCGACTTCCGCTTCAGAGCCAGAGGATGAACTCCTGGAGCCTGGTGATTCCGAAGACGGTACTTCCCAAGTAGTGCCGCCCACCGGTTTGACAGGTGTTTCCCCACGGTAGTCCTGCGTATCTGGTAGGGCATCATCCGAATCGGGCTTCGACCCCGACCCGCCGCCCTGCGGTTGTTTCTTGAACCCAATTGAGTACTGCATCTTCCTGGCAATCGGCGAACGGCTCCGAGAGGCAGAATCTCCCCTATGCACAGGTGCTGGGGGTGGCGTGGGGAGAATCCTTGCTTCGCGAGGGTCAGCACTGGAGGATGCCTTGGCTTTGAGACCCTGATTCTTGAACTCGACTGATCTTGCTTGGTCCTCCTTCTTCTGTTCGAGCTTCTTCTGCAACTTGACTTTCTTCTCATTCGAGGTAAGAATGGGCTCCGTTTCCATCTTGACCAGACGATTCCGAGCCCAACGATCTAAGGCGCGGCGGTCGAAGCCAAAGAAAAGGGGGATAGTCGGCTGAATCTGATTCCCAGTCCAATCCAGATCCTGAGAGTAACAGGTGTCCACGGTGAGAGTAAAGGAGGGCCCCGCAGGGCGCAGTACGATAGCAAAGTGCGTCTGGTTGCACCAGACAGAGCCGATGGCTACTGAAGGCGAAGGTGAAGCGGTTGCCGAACCCAATCGAGCATTTCTTTCGCGAGGCCCAGACGAAACTTTTTGTCCCGAGAGCCCTGCGGAGAAAATAAGGTGGTCCAGGCATCCTTGTCATACCTGAAAACGTACCCCCTATGCGAGCGGGAGTGGGTACGGCTGCCACCAGAGTGGTCAAAGGAGCGATTCAGAATGACCCAATGCTTGCAATATTGAAACAGCCTCGACGAAAAATCTTCTGGATGTCTTTGCATGTGTGAAACCCAACTAATAGCAGAATCCAAATGGAAAATAGCCCATGAGACTTCTTTGAACCCCTTGGTTTTACGATTTCTGCGTAAACTGAATTGTTCGGGGGATTCCCCTGGGAGCCTTTTGAGTTTCAACATGATCCTGATACATTGATTCTGTGCCTTGGTAATCAAATCCGCCGTCGTCTTGCAGGGGACCCAGGCAGCACCTCTGGATCGTATAATCCCTCCCGCCATGCAGTTAAGATTAGAGAGGCGTTTAGACATGGGGATATGCTCATTAATCAGGAACCTACTGTTAGCCCAAAAGGCCCTGTTGATCTGTG
This sequence comes from Prorocentrum cordatum, assembly GCA_963575745.1. Lineage (NCBI taxonomy): Eukaryota > Dinophyceae > Prorocentrales > Prorocentraceae > Prorocentrum > Prorocentrum cordatum. Next base: position 1,209,444 of record CAUYUJ010008335.1, read on the forward strand.
AAATACCCTGCTTGACATCTTCGTGATAGGAACCAGTGGCGGAGAGAATAGGGCCCAGCACCTTGGCCTCCGGTACTACAGACCAAGATTTCCCGAAGGGGTCTGACCACTTGTATCCTTGAAAGAAGTAGGGGTATGCCGGGAGGATTTCCCGATCGTCTTTGAGTTTGAGCCGATGTTCATTCCATAGCTCCGACTCTACCAGGGCAGTCAGAGTTGCAAGATCTTGTTCCGAGGAAGCCACCACGAAGATATTGTCTGACCAGCTGAGAAGAGCAATCCTGAAGTCAAATCCCAACTGCTCGCAGCGAATGGAAATTCCCAAAGAAGAATGGGTAATTTTCTCCAGTGTGGAGGCGAAGCAATCTTCTACAGAAACGCGCGCCAGTATGCATGCCGTCCCAGCTCCTTGCATCAACCCACGGTCTCTTTGGATAATCCCAGTGTTTGAGTCCAAAAGTGAAATGGAAACTCGAGGGTTCCTGTGCAACCTGATGCAGCCCACCGCTAAGAAAAGAGGGACTCCCCGTCCCAATAAACTCCGTAAAACCAACCCATAACGAATCTGGTCATGGTGAGCTTTGATATCAGTAATCCCAACCATTCCTTTGTTAAAGTGATCTCGGCCATATTCTAAAATGTGGTAGACACTCGTGTGAAGTTCTTGTAATTGTCCACCTTTGCTTAGCCCAAAAATCAGGCCCTTGAGACCTTTGGAGTCAGTGTATGAATCCAGAACTGGCAAAATGGCCCTCGCCACATATGCGTGCCCAATCTTGGCAATAGCAGGCTGAGGAATAACAACTCTAGTTTGAGAAGGGGTTCCAAAACCCTTGATCTTGTTACCCAGGTGGCCCCCGAATGTGACGTCGTTCCAGAATTCAGGGTTGCCTAAGCAGGCTTGTATACACCCCGTGAGCCTTTGGGACCAGCCCGAAACTTTTATAACCGCCGTGCAGGCAAACTCTGTGTCGATCTTTCGGGGGGCCTTGATGTCGTCCAGCGCGTCCTCTAGCAAGGAAGGGATGATAGGGTCGTCGTAGAAATTGAAAAAACCCAAAGATCGGAGCCAGGCGATGTCCTCCTGGCGCTCCAATTCTGAGAGTCCCCACCTCTCTCTATATTCTTCAGCAACCAGTGTGGTACAGCGGTCCACTTCAAAAATCTTGACTTGATCTACACAGAAACCCAAAATGGGTAGGAGAGACTTGCGGGAGGCCCAGACTCGTTTTCCTTGAGAGGCGTTGAGCGCAACCTGAGCCAATTCACGTTGAAGTTTCGTTATCTTGAGCGCTTTCAGTAGGAGCTGACCCAAGGCGACCCTCGAGGCTTCGTTAAGTTCGGAGTTGAACCGTGTCCTGAGACTCTTGACCCAAAATGGCTCTTCGGCAAATCTCCTAAAACTCCTTGGGAGGGCCTGAGTCGCTTCGTAAACCTGTCCCAACATATTTTCCCAGAAATCGAAGGAGAGGGTGAGGTCCCTTGGATCGTGATACCTTACCGCACATGAATCATGCTGTTCTTCATCATTTAGACGAATAAGTTCCGCTGATTCGGGAAACAGGCCCTGGGCGATCTTCCTGACCTCCAAAATGTTGGTAGGAGTCCAAAGGAGCGGTCTTCTCTTACGAGCCCGCTGAGGGAAGGCCAGGACATCACAGCCAATAAGGGCATGGTCCCCAGGGACGCCCGCCCAGCAGGCGAAGCAGTCAAAAGATAGATCACCCCTGGCGAGAGCAATGTGATCGATCGTGCTATTGGCTTGAGAGAGCGCCTGCTCACCATCGGGCTTCCTAGTGAATTGCATGGAAGTCTCTTGGAACCTGAGAGGGCACCAATGGAGGTCGAGGTAGGAACAGGCTTCGCAGAACGATCGAAATTTTTGGTCTCCGTTGCCTTGATCTGCATTCATGTCCCCCAACCAGGAGAGAGTGGACCCCACAGGGCGGGATCGACCGAGTTGGATGGCACAGTTTAGAGAATCATGGAAAAAATCATGGGCAAGATGAGAGAAGAGAAAGGATCTGGCATGATGGTGGCATCCATCGAGACAGTCAGGACGAAGATCAACACGGATAGATCTCCAATCGCAGACAATGTCTTTCACACGTTTTCTCAGAGATTTGTGCACAAGCACGCCCATGGCCCTACACCCAGGGCCAGAATGATGACGGTAGTAAGCGTGGCCATTGAAAACGGGGCGAAGTAGCCCATCGTTTTGAAGGCAGCCCTTGAAATCCGCCTCTAGGATACAAATTAAGCCCCAGCACTTCAGCTCGAGCAAATCTAGGTTGGCTTGCATTAGGGTCTCGTCTGCCCACTTGCCTTGCACATTGAGTGCACAAACGAGGCCCCTCACGTAGGCCTCTCAAAGAGAGAGTGCCTCGTCGATGGTGTCTTTCAGCGTCTTGCGGAGCGCTTCATCGGGGATTTCCTTAAGAGACTCGTGCCACTGAAATTCCCCATCCTTGATAACACCTATCTGATGATCCAAGACAAAAAATTTTCGAGTCCGAGAGCAAATCACGTAACTGTCTGAGCGATCTCCCATTGCCTTTTCCAGTGCACTTGAAACTGTCTTGAACAATTTTGCTGGGCCCCGCTCCTCCTTAGTACTGATTTGTCCACACCAGATCAAATTTTCTAAGTACCCAGGAATCTTGAGATCACGGATCGTAGCTGCCGCTTGAAGTCCCACTGTAACCGAGCTCCATTTGATCTCAACGCAGCTCCCATATCCAAAAGGAGCAACAATATGCGTGGGCTGGGGAACGTCTGCTCTGCGCAGGATCGCCCGCGCCTTTTCCAGAGCCTCCTGCTTTTTGAGATTCCAGCCCAAGTTAGTGAGAATAAAGATATCTCTATCTGCTCTTGGGGTGCTGGCCCAAGGCGGACCCTTTTTCCTAGAGGGGCCCTGACTTGACTGGCTTTCCAGTTGTTTGGCTGCCATTTCTGCGCGCAGAGACTTCTGCTCCAGTTCGACCGCCAGAATCCTTTCGTTGAAGGCCTTCTGCACCTCAGTCTCACCTGCCTCAAGGTTGGCAAGCTTTACTTCGTGGTCGTTGATCAGGGTGACGGCTACTGAGAATTCCTGGGCCAAGGCCTTTTGAGTTCCCAGAACGTCAAGTTGTAATGAGTCGATACGGTCCTTGATGGGAGCGATCTTTTTATCGAGGAGCGACTCGAGTTGCACCAAAAAACCGTCAGCCCCTGTGGCTGTTGGGACAGCCCCTGAAGATATTGAACCATTCTCTCCCAGGCCCGTACCCTTAGCAGAACCCTTGGCCACCAGTGTTCTCATAGCTTTCGAGGCCTCTTGCTGATTTTCTTTATCTTCGTCTGCCATCCGAGCGTCGTCTCTCAGTCTTTTCTGCTTATCGATATCTAAAGACAAGAGCTTTTGCATGGTTTCTCCAATCTGCAAAGTCGGCATGGCCGAAAGTGTAAGTACGATCCAATAATCCAAAGTTCGATATGGAAAGCGCCGAATTGACAAAAACCCAATAAATTCGCGAATTCGCCAAATTGAGTCGATACCCCACCAATGAGAGTGATATCCCACTGATAAATCTCACCGATTGAACCCAAATTGAACCAATCTCGCTGACCTCGACGAAGACGGAGGCAGCAATGGCAGCCGGCGCCCCCCGCGGCGGCCCCCCCCTTGAACGGAGGAGGAGGAGGAGGAGGAGGAGAAGGAGGAGGATCATGGGGGAGGAGGAGGAGGAGGAGAAGGAGGAGGAGGAGGAGGAGGAGAAGGAGGAGGAGGATCATGGGGGAGGAGGAGGAGGAAACAAAAGAGGAGGAGGAGGAGGAGGAAGAGAGGGAGAAAAGGGAGGTGGAGAAAGAGAAGGAAAACAAGGAGGTGAGGGAAAAGGACGAGGACGAGGGAGGAGGAGAATAAAGCGGAGGAGGGATGAGGAAGAAGGAGGGCGGAGGGGGGAGGAGGGCGGAGGAGGAGGAGGAGGAGGAGGAGGAGGAGGAAGAGGAGGAGGAGGAGGAGGAGGATGCTCCCTTTTTCCAGCTCGGGCAGGCCAGGTGGCGAGGCTTCGAGACGCTGCCGACGCAAGAGGCTGCCGCCACGGATCTCCGATCCGTAGGCGGCCACGGACATCAACTGAAATTTCGGACACACCTTGGCAAAGATAGAGTGAAAGCAAGGGGGGGAGGGAGGGAGCTTGAGCGAAACGTCAACGGAAGATCGCAGACGGGCGGCCAGCGACGCTTCCCAAGGAGCAACCCTGTTCGGAGAACGACTTATGCTCCCTTTTTCCAGCTCGGGCAGGCCAGGTGGCGAGGCTTCGAGACGCTGCCGACGCAAGAGGCTGCCGCCACGGATCTCCGATCCGTAGGCGGCCACGGACATCAACTGAAATTTCGGACACACCCAAAATGCTGCAAAATGCACAGCTAGACTGGCAACGCCGAAAGTCAACAAGTGTTAATCAAGCGTCGGAAGACGTTCGAGCAGCACGCCCTATCAAAACGGAGAACTGACCTGCCCGGGACCTGGCTTTCTCGTCGGCATAGGCTCTGGCGAGGGTGCTGCAGAGCTTGCGAGGATATGCCTCCGCCAATCTAGTGCGGAACCTGCCCGATGCGTCTTTGCCGGACAGTTCTTGATGCCGCTGCCCAGTGAGGACACAGACGGGCCCTGTACATCTGAACTTGGCCAAGGGTGCCAAGTCGAGGAGAAACGCAGCAATCCTGGTGCTCTTCCTCCAGGGCGTCCCGAACCGGCAGTACTCGATCACCTGGGTCGTGACCTGCCGGCGCTGGAGCAGGGACAGCATCGGCGGCAGCTGCCGCGCGTAGCTCAGCGCGGGGTTCTCGACGGACCAGGGGGCGAAACACTGGCAGCACAGCACGCAGAAGGATATCGTGAGCCGCGCGTACAGGTTGCCCCACTTCACCTTCTGGAAATCGGCGCCCTCGGGATGGAGACTGGGCAGGCCCCAGACGTGCTCCTGGGACCGGAGCCGCGGAGGCCCGTTGGGGCGGTCTCGCGCCCGCGAGAAGGTCTCGCAAGGAAAGCCAGCATGCAGGCCGCAGACGAGCCCCGCCCGTATCCAGCCTCGAATGAGACGGGCGCCCCTGGGGTCGCGCAGGTCGTAGGCGGGGCCGCACAGGACGTCCCACCGCAATGTGGGGACATTTCCCCGCTCCACGGCGTCGGACAGGTGGCCCGAGCCCGCGAACAGCTCGAGGAACACGGCGACGGTCGGCGCCCTCAGCGGCCCAAAGACGGCATCCGCCTCCCCCGCAGCGCGTCGGGGAGCTCCTGAGCGGCCGCCGCGGCCGCCCGCTGCACGTCGGGCGGCAGGCGGCGCAAGAGGTCGGCCAGTCGCCCCCCGTGCTCGTAGCGGCGGAGGCTCCGCGCGGACCGCCACCGCCCGCGGCGCTGGATCTCCTCCAGCCGCCGGGCGCCGGTCGCGAAGTCGACGCTCGCCCCCGCGTGCCGGAAGCGGTAGGCGTCGAGCGGCCCGAGGGGCCCCAGGCGCCAGGCAGCCGCGGCCTCGTCCAGGGCCCGGCGCAGGGCGCTGGGCGTCAGATCCAGCAAGGGCCCGACGCCGCGCTCCAGCCCCAGCTGCACCAGGGCGTCCGCGAGCGCCGCCTGCCGGTCGAGGTCGAGGACGATCGCCTGGTCGAACTCCTGGCTCTTGGACGGGGTCCGCATCTCGAACGGGTGGAGCAGGACCGATGTGGGGGTCCACTCGCGAGCTCCGCTGAGGGACCCCGCCACTACGTCGCGGCCCCGTAGCAGGAATGGCTCTCCTGGCCGCAAGTACAACTCCATCATCATGAGAATGGCCAGCGCGTGGGGTCTCAGCCCCTGGCAGATCATCCAGCACGCCAGGAGCGCCACCACGTCGTAGGGCAGGGGCAAGCGGCCCCCTGCTGGGGCAGCGCGGCGCCAGCCTCGCAGACACTGCCGACAGACGGGCATCCGCCCGCCCCCCAGCCTGCCGAGGCGCGGCTCGGCCCACTGCACCGACGCCAGGAGCTTCTCGCCCGCGCTCAGCGAGCCGCCCTCCATGAACATGATCTCCATCAGGCCCGCGGTGGCGATGTCCCACTCCTCCTCGGTGTTCGGGTGGTCCCCGCGGGAGTCGCAGAACCTCTGCAGGGCGGCCAGGTAGAGGGAGTACTGGGCCTGCGTCTTCGCCGACACCGAGGCCCTCCGAAGCAGGCTCATCTGGGCCTGCGGGGCCCGCGCCGCAGCCAGCCTGGCAGCGCGCTCCACCCGCACCTGCGCCGCGGCCGCCCGCAGGCCCCCAGTTTCCAGGGGGGCCAAGGCCGGGCGGGAGGCCGACCCCGAACTGGGCGGCGGCGGCTGGCGGCCCGCGGGGGTCCTCGATCTGTCGGACCTGCCGCGCGCCAGCATCGCGGCCCTCGCCGGCGGCGGTCGCGAGTTCGCGCCGCAGGCCGGCAAGCGGGTCGCTCGGCGCCGGTCGGCCGCGCGAGGGTCCGTCCGCAGGGTTGAGCTCCGACGCGATCCAGCGCGACCGCAGGAGGCTGCCGGTCCCCAGCAGCAGGGCGCCCAGCCGGCGGGTCACCGAGAGCATGCCATCGCAAGAGGACCGTCCCTTCGTGGCGGCCAGGGAGGCGGAGATCGAGTCCCCAATCACGAGCAGCCTCGAGCCCAAGTTGGCGACGGACCTCAGGAGGTGGCGCACCCCGTACAAAAGCGCCTCCGCTTCCAGGGCCGGCATAGACGTCGAGGCCCGTTTCCACCTCTGCCTCCCGCACACCCTCCAGGGGGCCCTCAAGAGGTCCAAGGGGACGTCCTCGAACGACTTCGTGCGCCGGCGGTCGAACTCGCTTTCGGGACGGTGGTGTCGAGACTGGGGCCGCACGAGCTCCATCAGGATCCGCCTGTCGGCCTCCCCCTCACCCCCGTGCAGCTGCGCAGCGGCCGCGGCGAAAGCGCGCTCACGGGGGGGCCGCCCTTCCCGGGCCGCCCCCCGAGCCCCAGCACGCTCCGAGTGACGGCAGGCCTCCTTGACCAGGGCCACCGGCGGTCGCCCCCGAACGGCCCCAAGGCCCCACGGCGACGCGTCCACCACGACGACGTCTGGACAGGTACCCGCAGAGGTGTTGACCCAGATGAGCGGGGCGATGCGGTCCCAGACGTCGAGCTCCTTTCTGGCAGAGGCCCAGAGGGCCCGAGGCCCCCGGGCTGGGCATCTCCGCGCGGCCTCACAGAACCTGTAGCAGTATTTGAACACGCTGAGCGACTCTCGCCTACACAGGCCGATGAAGCACAGATGGCCCAGGAGGCGCTCCAAGTCCCCTCCAGAGACCGAGGCCCGTGCCAAAAGACCCCGAATAGCGAGACGAGCCTTCCAGACACGCTCGGGGGTCGGGCGGAAGGTGCGCCGAAGGCAATCGATCTCCCACCCCAGCACGATGGCCCGATCGCAAGAGACAGACTCTTTATGCAGCGGCAGCCCCCGAGACTCGAGGGCCCGGGACACTCCTGCCAAGCGCTCGCGAACAACCGCCTCGCTCGTCGAAATCACCACATAGTTGTCTACGTGCTGTGCGTGAGGGGAGGAGGCGAGGGGAGGCGGAGGGGAGCCGTCCGCGAGCCGGGCTGCAGCAGGGGATCCTCCCTCCTCGGCAGCCCGCTCGTGGATCGCCTGGCACCACCAGAGGGCCCAGGACCAGCCCATGGGCAAGGCTCGCATCCGAGGGGTGACCCAGGTCCCCGGGGACACACGGACTCCCTGGACTTGAGAGATGCCCGCCCACGAGGCCCGAATTCTTCGCAGCCCGAAATACTGGCGGAGCCCCTCTGGGAGCTCCATGTGATAGAAAGCGTCCTTTATATCGACCTGGCCAATAAACACGGGCTGACCGAGGGAGTCGTCGCCATGCACCTGGGAGAGAGTGTCGCCAGAGACTAGGCTGACAGGGGCGGGCGGCTCGAAATGCTGATTAGACCGCCGACAGTCGACGACCAGCCGCTGCTTGCCGCCCCCCTTTTTTACAAAGAAGCAATCCACCACCTCGGTAGGTCGCTCGAGCGTCAGCTCGGCTACGCCAGCCTCGACCAATCGCTGAATGAATTCGCCGTACAAAGAGGGGGAGTGGAGGCGAGGGTCGCCGTAGGGCCGAAGGGGCCCCGAGTCCTTTAACCTCATTCGTGCCACGTCGATGGGCAAAACTTGCGACTCAGCAAAGCGTGCAACAGTACTTTCCCCGCCGGATCCCCAAAGCCGAGCGAGCGGAGTCGGAACCGACCCAGCCGCCGGGAGGGACACGCGGGAGGCTTCGTAGCCCACAGGGCCTCCCCCTGCGTCGTAGGGGAGGCCGAGGCGCAGCGCCTGGAGGGCTGCCGCCTGCGAAAGATCATCTGGGGGGGCCCCAGGAAAGAGACAGAAGACTCAACGTGATCGAGCATACGCTGCTGCCCGAGGCTCAGATCAGCAGGTACAGGTACCCCTTCACGGCGGCCGTATATCGTGTTGAGACCTTCCAAGCACCGAAGAACGTCGGCGTGACGACGCTGCCGACGGCCGACTCTCTGTCGGCAAACTCGCGAGAGCCCAGGTGCTGGTGGCTCCGACGAGTTGAGCAGCTCCGTGGGGAAAGGTAGCAGATCCCTCCCCACGTTCCTGTCAAAATTCCCCGGCGGCGCAACGGCGTGCCGAGCATCCCCAGTCATGTCGGGATCCCCCCCACCAGACCTGAGGGACGTCTGGGGGGGGCGGTCGGGCATCACCCCTGGTCCTTCCCCTGGCCCTGCCTCCGCTTGCCCAGCGACTCCCGAGCCTCGCGCGCCTTCAGGAGGCTCTTGGCCAGCGAGGCGTCGCGCTCCAGCTCCTGCCTGGCGCTCTCGAGCAGCGCGGGCGACACCATGAGCCTCGACTCGGCTCGGGCCGTCGCCCCGAAGGCGGCCTGCTCGTCGGCGGTGGGCCTCCCCGCGGAGGAGCCCGCTGTCCTCTCGCGCAACTTGTCGCTGTAGCAGTACTCGATCGTCTGGAGCCGGCGGAACATCATCTCCACCGACAGGATGTTGGACGCGTCCACCTGATCGTGCTGGAGCAACGCCTTCAGGTAGCTGATCACACTGGCGTACTCCTCCATGCCCCACTGGGAGTCCTGGAGGCCGCACAGCTTCTTGAAGTGTTCGAAGTGGGACTCGAGAGAGCGGCCCTCGCCCGCGAGGTGCTCGAGGCACCACATGGTCGTCCTCGGCGCGATGAAGTCGGGGAGGTGCTCCTGGCGGCAGCTCTCTACGAGGTTCTCGAGCGTCCGGAAGGGCCTGCCAGCGCGATCGAGGCGGACCGGCAGCAGGCGGCAGTCGGGCGCCACCGCCCGGTCGGCGAAGTCCGACTCGTCACCGATGGCCACCCACTCGACGAAGAGAGACGACCCGTCTGCGAGCAGGACGACTCCGCGGGCGGGAGTGCCCGCCCCAGCGAAGCCCGCTGGAGGGGTGATCACATCGCCGTAGTGGTACCCCCTCCACTCCTGGGCGACGCGCCAGTTCCCCACAGGGGCGGGGGCGGCGTCGCCAGCGCCTCCCGCCAGCACCAGGGGTCGGGCCCCCCCGACCACGGCCGCTGCGAGCGCTGCTCCCGCGGGCGCCGGCGCACCGCCCGCCTCCCCGCCGCCCGCGGCCGGCGCAGCCCCCGCGGCCGCACCTCCTCGGCGCATCACCCCGCCCGGCAGGGGCGCGGGTGCCGGGGCGACGGGCGCCGCGGCGGGCGGCGGGCCCCCCGCTGGCACGACGACCCAACCTCCGCCCGGCGGCCCGGCGGCGGGGGCCACCGCGGCAGGGGCGGGCCCGACGGCGGCAGCCGGCGCCCCCGGCGCAGCCCAGGGCCACGCCTCGAAGACGGGCGCCGGCACGGCCACGCCCGGGTGGCGCCGAGCAAAGCAGCGCCGAGCCTCGGCCTGGGCATCGGGGAGCCAGGCCGCCACCTCCGCCGCGGTCGGGGGGCTCGCGAAGCGGTAGGCCCGCACGACGCCCGGCGGCCTGGGGGCGAGGGCGGGCGCCCACCGCACCGCGCTGATGTCGGCCGACGTCCCGTCCACTACCTCGCACTGCACCTGGTGGTCCGGCGAGACCAGGATCGCGTCACTCGGACAGGACACCACCCGACCCAAGTTCCAGCGCTGGTGCCACAGGGGCGCCCCCGGCACCGCATACAGGAGGTACGCCACCTGGTCCACTCCTTCCAGCGCGGGCACGGCGTCGGCGGCAGCAGCAGCCATCGCTCCACCTCCCGACGTCGCCGAGCGCGATGCCGATCACGAGCGACGCCACTGTCGTCCCCCAGGCCGCCGCCACCGTCGGGGCTGCGGGCGCCGTGGAGGCGCGCCCCCGCTCTTGCTGCGGGCACTGGGGAGCCGGCGCCCCTGGGCAGGCCGGGCAGGGCGGGACCGCGGGACAGGCGCAGTGGCAGTCCGGGCACTCCAACGCCGGGCACGGCGGCGGCGGCGGTGCCCGACTCAACCAGGAGGCCACGCCATGCGACAGCTGGGTGAGGGCTCCGACCGCCCACGGGGGCACCATGCCCCGTGGGAAAAAGCTTGAGCGAAACGTCAACGGAAGATCGCAGACGGGCGGCCAGCGACGCTTCCCAAGGAGCAACCCTGTTCGGAGAACGACTTAGGAGGAGGAGGGAGGAGGAGGAGGAGGAGGAGGAGGAGGAGGAGGGAGGAGGAGGAGGAGGAGGAGGAGGAGGAGGAGGAGAGGAGGAGGGAGGAGGGGGAGGAAGGAGGGAGGAGGAGGGGGAGGAGGAGGAGGAGGAGGAGGAGGAGGAGGAGGAGGAGGAGGAGGAGGAGGAGCAGGAGGAGGATTATATGAATAAAAAGGAAGAGGAGGAGGCGGCGGAGGAGGAGGAGGAGTAGGAGGAAGAGGATGAGGAGGAGGAGGAGCAAGGTTCCCAACTTAGAGCGGTGGCGTAGCACGCGCTTACCAGCAAGGCTCCCAAGAGCGAGCGGCAACGTAAGCATATCTTGGCACGAGGACTCTGAGTAGAGAGCGGTGACGCAGCAAGCTCTTCCCAGCAAGGCTCCGAACAGAGAGCGGTGACGTAACACGCGCTTACCAGCAAGGCTCCCAAGAACGAGCGTTGACGCAACCAGCTCTTACCACCAAGGCTCCCAAGAGCGAAGGGTGCCATGAGGCATCTCGGGCAAGTTGCTGAAGAGCTCTTTCCGTTTCCGTGCCGGCCCAGGACTGATGGACCGTACGTGGACTCGATCCACCTCTACAGGAATCCGAGTAGGGCTGAATCCAACTAGGGCTCGACTCAGCTTCAATCAAACCATCCTACAGCTCGGTCCAGCTCTAACACAATCTTACTAAAGCTCGATCTTCGTTATCGTCGTCGTCGTTGTCGTCGGCGCTTGTGCCCGCAGTCGTCGTTTACCACTGGCGAGAAGGAGGGCGGGGGGGGGATCCGACCCCACCCCCTCGAAGGGGGGGGCGGTCCGACCCCCACCCCCACACCCCGCAAATCGGGGGGGGGCGGAGCGATCTCCCCTTTCCAAGCGCCCACATAACGCGCTCGATTACGAATATACAAAAAAAGTTAGTTATACGTTTAAACAGGGCATGGGGCTGCACTCACCCACCCAAACGAAGTGGGTCCAGAAATTGGACCGGCCCAGAAATTGCGCCCAGAGAATCCGCCTGGACTGTCAGGCCCAGAAATTGTGCTCACAGCGGTGAGGGAGGCGGCCAGACGGCCCTGCGAGAGCCCCAAACGGCCCCTGGCACTCCTCAAACGGCCGAGGACGACCCCAAAAAAGCCCCAAGAGGCCCTCCGAATGTCAACAACCAATGTGATTGTTCTTGCGGTTGTTGACCGACTCAGCGACATCCGTTCCTGCGGCCTTCCATGCGCAAGAGACCGCAGAAAGGGCGACCCCGCTGATAAAAAACTGAGAGTATGGGGAAGGGCTCACTGGGAAGGGCGAGAACGAGGAAGATGAAGAAGGAAGAGGAAAGCACGGATAAGAGAAGGGAAGATAACGACGGCAGCCATAGACCAGGATTACTCGTCTAGTGTTAGTAGTGCTAACACTTGAAGTGCAATGTAAATGCCTGATTGATCTTAGCGTGGTCATATTCAGCGCTCTGGTGACTGATATGTATCCCTCCCTCCCTCCTTCCATATTCCCCTCTCTCTATACCATGTATATATCCGTATGTTTCTCTCTCTCTCTCTCTCTTTCTCTATCACGTTGTCTCGCTCTCTCTCTCTCTCTCTCTGATCTCTCTCTCTCTCTCTACCTGTACGCACATATTTCTCTCCCCGCCACTGTGCGGCACTTGGAAGACCAACGTTAGCCGTCATTGGCGCGAAGAGCCACTGCATTGTGGTGCATGACTCAGGCTGCCTGCTGATTGGCTCCATATCGGCAGACTCCTTTGGCCAGCTCGTGGAGCCCATGCGATCACAAAAAGCTGCTCTTCCTCTGCTCGGAATAGTTGGGCCCCTTACTTCGCGAACCTGTCCGCCTCATGGGCCTGTCCGCCTCAAAATGGCCTTGCTCTTCCAGCAAAAGCCGCGGCACGGGTCCGTCGTGGGCGACCGCGCTGTCCTCCATCGGCCATGCTGCATGCTACGACGTGACGGACCAGCAGGCGCCGAAGAGCACCCAGCGCCGCGCTGGCTCAAACGACGAGCGCCGCAACCAGGGACGCTCGCTCGCCCGGGCGGGCCTGCTCGGCCCCAAGGGCCGTCCGCAGCTGGCGGGCCGTGGGCTTGCTACTCGTCATCCCCCCCCCCCTCCCGCGCGCGCGGGTACACGCGGGAGGGCGCGCGGGGGAGCAGGGAGGAGGGAGAGGAAGAGGCCCAGGAGGAGGGCAAAAAGAGCGGCTGGTACAATATCAAATCGATAAGTCGGAACGGGTCGGAACGCGCATCGACTCGGGCAACGTCAGGACAGGATCGGAATCGAATCGGATCGGCCGCCCCAGGGTGTACGACAGCGCCGTGCGACCATCGAGCCACATCGGATCGCTGGAATATCGGCATCGGATCGGCTCGAGCCAGCCCAAAACGATATCGAATCGGACCCTGTGTGTGGTTCCGATGGGTCAGAGGAAGAGGCGGGGCCATGAGAGACACGCCACTCGGGAAACTGAGTCCCAAAAAGAAGTGTGGGGCAATCGTATCAAAGTATGATGGTTGATAGTCATACCGTTGAAGATTTGATCATAAATCATGTGTCGTCATTCGTATGTTTAAGTAGCAAGAGGCCTCTGCGGGGGAAAAAAAACATGGCGTTGGCCAGTAGACCCCATGTCGTTGCAAACGTACGTAACGTCATGCTCGCACTTGTCTTCATAGGCCCTTACTAATACTGCTAAGATGCATCAGCATGGTAGCAGTTGGTCATACATGCACAACCCACGATTTCCCATCTGTCTTCCTATGTTCAAACGCCATGCCATCTGACCGAACACCCGTGGTAAATACACCACCTCCAATCAACCTTCTGACTGCAAGCCGATTGACCAGCCTCGAATTGCCCGCCCGAGTTGCCCGCCCTAGGAGCGGTCGACCGTCCCCCCTGTTGATCGCACCCTACATCAACATTACTCATTTTTCGATGATGACCAGCATGACGCAAAGACACACAGTGGAAGTGGCACCGATAGTGCGCACGTCTATAAAACATATGAGACAGGTCGTGCGGCGGTTGGGCCCACTGGGATGTGCACTGTGCAGGGGCACATTACTTCGAACTAAACTAGGCGCGACGGATAATGACATGTTTGCTGATACTAGGCCGCATGGTGTTTTGCACGACACTTCCGTGGGGGGATGAAACCAAATCAGCTCAAAATCGGTCCATGGACCCCTCCCGCGGGCCAACTGGTGCAGGTTTTCACCCCGGATCCGTTCTTCACGATCCCGGGGCCCGACAACAGCCATGGGAGGCCGCAAAAGGCAAAAACCCTCAACGCACCCAGAACCTCGAACCTGCCCACCCCTCCTGCTGGTCGGAGCCAGCGCTGAGCCACCCCCAAACCCCCAGCCAGCTCCGACCAGGAGGGAGGAGGATCGCGAGGCAGGACCGTCTCATCTGGTACTTTCTAGGAAACTAGTCATCGGAGCCGTTTGGAGGGAGCTGCTGGAAACCTTTCTGGAGCCCGTGGGGTATCGTCTTTGTTCGAGTGATCTGGGGCCTTCTACTTGCCGTCGCTCGGACGTCCATTCCCCCTGCATTTCTCGGTCTCGCGCGTGTTTTTGGGCTCGAAGATCCAGGATGCTCCTCGATGGTCCTCGCCGAGGAAACAATGCACACGTCCGAGCGATGCCAAGTCCAGTAGCATGTCAGAGTCCTGCTCCCTCGACTCGTCGCCGCAGGGGCGGGCGAGGGCGGCAATGGTAGGCCGCAGGCCAGCCGCCCCGGCCCACCTGCGTGTCAGGCACCACGCACGGCTGGGACTGCCCGCTCACGGAGATGCCCTCCAGGTTCTTAGCCTCGGCTCGGCCCGGCTCAAGATCGTTCATCGGGCCAGACGATGGGTCCGAATAAAAAAAGGGGAGAGCAACACGTGTATCCAGGGACGCCGACGGTCCATGACTTCGGCGAGGTTCCTGGGCGAATACGTGTGATGCCCGCCCCTGGGCTATCCGTCCGATGAGGGGGGAGAGAGGTGCCGGCCGATAGCCCAACCTTTTCGCTTTGGGCAGCCCCGCGCACCAGTACTGCGCACCCCCCCTCGGACCTGCGCAGCCTATACGGTCAGGTTATCCAGGGGGGGGGGGGGGGGGCGGGCGGGCCCGATAACCAAGGTGATTGCCGAACCCTTGAAGGAAGAGTCTCCTACGGCAGGTGCGTGTGGTGGCGACGTCGGCGCTGGTCTTGACCCCGCGGGGATCGCTCCACCATGAACGATCGGCTGTTTCCGAAATGCAAGAGTGTAAAAACCAGTCAGCAGCACGCCAAGCAGCTGACAGAAGAAAAAGCACTGTGAACACCAGAAAAAAAGCATAAAGCGACTGGTCTGCGCTGACTGATGAGCGCCTTTGAGAAGAAGACAACACTAGACAGACGTAAATCTGGCTGGGACCTGGCGGGCCTGGGGATACATTGGGCGCTGAGGCCGTTGCAGAACGTTCCAGAGCGCTCTGGAAAGCTTGCTTGGACGCTCAGGGACGAGTTGGCTACATACGTCCATGGCCTGCCTGGTAGGGTAAGGCAGGCGATGAGCGACAGGGGAGAGGTAGGGGGGATCGAGGCTCTCAGTGACTGGGGGTGATTTGGCCCTCGTCTGGGGGGGGGGCTCCAGCAGGGGAGGCCCGGGATCCAGGATCTGGGAGCCAGGAGGAGAGCCAGGAGGAGCCAAGAGGTGGGGAGTGGAAGCTGCGAAGGAGCCCGCCCGCCCGACTCCCCTCAAAGTCGGACTCGGGACCTCCCCCGGCATCCGTCCTGACCCATTCTTAGGCGCGAGGCCAGCCGTGGCGACGAGAAGCCTCCTACAGAGGAAGAAACATCTGCATAAGAGAGAACGTTTGGAGCTCCGCGCAGATTTCTTGGATCGGCGCCAGAGGCGCCGCCAGGGGGGGGCCAGCAGGGGCCCAGCTGGAATAGCATCATCATATCAATGCATGTCTACATGACTTCCGTGTCGTAGTCCGAAACTGCTTCACATTGCAGGGCGGGGTGCCCAGGCAGGCCTTTCAGCAAGTGCCCAAGCAGGCCTCCCAGAGGGCGCCTGGAGCAGGGGCCTCCATGGTAGGGGGACAAACAATGGCATAAACATATAATTACTTCTGGTGCTCCGCGCGGATTTCTCGGATCGGTGCTGGGGCTCCCTGGCGGCGCCTCTGGCGCCGCCCCTGGCGCGCTCCACGCGCCAGAGAGGGTGAATGTCATTGTTCGTTCCCCGACACGAGGCCCCTCGTGCAGAAACACCCGTTTGCCCAACAAGCGTAGATGATTACAAAAACGCTCGGGGCGTGTATTCCCGGTTTCAAGGTCGGCATTGTTTGTTTGTCCGTTCTTGGGCCCGTGTTTGATCTCTAGTTGGGGATTCTCGTTCGCGCCATTTTCGGTACGGTTACTCGTTGTACTGTCGTGATCGTTGTGTTATGGGCTGATGTTAGTATTCCGTTGTGGTTGGCCGACAACCGAAATGTGAAACAAAATATTTAGGACAATGCGCCCTCAGCGTTTCAAACATCGACTAAGCCCACACAGACCTTCATCAGCCTGGATGGCTCCAAGACGGCTAAGCGACTTCACGCAACCCCGCAACCGCAGATCGCTCCCGACTCCCGACGGTCACACAACCGTTCTAGAGATTGGCACGGCGATCGAGATGATCTGCCAACGACAATCACCGACTTGCCCGAGATCTGCCCAGCTAAGCTGCCGGCATCTCCAAGTGACCATCCCGTGAACATCGAACTCTTGTCTGCTTTCCTGGATCCCACCCCACCGTCACTGCAAGGAAGCCTCAAAAAGCAACATCGCATGGAGGCCAGGGAACAAGGTCACTGGGCTCGCCCGCGCCCGACCGCAATTCCACACGGGCCTAACAGCTGGAAGCCCGGACAATCACATGAATACTCTGGTGTCCGTATCATGGGGTTTCTGTGATCCCCCAGACCCTCAAATTCCATTGCTGCGAGACGCAGTTGTGCCTATCCGACTGAAATGTGTGCTCGTATGGTCCAGAACCAGCGTGCACGGCACATAAGCTGAATATCGAGATCTCTTTTTATCTAGGATGCAGGCTTTGCTTCGTTGCGTACGCATCGCCATCTGGGCCATGTGTGAGGGATGCCACCACCAGCAGAACGAGAGAGAAGGCCCCAGCGCAGAGTGCGTGCAATAGGCACGAGCTCTGGGGAAATAGCTGGGGCTTATCGCTGAAGAGGTGGGCGGCGAAAAGTAGAAGGAGGAAGGTGGGGTCAAGGACAGACAGGAAGAAGAGGAAGAAAAAAAGGGGGACTGCCAGGGAGGCGTGTGGAAATCCACAGACCGTGGCCTCCAAGATACTCAAACTGCCTTCCAAGACGGCGCAGGAAGATCGCCAACACGTGCGAGCGGCTTCCAAAAGGGTGCCAGACTTCTAACCAGCCTCCCCTGCTCCGCTCCTCCCCTGGCCTCCCTCCTTCCTCTCTTGATTCCGATCCACGCCCTCTTCGTCCTCCTGCTGTGCTCTTCCCCGCGTCTCCTCATGCAGCAGTCTCTCGCCGTCACCTCCTCCCACTCCTCCACGGCCATACCTCCAATTCTCTGTCATGGTGACGCCCCAGAGGCCCACCACGTCTTGGCATTCCGATTCACGTGCGTGATCAGACCGTCGTCATTCACGGGGACACCGAACGGACCTGAAGAAGGGAGGCAGGACAGAGAGGGCGGAGTGAGGATGACCAAGCTCGCTATCAGCTCAGAAGGTACCAAAACTATCTTCAAGGATGTGGCAATCACCAAAAATATGCTAGAGACATGGGCCAACTTTCCAGAAACGCTGTGATACCAGAGCCCCGCTGTTGCCGGTTAACGGTCCACATGCTTAAAATGAATTGTAAGGCCGAACACGTATGCCAATGGCCGCGGTGAAGACAGTCCATGGGGAGGATGAGAATAGCCGTGGTGGAACAGGTCAATAAGGGACGTGTCTCTCCAGAGACCCCCGTATCAGATGGTTCAGCCATGCTTCGAGAAAGCCCTGGGGGGAAAATCTGGCTCTCGATTCGTGGAAGTCAAGAAGCTCACGACTCAAAGAACAAGAGAAGCATGTGAGAGACCGATTGCTGGATACAAATGCGGCTGGAAGAGTATGCGTATTCCGATTCACACGGGTGTGCCGTCCAAACCATGCCTGCTTGCCTGTGGGAGGCCACAGGGCGGAAGAAGGATGGAGGAGGACGAGGACGGCGAGTGACGGGCGACGGGCGACGGGCGACGACGACGACGACGACGACGACGATGACGACGACTGCGGCGGCGGCGGCGGCAGGCGCCCCCGATGAGAGGAGCCGGCGCGGCACGCTGGCGCGAGCGGCCAGCGCAAGGGGCAGCGGGGGATAGGGGGCCCTTGTCGGGATTCAAGATCAGCAGCAGTATCGCCGCGACGAGGGCGGCCACGGCACCTCCCAGGTGTATGAGGAGGAGGAGGAGGAGGAGGAGGCCTGCGACCTATTCACAGTGGTCAGATGTTTGTTATTGTTGATTCCTCCTACCATGCCACTGGCAGCATGCTGAGTTACTGTACCCAAGAGGTCCCCGATGTTTTTGTTTCACTATTTGTCAATTACTTTCCACACCTATTCTCTGCCTAATTTGCAGACCTCCGCGCCTAAGATGATTTTTGCCCGACTGTTTTGCTATCCACGAGATCGCTACGATCCCAACTGATCTAAGTTTGCCTCACGTCAAAGGGAGGCCAGCGCCTGTTGGCGCTGGAGGCAGTGGTATTCCCTTGGCTATTACGCTGCTGCCTCTGCTCTGTTCTTCGCCCGTTGGTCTTCGCGCCCTCTTCTGGCCACCATGCGCTTTGGCCGTCCTGCGCTTTGACCGACAAACCGACCGACCGACCGACCGAGGAGGAGGAAGAGGAGAGTCAGTTGAGACATCAGCGGCGCTCCCTCCTCTGTACTCCCTTCTCCTCCCTGTCCCCCCACGCTTGGATAGCGAGGCCCCGTCAACGACTCGGGTATTACAAATGAAACCCTCCGCTCGGGGGGCCGGTACCGCCTGCATCGGCGGCCTGTAAACAGAGCCAGCGACCAGCCGCAAGCTGGCGGAGGCGGGACCCCCTTTCTAAGGGGAGGGGCCTTTGGGTCGCCTGGGGGGGCCTTTCCCTTGGGGGGAGGGGTGTGCCAGGCGGGGCGGGTTCCGGATACCCCCCGTTGCTCCAGGACCCCTCCTGGCTCGGGGTCACTGGTCCTGCCTGTCATGGCACACGGCACCCTCTCGCCCTCGTCGAACAGTGGCTTTTCAGCGCTTGAGCGCCGCGGGTGCCGCCCCATCCTCGTTTGTGCAGCACGCGCGCACGCCGGCCGCGCTCGTGGGAGAGGACGCCTTTTGCCGTGGAGCCCGTTCCAGCCTGTGTCCTCGCTTGTGCGGCGCGCCGTGACGCCGCGTGCATGAAGCCGTGACGTTTTTCAGGGCTGCGCGTTTGGCACGTCAGCCCCTGGCGCGGGATTCGGACGCTGCGTCTCTAGCACTACATAACTACTCAACATGAATACTACTCTCCCTTCTCTCCTGACTCTGTCCGGAAGATGTCCCACCCACTCTGCAAATTGCTGTTTTACACGGGATTTCACAATTTGGTTTTCCCTTCTGTTTCCGTTCCAATCGGAACATTTTTGGTCTTTCAAAATGGTGGTCTCACTGCAGCGTAGGCCTCATTTTACAATCGGCGTGTTGCTCCCGTCGTTGAGAATGGCGCTCTCGCCCAAGCGCGGGCCACTTTTCTGGATCCGAGTCCTTGCTCATCGTTGCAGTCCCACTCCTTTTCCATCCTCCGCCGTCCAATGGTCCTCTCGCTCTTCCCGATCATTCCAGTCCAGCTCCAGCTGCTGAAGCTGCTGCTGTTCGTCATTGCCTGCATCCTGTATCGTCCTCCTTCTCCTGCTCATCCTCCTGC
The DNA here is from genome assembly GCA_963575745.1 of Prorocentrum cordatum. Lineage (NCBI taxonomy): Eukaryota > Dinophyceae > Prorocentrales > Prorocentraceae > Prorocentrum > Prorocentrum cordatum. Next base: position 1,229,032 of record CAUYUJ010008335.1, read on the forward strand.
TCATCCGCCACCCCCTTATCCAATGTACGCCGACCATGACGGGGTCCCATTTGGAGTTCCAGGTCCGCTATGACATGCGTCGGCGGAAAGAGACAAATCAGCGCAATGGGAAGGGATGGGTGGTAGGGTTAGGATGTCACATATGTCGCGAGCTCACCTAGTTTGCTCACTGAATCTTCTCCTCCCTCCATCCTCCTCCTCCTCCTCGTGCCTTCGTCGTTCGAGTGCGGCGACCGCTGTATTGTTTGTGAGGTGCGCGGACGCACAGCTCACAGCTCCCAGCCGCGTCGCCCTGCCTAGGCCCTCTTCGCGCCAGCCTCATTGGCGGCCGCGGCGCGAAGGGCGCTTGCGTCCGCGCCCGCCTGCTCCAGCTGGTTGGCGGCGCGCACAAAGGTGGTGGCGCGGAGGGGGGCAGCCTTCTGGCTTGGCCCAACCGGCCGACTTAGCCCCCTGCAGCATGGGTGGGGATATGCGCTGTTCCCTTCGAGTTTCGCGGGCCCCATCCCCACCTGGGCGGGTCAGTCACCTGGTGGGGCTGAGAGACCATGGCCAAATGTAGATGGGGATCGGTGCGACGATGCTGATCTAAGAAGGCAGGTGTCCTGCGGCAACTCCCAGGAGCCTCCCGTACCATCTTGCTGGCTCTCGCGAATCGGCGCCAATCGACGCTAAATGGACACTAAGGCGACGCTAATCGACGCTAGATCGGCGCTATCTCATCGATTGCCATACGCCAATCGACTCCAATGCACTCTGAAGACGCAATTGCGAGGGCACACAAAGCTCCCACGATTTGCGACCGAACAGACGGCATCTGAGAAGCCCTCCAGCGCTTCCAAGAAGGGCCCCGCCTTCCGAGAGGCCTCCCCGCACTCTCGGAAAGCCACCCCCCCCCTCGCGCCACCCGCCCTCGTGCGCGCCGCCAGGCTTGGCCATCGCCACGTGCTCTAGCTCTTCGGCGTCCGCGCCCATGCTCAACGCCCGCATCTCGGTGGCGTCGCTGTCGGCCTTCTCCTGCAAGAGGACGCCAACCAAACACCCACACCGATCCTGGCCAGGAACACCCGGGGCCCAAGATCGGTGCACACGCCCTCCTGGCTCCGGCAGCAAGGCATACACACCGACCCCGGGGCTCAGGATCGGCCTGGCCAAGATCGGTGCTGATGTGCAGTCGGTGCCCTCCGATCCTTAGACGCGAGAAGCTGAATCTGGGCGGCGTCCTGGTCCTCCTCTTTTGCCTCCAGCGCCACGGCCCTGACAAGCGCGTCGCGGTCCTTGGGGTCCTTCAGCTCCCGCTCCCCCTGGGCGTCTGCAGCCTCGGACCATAGCTTCTCGGCCCTGGCGATCGCCCGACCATCCTGTTCGTCCTCACCCGCCCGCTCGCGGGCTGCCCGCGCCCGGTGGCTCTCGAGGCCCGACGCCTGGCGGATGGCCAGCACGTCGTCGAGGTCCGCCCTCGCATCGGCCTCCACGCCCCCAGTCATGGCATCTGCGTCCTCCACGTCTGGAAGAAGAAAACCCGGCACAAGCAAAACTGGAGCATGTACAGTACCAGCGGCGGGCTTTTCTTCAATCCCACGACTTTTTGAGGGTCGAGCACGACGTCGGGGTGGTGTGGTGTATACTGTTGCCCCGTGTGCCTGGGGCAACGTAAAAAAAAAAAAAAAAAAAAAAAACAAAAAAAAAAAAAAACGAATACCGTGTACGCCAGGTTCCGCTTTCCTGTGCGAGTTTCAGTGCGGGGCCGGTAAAGCGTCGAAGTAAAGAGTTCGGCTTTTTGCATACACTCCAGGAGGTCCGAAAGTTTACCTTCGTCGCGCTGCCAGGAGGAGCGCCGACTCGGGAACGAAAAAGCTTTTCTGGCCACGACGGGCGTCGGCGACGAAGCCCAGGCCCCCGACCCAGTACCAAAGCCCCACCCTGCGAGCCCAATACGGCCCCCGCTGCGGCGCCTGGACTGTGCGGCCAGACCTGAGACGGAAGAACATCCCTCAAGAACATGAGACCCTCCTCCGGCCAAACTGAAGAACATTCGAGGGTACCTCCCCCAGGGTACACAAGAGCATTCCAGTCCGACCGACCGTGCTCGTGCCGAGGGTTCCTTTTCGAATGTCCACCGTGGCGTTGCCCGAGGCCTGCACGCCCTGGCTCCTCAGCACGCGACCGGCGTCGCCGAGCTGCAGGGCCAGGAGGAGCACCAGGGCGCCCTTCATTGCGGCGGCGCGCGGCTCTTGCAGTGAGGCAGCTGGCGCCTGCAGACTTACGTGGCCGATCCATGGGGAGCCTCTGGGAAGCGACTTGGCCATCGGGAGGTCACAGACGGCGACGGGCAGAGAGCTTCGGCGAGGCGCTGGAGCCCGACGAGGCCCTCTGGAGAACCAGCGCCGCACAAGAACACGCTCCACGCCGCTCTGTGAAGGGCGCACTGCTGCTCGGCGCCGCGCGGTGCCGTGCGGTGTCGCGTGCGGTGGGGGGCATCTGCTGCGTGGTGCGGTGCGGTGTTGCGCGTTGTTGCGCGACTGCGGTGCTCTGGCGAGCTGCGGGTTCAAACATCCAAGAAGCGCCTGCGAATCGGACACGTAAGCATATGGCTAGTAGGCGGATTGATCTACAATGGCTGCGGACGAATAAATAAGGCGACCGCTGTCCCAAACGGTCATGCAAGACTGCCGTCCTTTGGGGGGGAGGGTAGCTTCATCACTGTTCCCTATTAATATACGCCCCCTCCTCCAGGCGACTGGGAGCCAACCCGAGACAATGAGGGCCCCCCAACCCCATCCCTTGTAAAAAACAATACAAAACACACTCTGCTTCCAAATTCGGAGCATGCGCATCGAACCCGCTGCGGCATCCCCCCACCATCCCTGCCAAAAAACAATACAGAGTACACTTGGCGGCGGCGGCTGCGGCGGCTGCGGCGGGGGCAGCGGCGGCGGCGGCGGCGGGCGGCGGCGGCGGCCCCAGTAGCTGCCCATCCAAAGACGACTGCTGAATATGCTGCGGCTCGGGCCAGGCTCGGGTGCTACGTATGTGTTGGGAAGGCGGGTGGGAGTTAGCGAAACGGCTTGCAGGCGGGGAGGGCGTCTTGACCCCTCCCCCCTACCGCCTCCCCTGGTTCGGGACGGCCGCACGCGGTTAGTTCGAGGTTCCAAAATCGCCCAAGATGGTTTCAAGATAGCTCTAGATAGCTCAAGATGGCCTCCACTATATTACCGCCAAAATGGCATAGGATAGGTCTGGAGGGCTACGGCACCAGGACAGCTCCAAGTGGCCACGGAGCCTATCAGGGACGCCTCTGAGTCAAACAACTCCCCCCAGCTGTGCAGATTGTGGGAAAAATAAATCAAACCATCAAAAAACACACAACTAATCGCGAAAACAGATCGTCCTGGCGACGTATTACCCAACCTTTGCGCAATGCGGGGCGTAAGTACATCAGGATTGCTACAACGGGGGCGATGGCGTAACACGGACGCATGTGATTTTGCGAGCAGCAATCGGAAGGCTCGCAGGCCCCCGATAAAGATATAAGGGCGTCGTACTGGTTACTAACGCAGCCGCCCCCCAGGGAGGCGAGGTCTCGCTCAGGTCCCCGCGGTGCCTCACTCCGCAGGACCCACCAGCAGCCCTCGAAAGTGGCGACAGCGTCACAGATCGCAGCCCCCCCAGGGACGGCGAGGTCTCGCTCAGGTCCCCGCGGTGCCGCACTCCGTTGGACCCACCAGCAGTCCTCGAACGTGGCGACAGCATCGCAGATCGCAGCCTCCCCCGAGGGACGGCGAAGTATCGCTCAGGTCCCCGCCGTGCGCCTCCCCGCTGGACCCACCAGCAGCCCCGAAAGTGGCGACAACGTCGCAGATCGCAGCCCCCCAGGGTCGGCGAGGTTTCGCTCAGGTCCCCGCGGTGCCTCAGTGCGCTGGACCCACCAGCAGCCCTCGGAAGTGGCGACAGCGTCACAGATCGCAGCCCCCCCGAGGGACGGCGAGGTCTCGCTCAGGTCCCCGCGGTGCGTCACCCCGCTGGACCCACCAGCAGCCCCCGAAAGTGGCTACAATGTCACAGATCGCAGCCCCCCCCCCCCCCCCCCAGGGACGGCGAGGTCTCGCTCAAGTCCCCGCGGTGCCTCAGCCCGCAGGACCCAACAGCAGCCCGCGAAAATGGCGACAGTGTCGCAGACCGCACCCTCCCAGGGACGGCGAGGTCTCGATCAGGTTCCCGCGGTGCCTGATTCCGCAGGACCTACCAGCAGCTCTCGACAGTGGCGACAGCGTCGCAGATCGCAGCCCCCCAGGGCCGGCGAAGTCTCGCTCAGGTCCCCGCGGTGCCTCACCCCGCTGGACCCAACAGCAGCCCTCGAAAGTGGTGACAGTGTCGCAGATCGCAGCCCCCCAGGGACGGCGAGGTCTTGATCAGGTCCCCGCGGTGCGTCAGCCCGCAGGACCCACCAGCAGCCCTCGAACGTGGCGACAGCGTCGCAGATGGCAGCCCCCCCAGGGCCGGCGAAGTCTCGCTCAGGTCCCTGCGGCGCCTCACTCCGCTGGACCCAAAAGCCTTCGAAAGTGGCCACAATGTCACAGATCGCAGCCCCCCCCCCCGAGGTCTCGCTCAGGTCCCCGCGGTGCCTCAGCCCGCAGGGCCCAACAGCAGCCCTCGACAGTGGCGACAGCGTCGCAGATCGCAGCCCCCCAGGGACGGCGAGGTCTCGCTCAAGTCCCCGCGGTGCCCCACCCCGCTGGACCCAACAGCAGCTCGCAAAAGTGGTGACAGTGTCGCAGATCGCAGCCCCCCAGGGACGGCGAGGTCTCGCTCAGGTCCCCGCGGTGCGTCAGTCCACAGGACCCGCCAGCAGCCCTCGAACGTGGCGACAGCGTCGCAGATCGCAGCCCCCCAGGGCCGGCGAAGTCTCGCTCAGGTCCCTGCGGCGCCTCAATCCGCTGGACCCAACAGCAGCCCCCGAAAGTGGCGACAACGTCGCAGATCGCAGCCCTCCAGGGTCGGCGAGGTTTCGCTCAGGTCCCCGCGGTGCCTCAGTGCGCTGGACCCACCAGCAGCCCTCGGAAGTGGCGACAGCGTCACAGATCGCAGCCCCCCCGAGGGACGGCGAGGTCTCGCTCAGGTCCCCGCCGTGCGCCACCCCGCTGGACCCACCAGCAGCCCCCGAAAGTGGCTACAACGTCGCAGATCGCAGCCCCCCCCCCAGGGACGGCGAGGTCTCGCTCAAGTCCCCGCGGTGCCTCAGCCCGCAGGACCCACCAGCAGCCCTCGAAAGTGGCCACACTGTCACAGATCGCAGCCCCCCAGGGACGGCGAAGTATCGCTCAGGTCCCCGCAGTGCGTCAGCCCGCTGGACCCACCAGCAGCACCCGAAAAGGCGACAATTTCGCAGATCGCAGCCCCTTGGCAAGATGCACACACAAGAGGTACCGCAGCCAGGATGCACACACACACACACACACATACACACACACACACACGAGGGACGCACAAGACAAGAGGAGCCGCTGGACCCACCAGCACCCCTCGAAAGTGGCGACAGTGTCACAGATCGCAGACCCTTGGCAAGATGCACACACAAGGGGTACCGCAGCCAGGATGGACACACACACACACACACACACACACGAGGTACGCACACGTCAAGAGGAGGCAAGAGGAAAGCGAGAGGCGAGAGGCGGGAGGAGGAGGACTGGAGACCGCAGTGCTTTATTCAAAACGAATACCCAACAAAGGAGGGTAAGGAGAAAACTTGAGGGCCCATCTTGGGCCATTGGGGCCGTCGGCAGATTACCCGCGACCGAACAACATCCCGGGGGTGCATACATCGTATGCCCTTCGTGCGGGGGGTGGGGAGGGGAGGGCAGGTCGTTCGTCATAACCAAGCGATGTCGACGCCTGGAGGGGGAAGAAAGGGAAGGGAAGGGATGGGGAGGGAGAGAGACGAGACGACAAGAGAAGAGAAGAGAAGAGAAGAGACGAGAAGAGAAGAGAAGCGGAGAGAAGATAATTAGGAGATGGGGAGAGGAGAGGAGAAGGAAAGACACGACAAGGGAAGAGACGAGAAGAGACGAGAAGAGAAGATAAGAGACGAGACGATAAGAGAACGGGAAAGAAGAGAAGATAAGTGAAGAAAATAAAAGATACTATAAGGATAACGATCATGATGCTGATAATTAAAGAGGCGGAAAGATAAGATAATGAGAAGAGGAGATATGAGAAGGGACGAGACGAGACAACAAGACAAAAAACATGACGAGAACGGAGGACAAGCGAAGACACTAGAATGTAATCGAATATGTAATAGAGAAGAGAGGATAAGACGGATGATCATGTAAGATAGGAGAAGATGGGAATATCAGGTAACACATTGGACGATAACATATAATATAAGATACGATAGAGAAAAGAAGCGACGAGAAGAGGAGAGGAGAGAAGGGAGAAGCAGAGGACAGAGGAGAAGAGAAGGAACGAGAAGAGAACAGAAGAGACGAGACAAAACGTGAAGAACTGGGATATAGAGGGAGGGGGTAGAGAAGAGAAGAGAAGTGAAGAGACGAGACGAGAAGATAACATACAATAAGGATATGAAGGAAGAGAAGGATACACTAGGAGAAAATAAGAGAAGATAGTAAGACTAGAAGAGACGAGACGATAATAACCGAGACGGACAGCGAAGGGCAAACAACAACAGAGCAGAGAAGATATAGCACGAGAAGATAATATAATATACTATAAGAGAGAAGAGGGGATATTATATATTATGACGTGATATATGGGAATTGAGGAGAAAAGATACTATGTTAGGCGATGGCAGGGGAGACAAGCGACGAGACGAGAAGAGACGAGGAGAGGAGAGGAGAGGAGGGAAGATAAGTGAGACAGATAAGCTAAGAACGATAACACAATACAGTAAGGCAAGATAAGATAACACAAGACAGTACTACACAATACAGGAGAAGATGACAACAGCTGAGAAACAATAACAGTTGACATGAGAGAGGATCATCAAATATAATATATGATAATAAAAAGAAGAGGAAGGAGGAGAGGAGAGGAGAGGAAAGGAGAGACGACACATAACGGCGCGAAGAGAACATGTGCGACTACACGCGAAGGGAAGAGAAGAGACGCGACGAGAAGAGACGATATGATACTTTACAAGGCAATCTGGAAAACAATAAGGAACGTGTACACAGCGAGCAAGAATCAACACATTATGAAGATAAAGTAGAGAAAGAAAAGAGGTGGGAGAGCGCGAGAAAGAGAAGGAACAACAGAAGGCAACGCTTGTATACAGTATAAGGCATTTTAGTTCTAAAGGAACAAAAAGCAGGCCGCGAACGCGCGTCATGCGCGAAGTAATCAAAGCATATATATATACGACGAAAAAGAGGCGTCTTCCCTCTTCACTCTCCTCCTCCGCCTGGTAATCGGGACACCTCTGCCTCTGCATCCTCTTCCTGCTCCTGAGGCACACGTGGCGGCAAATAATGGACTGGAAGGCTTCCTGGCAGGGTTGGCGTATTGTTCTGGCAAAGCGCGCGGGGGGGAGGGAATTCCCAATGAGGCCTACGGCACCTGCTGGTCCACTGCCCACCCTGCCTGCTACGTCCCGCCCCCTGTCTTACGCACGCACTGGGCCCTCACAGGGCCCCCCAGCGCGCTGGAGCGATATGTAATGCATCTTAGCTGTCTGTTAAATTGGAGTACGTAGTTATATGGGGTGCGATTCCCCTTGCAACTTAGACGTTTTGGCAAACTCGCCCCCTACGTGTGGAGAGAATGCCCCAACAAAATCACAGTCAACAAAATCATCACCATCAGAATCATCATCGTCATCAGCCGCAGCTGCATCATCACAACCATCATCACCACCAACATCCTCCTACTCCTCCTCGTCCTCGTCATCCTCCTCCTCTCCCTCCTCCTCCTCCTCCTCCTCCTCCTCCTCCTCCTCCTCCTCCTCCTCCCCCTCGCAATCACCATCATCACCGTTCCTATCACCATCACCACCATCGCCTGCGTCGTCTGCGTCGTCTTCATCGAAATGGTGGTCGCGGTCGTGATCGCGATCGTTGTCGTGATCGTGGTCGTTCGTGGCTGTGGTCGTCGTCGTCGTCGTTGTCGTCGTCGTCGTCGCGTTCGTTGCCGTCGTCATGACCATCATCCCTCGTGGTTATCACGCGGACGTTTGGTCTTGTTTGTCCTTGCTCGCCCAACCCCCAACCTGCTCATGTTCCCAATCAAACATCATCAGGATCATCAGCAGCAGCATCGTCATCAGAATCATCATCATCCTCCTCTTGGTAGTAAGCCCCCCCACACTCCTCTAAGGAGAGAATGATGGCCGACGGACGGGCGCAGAAGAACTGTTTATTGCGATGGGGCTGGGCCGGATCTCGATTGATTGGCAAGCAGGCACGCCGACAAAGAAACGGCCTGGCTGGAGGACGAAAGAAAGGACGGACAAAACGAATGTGACCCACGGGGCTCCTCATCATGTTCATCATGTTCCGAATCTCGATCCTCATCCTCTTGATCTATACATGCTGCAAAATCCGCCGACCCTGTCGGCGTGTGGAAGATGCTGTTCCGTTCGTCGTGCACGTCCTCGTCGTCGTCGTCGTCGCCGCCGTCGTCGTCGTCGTCGCCGTCGTCGTCGTCGTCGTCGTCGTCGATGCTCTTCCGTTCGTCGTCGTCGTTGTCGTCGTCGTCGTCGTCGACGTCGTCGTCGTCGTCGTCGCCCTCCC